>CM065141.1:4445000-4827500 GCA_033026305.1 Cirrhinus molitorella | reverse complement strand
TTTTATGGACGTCTTCTTTTTACTGATCTTCCTGCCGTCCTGGAGCAGGTACACCTTCACAAACGGATCTGTTCACGTGGAAACACAAAATTCAGTACCTGGTTTTTGCACAGAATATTTTTTTTCTAAAGTAGCAGATGTTCCTGGATTCTATTTCTGGAACATTCCAATCATATGCTCATTGTTCTATGCCTAATACTAACTGATAATAGAGCATCTAGCTCAGCTTCTCACCTGCTGTGGTCTTTCCATTAGTCCAAACGAGGTTCTTGGCTTTGGCAATGACCACGGTGAGACGTTCTGCAGTCGGCAAATAACTGAGAGACAACAGGACCTCCCCGACAGCATCCACAGCCTGAGGAAAAACAAAAACACCAAGAACTGGACTTCCTATTGCTACATATACGAGGACACTGTAGAAGAACACTTTTTTCCAGTTCAAAATCAGAATGCAGGTGTGACCTTGTTGATGTCCTGCAGGTAGAGCCAAGCATTAAACGGCCGGAACGCCAAATCCAGATCCGACAGTTTGAGCTCTGCCACTCCAGCACTAATGCTGCGTTCATCTGAATCCACACCAAAGGTGGAGAATCGCAGGCTGTTCTCCTCCAGATTTACAGATTCTAGTGGAATAGAGAAACGCTCATCAAATGCCACAGTGAAGGCATTTCTCTGGACCTGCAGAAGAGAATGACAAACACTGACTGATGATATTAATCAGCATTAATGGTTATATGGTAATTAAACTTTAAATTATTATTTTACGCTCATTTACAGATCCTTCAAATTAAACTACTATTTGTTGATTTTGAATACTTATATATTTAAATGAGCTCTGTTCTGATTGGCTAATGATTTAATACCTGTGTGGCTCCCAGGCTGATTTGCTGAGGGACCAGTGTGATGGTGATGTAGCAGCCTAGGAAGTTCTCCTCCTCCTTCTCCAGCAAATCTTTACCCTGGTGCAGTGAGACGAGCAGGAGTGAAGCCCGAGTGTCCACCTCCAGTGTGACCTCCAGCTGTCCCACCGTGAAGTCGTGCCCGAAGGTTTGAGCGACAGAGGAGATGGAGCACAGCGATTCGGAGGACATAGAGCGGTTCAGGCTGCCTCCGCTCGGATCCAGCTCTCGGCTCATCAACTCCAGCGTTCCCAGATCCCGAAGACCATCTGGAGTGTCCAAGAGCTGGAGACTCGGCTTTCGGCTCGCAGAAGAAGATGCCCTCCGCTGGTTGGAAGCTGCAACACGCTGCATGAAAACCATTAAGTCTCATATATATATATATATATATATATATATGTAAATACATTTAGTCATTTTGCAGACTCCACCGAAATATGGTTTGCTTACCTTCTGTCTGATCTCAGAGTGGGAGGAGCCATATTTCTCCTGCAGGTAGCGGTAGTGGAAGTTTGGGTATGGAGAGGGAGTCGGGAAGGAGCCGGATTTATATAACTTCCACAGATTCACTATAACCACAGCAAACAGAACCAGGAACCCAAACACAAACAAACACACCTCCCAGCCAGGCGGGTTCAGCACCACTAACACACACACACACACACACACACACACACACACACACACACACACACACAATTAGAAACTCACTTAGAGGAACTCATAAGAAATTAAGACACGTATAAATGATGACTGCTCACCGCTCAGATGATATTCAGAAATATCCTGACCCTGCACAGACATAGTGCCACCTGAAACACACACAGTCACAAACCTTAATAAATTTATGTGACTAACTTCAAACAGCACCTTACAAGTAATATATTCATGGATTCTGATAGTAAGACTGTGGTACTTTTGAATTATAAATATATTCATGGATATTCATGGACTACTTGAAAGAATACCATGGTATTCCCATTGCACAAATAAAAAAATACCATGGTAAAAACATGGTAGCAACATAGTACATGCAAAAAAGGACAGAAAATATAGTATTTACATGGCACATAATAGTAACATTAAAATATAGTATAGTATAGTATAGTATAGTATGTATGGTAAAATTACTATGGTATTACTATGGTAACAAAATACATTGCAAAAATATTGTGCTGCCAGGGTGCATATAAATAAGTGTCCAGAAAACATGGTATAATCGTAGACCACATCCAAATAACATTAAGATATCATAGTACTACCATGGTACATATCCAAAAACACCATGGTATTAACATGGGTGCAAAATAAATGGTAAAAGTGTGGTGTTATGATGGTGCATGTAAATAAATATTCAGAGAAACATGGTATTATCATGGACTACATCCAAATAACATTAAAATATCATAGTATTACCATGGTACATATATAAAAATACCATGGTATTACCATGGGTACAAAAAAAAATAAAAAAAAAATTGTGCCACCAGGGTGCATGTAAATAATGTCCAGAAAAATTTGTTATTATCATAGACTAAATCCAAATAACATTAAAATATCATAGTATTATTATGATATGTATCCAAAAATACCATGGTATTATTACCATAGGTACAAAATAAATGGTTAAAATGTGGTGTTATGATGATGCATGTAAATAAATGTCCAGAGAAACATGGTATTAGAATGGACTTCATCCAAATAACATTAAAATATCATAGTATTACCATGGTACATACCCAAAAATGCCACGGTACTATCATGGGTACAAAATAAATGTTCAAAATGTTGTGCCGCCAGGGTGCATGTAAATAAATGTCCAGAGAAACATTGTATTATCATGTCCTACATCTAAATAACATTAAAATATCTTAGTATTACTGTGGTACATATCCAAAAATACCATGGTATTACCATGGGTACAAAATAAATGGTAAAAATACAGTGTTGTGATAAAGCATGTAAATAAATGTACAGAAAAACATGGTATTATCATGGACTACAATCAAATAACATTAAAATACCATAGTATTACCATACAGTATCTCAGAAGTTAGTACACCCCTCACATTCTTGTAAATATTTTATTATATCTTTTCATGTGACAACACTGAAGAAATGACACGTTGCTACAATGTAAAGTAGTGAGTGTACAGCTTGTATAGCAGTGTAAATTTGCTGTCCCCTCAAAATAACTGAACATACAGCCATTAATGCCTAAACTGCTTGCCACAAAAGTGAGTACACCCCAAGCGAAAATGTCCAAATTGGGCCCAATTAGCCATTTTCTCTCCCCGGTGTCATGTGATTTGTTAGTGTTACAAGGTCTCAGGTGTGAATGGGGAGCAGGTGTGTTAAATTTGGTGTTATCGCTCTCATTCTCTCATACTGGTCACTGGAAGTTCAACATGGCACCTCATGGCAAAGAACTCTCTGAGGATCTGAAAAAAAGAATTGCTGTTCTACATAAAGATGGCATAGGCTATAAGAAGATTGCCAAGACCCTGAAACTGAGCTGCAGCACGGTGGACAAGATCATACAGCGGTTTAACAGGACAGGTTCCACTCAGAACAGGCCTTGCCATAGTCAACCAAAGAAGTTGAGTGCACATGTTCAGCGTCATATCCAGAGGTTGTGTTTGGGAAATAGACGTATGAGTGCTGCCAGCATTGCTGCAGAGGTTGAAGGAGTGGGGGGTCAGCCTATCAGTGCTCAGACCATACACCGCACATAGCATCAAATTGGTCTGCATGGCTGCCGTCCCAGAGGAAACCCTTGTCTAAAGATGATGCACAAGAAAGCCCGCAAACAGTTTGCTGAAGACAAACAGACTAAGGACATGGATTACTGAAACCATGTCCTGTGGTCTGATAAGACCAAGATAAACTTATTTGGTTCAGATGGTGTCAAGCGTGTGTGGCGGCAACCAGGTGAGGAGTACAAAGACAAGTGTGTCTTGCCTACAGTCAAGAATGGTGGTGGGAGTGTCATGATCTGGGGCTGCATGAATGCTGCCAGCAGAGGTTATTGAGGGAACCATGAATGCCAACATGTACTGTGACATACTGAAGCAGAGCATGATCCCCTCCCTTTGGAGACTGGGCTCCAGGGCAGTATTCCAACATGATAACAAACCCAAACATACCTCCAAGATGACCGCTGCCTTGCTAAAGAAGCTAAGGGTAAAGGTGATGGACTGGCCAAGCATGTCTCTAGACCTAAACCCTGTTGAGCATCTGTGGGGCATCCTCAAACGGAAGGTGGAGGAGTGAAGGTCTCTAACACCCACCAGCTCTGTGATGTCATCATCACATCATCAGGAGTGGAAGAGGACTGGCAACCTGTGAAGCTCTGGTGAACTCCATGCCCAAGAGGGTTAAGGCAGTGCTGGAAAATAATGATGGCCACACAAAATATTGACACTTTGGGCCCACTGGGATGTATTCACTTTTGTGGCCAGTGGTTTAGACATTAATGGCTGTGTGTTGAGTTATTTTGAGGGGACAGCAAATTTACACTGTTATACAAGCTGTACACTCACTACTTAACATTGTAGCAAAATGTCACTTCTTCAGTGTTGTCACATGAAAAGATATAATAAAAATTTACAAAAATGTGAGGGTGTATATATATATATATATATATATATGATAGTGGTGACTAACCCCTTTTTTATTATAGGAACTGCAGTTACTATGGTATTTTTGGCAGAATCTATGGTCACCATGGTATAAGTCATAAACTACCCAATCTTTCAAACCTGAGCAAGACACTTCAGACAGGAAAAAAGTAAAGTCAGGTCTAAAATGAGAAAGTGAGAGGCGTGTATGCTGTGAGTCACACCGAGACTTGTGGGTAATAATCAGATGAAGGGAGCAGCGGGAGCAGAGAGAAGACTTCTGTAGAGATTATGACAGCGGGCCAATTAAAGCTTCTGAGACACACGCTTACAGCGCTCACGTGTCCATAGCCGCAGGGTTATGAGCGCTGCTTCAGGGCATTATGGGTTTCACATGTCTGCTGCTGTGAAATGAATATGTGTTGAAAGTGTTCTGTCAGGACTATGAGCAGCGGCTCTGTGTAAGCAGTGTTTGTGTAACGGCCCACGCTCAGTCTGTAATGACTACAGGAGCACAGATGGACACGCACACACTCTTGGATCGGTGATGCTGTCTGGATGATAGAGCCAATATCCCAAAATAATTTCCCAAATGGCACATTGACTTATGAGCTATAAACCTTCATCTTGGTAAACAACGAATCATGGAGCAGAAATCCCAAGCATGCTTTCTTCAGTTCGTTTTGGTTTGTTTCCTTTTAGGTCGTGTAGAAAAGCAATGATGGCTTCTCTTGCTGTTTATGAGGCCATTAGTGAAATAAGATTGAATGGGTTACGTAGAGGTTAAAGTCTTTATCTTACAGAGCTAAAGGTCTAGGTTTAAAGTGATAGTTCAGCCAAAAATTAAACTTCTGTCCTTATTTACTTAGCCTCATGCAATTATTTTAACAATCTTTTTTTTTTTTAATAGACTATTGTTTACTATTTAACAATATTTATTTTTTTGTAAACTGCTTTTGTAATTTATATTAGTTTTTTTTTTTTAGTTTTTTTTTTTGATTTAGTAGTTTTCATCTCTCAACTTAAGCTTATTTAAATTTGTTGCCAAGTCAACATACATGGTTTTGAATGTATTTAATATTTTTAAATCAAATATTATAATTTATGTAGGTTTAAAGGAAAGGTTCAGCCAAAAATGAAATTATTTTTATCATTATTTACTCACCTTCACACATTTGTTTTAATATTATATACTATTATAGTATTTATTATTATTATTATTTGTATTATTTGAAAACTGCTTTGTCATTTTTATTAATTTAGTTTTTTTAATTTATCCTATTTTTGATTTTAATCCTTCAACTTCAGCTTATTTCAAATCCTTGCCAAGTCAACATATATGTTTTTAAAATTATTGTATAGGTTTAAAAGAAAGGTTCAGCCAAAAAAAAAAAAAAAAAAAAATGATATATAGCAAAATGCTTTTGCTATTTTTTTTATCCTATTTTGTTTTATTTTTAAATGATTTTTTAATTTTAATTTGTTGCCAAGTCGAAATATTGATATGTTTGTTTTTAAAATATATTTATTATTTTTAAAATCAAACATTATATTTTATAAAGGAAAAGTTCTGTCAAAAATTAAATAATTTTAAGAATTATTTACTCACCTTCTTGCATTTATTGTATTATTATATGCTATTATAGTATTTATTTATATTATGTTTTTGTAAACTGCTTTTGTCATTTTTATTATTATTATTATTGTTTTTTTATTTATCCTATTTTTAATTTTTGGTTTTAGTAGTTTTCATCCTTCAACTTAAGCTTACTTCAATTTGTTTCCAAGTCCATATGAGTTTATTATATATTATTTATTATTATTTTTTCATTCATTATTTAATTAGTATTATTATTTAATTATGTGTGTGTGTGTGTGTGTCATTTTTAATTACATTTGTAAATTTATATAACTGTAATATGGTAATTGAATTAGGGTACAATTTTATAAATAAGATATATATGTATTATATATGCAGAAATGCATTTTATTATTTAAAAAAAAGAATATAATAAAACAGAATTAATCGTTATAATAGTACTAAATATTAAATAATATTAAAGATAATTTAAAAATACGTTTAAGATTAAACCATTCACTAAACCTAAAATCTTTTTTGTGTACGAAAACAAATTCATAGAAATTGTATTTATTGGTTGGTGAAATATCCCTTTAAAGATCTGCATCTTGCATGAAACTCTAAACTCAAATTTAATGCACTGGGGGACAAAAGCATCTAAACTGATTAAACCTTGAAAACAAATTGATTTTCTTCTAAAAGCCACTCCACCAAACAAGCTCTGATATTCTAGGAGCCCCAAACCGATCGTCCGCGGCCGAGTGACAGCGAAACTAAATCACGAGAGCTAATCAAGACGCTTTAAACGGTCCTGTGGCACTAATCATTCACATATGATTGTTTTCCAGCGGACAGCGCTGGATGAAATAGTGGCCGTGATCAGAAGCGGATGGAGGGGCTCAAGTCTGCACTGTCAGCTACTCTCACGCAGGACTGAGGGAAGCGAACGCTAATAAATCAAGCGTGCTTTTAATCTCCAGAATGACTCATAATAACACTTTCACTGAAACACAAGCGACGAGAGATGCTGCCTGCAGGAGGAAAGCTCTCTGGACAAAGACCCAACTGACACTTATAAACAACGACAGAACTTACTGACGCAAAACCGACTTAAAAACACAACAAAACAAATACACCGTGTTTTCTTTCCCAGCTGTTGTGTTTTATTTCACCCTTGGGTGTTAAATGAATGCCCCCCACCATCAGAGGGGGGTCCATCACGATCACCATGACGACCACCCGAGCCGCGGGCACGCGCACTGCATCAGCACGTGAACGGGCCTGAACTTCCAGTTCCACGTCGAACCAAAACCAACAGGCAGAAAACGCATGACAGATTTCGCAGCGCATGTGTCATAAAAGGTAATAAATTATTGCATGCGATCACATGTGTAAACAAGCGACATCTGCAGCATGAGCAAGTGAAATCCGAGCGCTTATAAACACGAGATCATGAGCGCGTATGCGTGCTCTTACCTTCAGCAGTGTCTGTTTCTCCCTCTCCAGCTTGTGCACACTTTCATCCATCAATTAACGCGCATTACAGCATCAGACGCACGTACAGGACCCGGTCGCTTGTGTGTAGATCCGATCTTAAGTGAGTCTGGGTTTTCCTCTGCGCATGATGAAGATCTGAATGCAGGAGTCCCACCCCTGCAATGCAACTTCAGCACCAACACACACACACACACACACACACACACACACGCGGACGCACGCGCGCGCACACACGCATACACGATTCAGAGAGAACAGGCTAGCTGTCACACTGAATATTTCTCAGGGTTGATTTAGGCACATGGAAGTCTTGGTTATAACATGCTATTGAACGAAAAGGATATAGTTTAGGGAACAAACGTTTAATAAAGCTTTGTGCTTTTGTGACAACATGCCCCAACGATTGTACTACATAGGGGTAAGTTGTCACAGCGGAACTTTAAATTAAACAACCTATTACATTTAAACAGCAAAACTAAGACAGCAGATGAGTCACAACACAACTCACAAATATTGCAATTAAATTATTAAAATACCACCTTATATGTGGCCTGGACCACAGTAATAGCCAATACATTGTATGGGCCAAAATTATCGATTTTTTTCTTTTGGATATTAAGCAGTGTTGGGGGTAACGCATTACAAGTAACGCAAGTTACGTAATAATATTACTTTGTTGAAGTAACTAGTAAAGTAACGCATTACTTTTTCATTTCCAAGAAAATATCTGTTACTTTTTCAAAAAGTAACGCTAGTTACTTTTTGTTTTCTTTATGTACTTAATCCCATTTTATTAACCAATGACTTTGCAGCTGACCTTTGTTGATCCAATTCAACCATCCACTGCAAAAATAATTTTCTTACTTACATTTTTGGTCTTGTTTCCAGCCAAACTATCAAAAAATTCTTAGATCAAGAAGGATTTTCTAGACAAGTAGATAATTTTCTTGTTTTCAGAAAAAAAAAGTCAAAATTAAGTGAATTTTTGCTTAGAACAAGCAAAATAATCTGCCAATGGGGTAAGCAAAAAAAAAAAATCTTATTTCAAACAGAAAACAAGAGTATTTTGCTTGTTTCAAGCAAAAAACACAATTTTGACTTGTTTTCAGAAAAAAACAAGACAATTTTTACTATCTGTACTAGCATTTTTTGCAGTGTACTAATAATCAAAACTTACTTTAGATTAATCAGCAATTTTCTCAATGCTGAAGAGTGTTGAACTTTCTTTTCCTACAGTTGTACTGTACAGACGTAAATTTAATTTTCATTTAGCCTTATTCACTTTATTTTTGTGTGAAAGGGCTTTTACATTTGCTAAGAATCAAACTTTTTTTTATATTAAAAACAAACAAGCAAGCCCAGTCCAGACTTAAAAAGTAATGTAAAAGTAATGTAACGCATTACTTATGAAAAAAGTAACGCAATTATTTTTTTTTAGGGAGTAACGCAATATTGTAATGCATTACTTTTAAAAGTAACTTTCCCCAACACTGATATTAAGTAAAGATCATGTTTAAACGTCATCAAGAAGAAGTTTTGTACATTTCCTACTGTAAATACATCAAAACTTATTTTTTTATTAGTAATATGCATTGCTAAGAACTTCATTTGGACACCTTTAAAGGTGATTTCCCCAGCGTTTAGATTTTTTTGCACTTTTAGATTCCAGATTTTCAAAGCCTAGTATCTCGGCCAAATATTGTCATATTCTAACAAACCATATATCAATGGAAAGCTGGCCTGTTTATTCAGTAAACAAACGATAGATGCCTGCTTCAAAGAATACCATGGTACTTGTCCAAAAAACAAAGAGTATCTCACGCCCCCAAGTGGTGATAAATGATTATGATTACAACAATAAATTAAAATATTATAACACCCATTTGCAACATCATGCAACACTTTTTTCCTGTCAGTGTTCACGGCCATTTGTAAATTTTATGTGTCTGGCTTTCGGTCTCATCCACGTCCAACTATTTTTATCTGTACCATGTTGGCAATACTCAGATGTAAACAGCATTGATTGCACAGTTAGTGAATACGTTGTTCTGCTAATTTATGTTCTACAATGGAAAAAACGTGCAATAAACAGTAAAACTACTAGTACTTCTGACTGTGCTGAGGGTAGGATTTCAGCAAGTTTGAGGTAAAAGTATTTGATGGACATATAAAATGCGACGAGAGCATTCACTCAGTATCATTATCTCATTTTTGACCGAGATGGCTTTTAGCTGGTTTTGCATCTGAACTCTTCATATATTATATATATTTAAAGTTAGTATTCATCCAGCGTTCATTCTCATCCACTCTAATAAATAATTCACATCCAAAGTACAAAATGTCCCCAAGAAAACAAACATTTATTTACAGGATGCCAACCACCACAGTAGCAGCAATTTCAAAGGAGTGATGCCAAGTTAACTTAGTGTGCAGTGCGTTTAGAGAAAAATCTAACATGCATCTAAATGCCATTGTGATTTTAGAGTATAAAAGGTGAAACTTCATCGAAGATCAGTGTTACTAGAGTTTTTATAAAAACTGCAGGTAAAGTCAAACTCGAAGACAGAATTGTTTGTTCAAAACTCATAAAAGGAAAATTAAATAAAGGGAAAAAGGAGGTCAAGAGAAAAATAGTAAAAAGCAGAGCTAAAATATTTACAATTCTTCAGGAAAGTCAAAATGATTTACATTCAGTATCTCCATAAAAGTTTTTTTTCGTCTTCATTGATGCCCATCAGTTCATCTTTGATCCACCGAGCTCAGTGTGTGATGGTAGAGTTCAGAACTCCAGTCTTGACGTTGGATTTAGAAGCATTTGAGAGCTCCCGCTGTGGGCAAAAACACAAATATGAAGTCATATTACTAGCAGACACTCTACAATCCAGGGTTCATACTGTAAAATGATATTCCAGGAATTTCATGGACTTCAGTCAGAGATCTCACTTATCAAACAATGTGTCTTATCTTTCAAATACAATAAATAAATAAATAAATAAAGTGAAGCACATGCAAAGTATCACTATTAAAGTATAACAAAGTATACTACACTTTTACTATAGTAAAACCACGGTTACTTTGTATTTTTTGTATACTTTCTAACTTTTCTTTGGTTTTTATAACTACCTAAATGGTTTGATGTTTTGTTTTTTCAGAAAAATCGCTCCGAAATCCTGATCTGAAACAAATGATTCACTAAATGCGCTTCAAAGTCCTAGAGTGAATCAAATGATTTGCGAACCAGCACCAAAGTCTGATCGGAATCAAACGATTCTCGGTCTGCATTGCGAAGTTCCGATCTAAAGCAAATGATTCGCAATACGCAATTTGAAGTCCTGATTTAAAACTTGATTTGCGATACGCTTAAAAACAGTGAATCATTTTGTAAAGCAATAGTTTGACTGATTCGCGAACCATCATTTCAGATCAGGACTCAGAGCATGGATTGTGAATCATTTGACTTAGAACGGAACGTTGCGAAGTATCGCAAATCTTTGATTTTAATCATTCAGTTCACAAAATGATTCACAAACCTGCTCCGATTTACATCAAATGATTCGCAATACATGCTCTGAAGTCCTGATCTGAATCAAATGATTTGTGATGCGATAAGTTCCGATCTAAATCAAATGATTCGCAATCCACGCTTTGAAGTCCCAATCTGCATAATATTTTGCGAACCATGATTTCAGATCAGGACTCGGAGATCAAGTCCCGATCTGCAATATGCGAAGTTCTGATCTAAATCAAATGATTCGCAATACCAGATTTGAAGTCCCGATCTAAGGTCAAATGATTCGCAATATGCGATTTGAAGTCCTGATTTAAAACAAATGATTTTGTGATGCGCAATGGTTTAACTGATTTGCGAACCATAATTTCAGATCAAGACTCACAGTATGGATTGTGAATCATCTGACTCAGATCAGAACGTTGCAAAGTGTCGCAAATCTTTGATTTGAATCATTCAATTCGCAAAATGATTCAACCCCTTCCGATCTAAATCAAAGGCTTCACAATACATGCCCCAAAGACTTGATCTGAATCAAATGATTTGTGATGCGCTAAGTTCCGATCTAAATCACATGATTCGCAAATGCACGATTTGAAGTCCCCATTTAAAACAAGTGATTTGAATACGCTTAAAAACAGTGAATCATTTTGCAACGCAATGGATTAACTGATTCACAAACCATCATTTCAGATCGGGACTTCAGAGCATGTATCGCGAATCATTTGATTTAGATCGGAAAGGGTTTGTGAAAATCATTTTGCAAATTGAATGATTCAAATTAAAGATTTGCGATACTATGCAACGTTCCGATATAAATCAATTGATTCTCGATACATGCTCCGAAGTCCCGATCTGAATCAAATTCGCAATCTATGCTTTGAAGTCCTAATCTGAATAATGTTTTGCAAACCATGATTTCAGTTCAGGACTCGGAGATCAATTAATGAAATTATCTGCAATATGCAAAGTTCCAATCTAAATCAAATGATTTGCAATACGCAATTTTATGTCCTGATTTAAAACAAATGATTTGCGATATGCTTAAAACCAGTGAATCATTTTGCAACGCAATGGTTCGCGAGCCATCATTTCAGATCAGGACTCAGAGCATGGATTGTGAATCATTTGACTTGGATCAGAATGTTGCGATGTATCGTAAATCTTTGATTTGAATGCTCCGAAGTCCTGATCTGAATCAAATGATTCGTAATGCTCTAAGTTCCGATCTAAATCAAATGATTCACAATTTTGAGTTCTGATCTAAGTCAAATGATTTGCAATATGTGATTTGAAGTTCCGTTCTGAAACAAATGACTCGCGATACGTGATCCGATAGGAGAACTTTTAAACAGTGAATCATTTTGCGAAAATGGTTTAACTGATTCAAAGTTTTGAAAAGCTCTGTTTCACCCATCATTACATGTTTTTTAAAATCATAAATAAATGTCAAAATTCGAAAATGAATGGCTCTTAATTTGATCTGGCATTTGCTAGTGAATTGACTGAAATGAATGACTGAAGTGACGGGTTTGAATCATTTAGAGGGGTTCCAACAAAAATGGCTCACTCAATTGATTCGGTTTATCTGTTCCCTTTTTGCATCTTCAGCCATGTTTACAAGACATTGTCAGTACTACTACTAGCTTAGCTCGCTAGTTTTCTGACATTAACTAAAATAAGTGAAAAAGATGTGTTTTTTTTTATCGTGGGAATTTTGCATGAAAAGATGCGCTTATTGACTTGTGTTTACTCATTTCATAGATACATTATCTTTCAATAATTCAAGCACTTTTCAAGATCCCCTTCAGAAATATTGCTGTTTTCAGCCTGGCCTTACATTTCAAAAAGTCAAATTCAAGTACTTTAAGCACTTTAAAAACCTTGTATGAACCCTGACAATCCCTTAAGTTTGTGCATCTTTTAGTGGTCTTAAAGGGACAATACACCCAAAGATGAAACTTCTTTCATTTACTCTCCCTCAAGTTGTTCTAAACCTGTACAAGTTTCTTTCTTCTGTTGAACACAAAGATATTTTGAAGATTGTTGTTGCTCGTAGCAATTGACTTCCTTAGTATGGAAAAAATACTATGACTCGAGAGAGGGTAAATGACAGAATTATCATCCTCAGATATCTTTAAAGACCCAATTAAACAATCTGGCAACCATCAATTTACCATTAACACTTTTTAATGCCACAACTCCAATTTTGATTTCATAGGGTCTTTGAAAACAGCAGATTGTATTTTAGTTGCAGTGTTTCTGTCTCCAAGTGCTCATTTCACTGTTAGTAGCTGAAAGTGCACATACACACAAACACAGACCCTCCTCCGTTAGTCGGGTTAGAAGAGAAGAGTGTGTGTTAGTGTGATGGACAGTGTATGTTTAGATATACAGACCTGGACGCTGCAGTGGATTCAGAATCCTTCTATAACAGAAGGCAGAATAAGCACAGGGGTCACTCGATTATATCTGCTGCCTGCCTTTGCGTCTAGACAGCTAACGGCTGGATAATGAACTTACCGCAAATTCAGAATAGGAGGAGGCCACAGAAGTAATAGAGTAGTTTCTTTGAGGGCTGGCGGCCATCGTGCGCAAAACTCCGCTCAGATGAGAAATATTCTCCTTATTCCTCTCCAGTCCACGAGGGGTTCGGCCACGGGCAGGTGTCCGCACACCCAGCTAGCAGAGAAGCAGATAACAATTTAATTGACTATACTACAAATTAATGTCAACTACCTGGTGCGTAAAGCAGGGTTCATACAGATACTGAACTTTAAGCACTTTTTTTTAAAATTATTTTTAAAGGACTTCAATCAGAAATCTCACTTATTAAACAGTGTCTGCTCTTTTAAATTTTAAATTCTAAAGACAAATAAAAAAAATACTAATAAAAAGGGTAAAAATAAAGAGAAGCACATGCAAAGTATCACTACTAAAGTATTAAAAAACACTTTTACTATAGTAAAACCAGTTAATTTTCTGAAAATAAATAAATAAATTAATTAAACAATCAAAATCAAATAAATATATGAAACAAATTATTCACCATATGGGCTCCGAACTGAATTAAATTATTTATGAACTCACGCCGAAGTCCTAAACTGAATCAAACAATTTGCGATCCACACTCTGAAGTCTCAATCTGAATGATTCACGAACCATCATTTTACATCAGAACTCTGAGTGCTAATCGTGAATTACTTGATTTAGTTTGGGACTTTGAATTGTCTATCATGAATCATTTGACATGAAATACTCAATTTGCAAAATGATTCACAAACCCATTCCGATCTAAATCAAATGATTCGCGATACATGAAGTCTCGACCTAATACAAATGATTTGCGAACCAGCTTCGAAGTCCCGATCTAAATCAAATGATTCGTGATAGGTGATCCGATTGGAGTACTTCGAAACGGTGAATCATTTTGCAAAGCCATGGTTTATAACTGATTCTGAGTTTCAAAAAGCTCTATTTCACCCATCACTACGGACTTTTCAAAATCATTACAATTGATGTCGAAACTCAAAAATGAATGGCTGTTTTAATTTTATCTGGTTTTTGCTAGTGTATTGCTTGAAATAAATGATCAAAATCATGAGTTTGAATCAATTAGAATGGTTCCAGCGGAAATGACTCTATTGATTTGGTTCACTTGTTCCTCTTTTTGCAGCTCCAGCTGTTTACACGACACTGTCAGTGAAATCCTGATCTGAAACAAATGAGACGCGATCCACGCTCTGAAGTCATTTAATTTAGATCGATTGAATCCTTCAGTTTGCAAAATGATTCACAAACCCATTCAGATCTAAATCAACTGATTTGCGATACGCAAAGTTTGTTTTGCAACACATGATTTGAAGTCCCAATCTGAAACAAATGATTTGTGATATGCAATCCGATTGGAGCGCTTCAAAAACAGTGAATCATTTGCGACAATGGTTGAACTGATTCAGAGTTTTGACAAGCTCAGTTTCACCCATCACTATGTGTTTTTTTAAAATCAATACAATCAATGACTCTTTTAATTTGATCTGGTTTTTGGTAGTGAACCGCTTGAAATTAATAAATCGAAATCACAAGTTTGAATCAAACTGAGCAGTTCCAGATTAAACGTCTTAATTGATTTGGTTCATCTGTTCCTCTTTTCGCATCATGTTCATGACATTGCCAGTACTATGCTAGTTTTAAGACATTAACTGAAATAAGCAAAAAAAAAAAAAAACTTTGTACAAACCATGTTATATATAACTCACCTTGCTGGTGGAAAGGGGTGGTCTTAGAGAAGGGGAGGAGCATATGGAACGGAGCGTAGTGTTGGGGGTGGAGCTACACATGCTAGAGGTGGAGATCAGCTATATATATAAAAAAAAAAAAAAAACACAATACAATAGATATTCATATCTGGTATCATCTTCCCTGATACTGATAAAGGCACATTGGCTGACAATTAGTACACATATACCATCAGTACCTTGCGTGTTTTCCCAGGTGTTGGGGTTCCTGCGAGTCTCCTCTTGGTTGGGGTTCTGATGACAGTCCCATACAACAGATCTTCCTCTGTCTGCTTCAATTTCTTCATTTGCTGCATAATACAAACTTCATGTCAGAAACTAATATTCAAAATAAAATGAATGTCAGAAGTTAAAGAATGGGTTCAACACCAGTGTTGCCAAGTCCACGGTTTTCCTGCGGAATTGGGCTACTTTAACACTGTTGCTGCGGGTTGTTTTTCCATGTCCGCAGGTTAAAGCGACCCCAATAACGTAATATTTAGCAACTAGAATACTAATTTTACCGGGGTAAGAATAAGTTTATTTTTAACCCCCGGAAGGCGATTGTTACTGGGGAACTCCCCTCGAAACGCAATTGGGCTAGTTTTGAGCAGCAATTGGATGGGTTTTGTTTTTGAAACCCAGGGTTCATACCCGTTCCTGTTTCTCTCTCTCTTTCTCCATGCGGTGTTGATTCCACTGGTCTTCCACATACTGCAGGAACGGCTGTCCGTTCACACGGAACTCTTTACAGTGCGTCGCTTCCCATTGGTCAATCTGAGCCTTCAGACTCTTCTCCAGCTGACCAATCAGACAAAACATAAACAGAACAAATTAGCATACAATCCATTCCAGTCAATCAAACGTCAGTTTGTTTAAAAAGAGCGGCTCAAACCTTCGGCAAACTCTTCTGCAGGTCGACTCTCTGCTTCTCTTCTTTCAGAAGGTTTCCTCCTCGATTGTTAAAGCGAGAGGGATCGGTGGCTTTTTTCTGAAGAAAGAAGACCAACTGTATTTAGACTGAATTTTGCAAATCTCTTTAAAGGCATAGTTCACCAAAAAATTAAAATTACCCCATGATTTACTCACTCTCAAGACATCTTTTTTCAGACAAATATAATATAATCAGAGTTATATTAAATAATGTCCTCTTTCAAGCTTTATAGCAGAAGTGAATAGTGTTGGGATTTTAAAGTCCAATAAAGTTTATCCATCAATCATAAAAATTGTCCCACATTACTCCAGGGGGATGAATAAAGGTCTCCTGAAGCGAAGCGATGTGTTTGTGTAAGAAAAATATCCATATTTAAAACTTTATACACCGTAATCTCTAACTTCCGCTAACCGCCACACACGTGTTCACAACAGACAACGTAGGATGTTATATTGCAAAAGCGTGTTCGGCAGTTAGTGGAAGTTAGAGATTACATTTTATAAAGGTTTAAATATGGATACTTTTCTTACAAAATCACATTGATTCGCTTCAGAAGGCCTTTTTTCACTCACTGGAACCACTTTTTATGATGGATGGAAGTGCTTTATTAAACGTCTTGGACTTTTTAAAAATAACACCCATTCACTGACATTAGAAAGCTTGGAAGAGCCAGGACATTTTTTACTATAACTCCGATTGTATTCGTCTGAAAGAAGAAAGTCATATACACTTAAAATGGCTTGAGTGTGAGTAAATCATGAGGTCATTTTTGGGTGCCTTTAATGTTTCTTATGAATGTTTTCAGCTGATCTCCTATGATTTATCACCTCTAGTTCCTGATAGAGAGTCCAGTTGCTGCTCCAGGTGGAAATGGCATTGTACATCTCGCTGTGCTCTGCATAATCCTGCTTCAGTCGCTCCAACTCCAGCTCATGTTCACGCAACACCTCCTCATCCAGATCATCTAACAGCACAGAATAATAAAATCAACCGCCAACCAACCTCCATGTACTTAACACATGTTAATTACTACTGCTTAAGCCCAGTTTGAATAAAATCCATTTTAAACCATTTTAATTTACTATGCCACATTTGCAAATTTTTATGCATGAGTATAATGTGCTACCAACGTGAAATTTCAATATAAATATATAAATATAAAAAATTGCTTCACCCTCAGGACATCCAAAGATGTAGGAGTTTGTTTCTTCATCATTATATCACTTGCTCACCAACGGATCCTCTGGAGTAAATGGGTGCTGTCAGAATGAGCATCCAAACAGCTGATAAAAACATCACAATAATCCACCCCACTCTAGTCCAAAGGGTAAAGCTGCATGTTTGTAATAAGCAAATACAAAGACTTTTTTTTTTTTTTACTTTAAATAGTTGCTTCAGGATAAAATACGTATCCTCTATAATATTTGCTTTAAAATCAGGAGAGAAATACACAGATCAAGAACCATTTACAGGTGAAATCCGTCCAAAACAGTTCTAAGTCAGAGATTGTGATGTGAGAAGACAATAGAAGATGGACAATAACAGACACAAAGCACTGTTATTGATTATGGACTTTTTGGTCAGAAGCAACAGATTTTAAAGTTATGAAGCCTTAATGATGGATTTGTTTCTTACAAACATGAAGCTTTGTGCTTTGCAAGACATTAACTAGAGTCTTGTGCAGCATTTGTGGATTATTGTGATATTTTTAATCAGGTGTTTGGACTCTCATTCTCATGGCACCCATTCACTTCAGAGGACCCAAATCTGTTTTGATGAAACAGGGTGAATACATTTTCAGCTAATATTCATTTCTGGTGCAAATGTTCCTTTAAAAATACCCTCAACAACCACATTTTAAAGTCAAAAAGTTCTGTACTTTCCCACAACCAGCACAATAGGTAATTTTTGTACTCTGAAATATACAATTTGTGATTTCGGCAAGAAACCCATTGGCATACCACTGTGGTAGGGAGTAAAGGCTTGTCTCTGCTCCGGGCTGTAGTAACATTTTTCCCAAAACTTGACAATCTCTGATCGGATTGTGCGAATAACACGCTCTATGTTTTTCTTTTTCAGCTCCTCCAATCTCTGAAGCTCTGCCTGCAGCTGTGACACAGTGAGAAAGACAGCATGAGGGATGTTTTATAATTCCAGCAGCAGCTCAAGATGAAACAACCTGACCTACTTTAGTGACAGGTGAGTGTACTTACTGCGTTCAGTCTGCTCTTTGTGCTAGTGTGGGCGTTTGGCATGAGACTTTCTCTTTCCTCCTCAGGAACCTGCAACATCTCCCACAGCTCCTCAATGCGACCACGGGTGGACACACACAGCGCTTCATATTCTGTTTTACTGCTCTCAAGCTGAAATACAACACAAACATCATTAACAAGTGACATTTTCACCAACTAAAAACCAAAAATGTCTGTAAAAATGTTGATAACTGTAAATAAAACATGTTAACTCTTAAAATTACTCTAGTCTTCAGTGTCACATGATCATTCAGAAATCATTGTAAGATGCTGATTTGGATCTCAAGATACAGTTGAGAACAGTTGTGCTGCTTAATATTTTTGTGGAAACAGTGACTTTTTTTTTTTCCAGGATTCTTCAAAAGAACAGCATCTATTCCAATTAGAATTTTTTTACATTATAGATGGCTTTACTGTTATTTCTAATCAATTTAATGCATCCTTACTGAATAAATATGTAAAAAAAATTAAATCATACTGTCAAAGGGTTCATCATTTCAATTTAATGGCTTAAGTTGGCCAAGACTCGCTAGCTTTGTTCCTCATTTTAGCTGACAGCATTTGGGTTCGACCCAAAAAGAAAAAGGAACAGCTTAAAGCATTAGTTCACTTTTCTCTATGTAATGCACTTCTATGGTGCCCCTAAATTTGAACTTCCAAAATGCAGTTTGAATCCAGTTTTAAAGGGCTATAAATGATCCCAGCTGATGAAGAAGGGTCTTATCTAGCAAAACAATTGGTTATTTAAAAAAAACAAAAAAACAAATGTATATACTTTTTAACCACAAATGCTCATCTCGTCTCTGCAATTTGCATGTGCAGTCTGTGTGATTCGGGTCAATGAAGTTACGGTATGTCGCGTTTTCGTCTTCAACTTCAAAATCGTCCTACAATGCTCTTTTACCTTATTTTTGTAAAGGGCATTTGATCTTCCTTGTATGTTCACTTTGTAAACACTGGGTTGGTACTTCTGCATTGATGTAGGATGATTTTGAAGTTGAGGAAGAAAACAAGATGGGAGTTTTTCGACATACCCTAACTGTATTGACCCGGATCACACAGACTATGCATGCGCATCACAGAGACAAGATAAGACAAGCATTTGAGGGTAAAAAAAGTGTATATACATTTTCAATTTGTTTAAAAAATAACTGATCCTTTAACTAGGTAAGACACTCCTTCCTTGGCTTTGAAGCTGCATTTATACTGCATTATGGAAGTTCAAATTTGGGGGCACCATACACATCTATTATATGGAGATCCTGAAATGTTTTCTTCAAAAAAAAAAAAAAACAAACAAAAAAAAATAATAATAATAATAATAATAATAATAATAATAAATATAATTTTTTTTTTTTTTACGACTGATAAAAGACATGAACATCTTGGATGACAAGGGGGTGAGTACATCATTTGTAAATTTTTGTTGTGAAAGTGAACCAATCCTTTAAAAGAACTGTGTGAAATGTGTGTGTGTACCTGGTGCAATAACACTTTTAGTGAGCTGAGGTTTTCCACAGAAAGGCAAAAAGCGTCTTCATCTTCACACACAGCGTCTTTCTCGAAGGAGGTGTCAGGATGCTGTTCCAAATCCTCCATCAGCACTGTGATCTGACGCTTCATTTCCACAAACTCGGCATGACGGCGCTCCTGTGAACACATACACACTTTCTGTAACTATTCTGGATATATTTTTATATTCAGAGGCACAAACTATCACACTATTCATCTAAGAATGCAGGATTTACCAGTGGTCAAAAATAAAAAAAACAATATAACACTTTAAAATAACATTTTCTATTTGAATATACTACCAGTCAAATGTTTTTGAGATTTTTTTTTGAGAAGTCTCTTCTGCTCACCAAGCCTGTATTTATTTGATCCAAAGTACAGCAAAAACAGTAACATTTAGATTTTTTTTTCCATTTAAAATAACTATTTTCTATTTGAATATATTTTAAAATGTAATTTATTCTTGTGATCATACAAATGTGCAGTGATCTCATCCTTCAGAAACCATTCTAATTTACTGATTTTCTGTTCAAGAAACATTTATTATTATTCTCATTAAGATTTAAAACAGTTAAGTACATTTTGATGGATTTGATGAATAGAAAGATCAGCATTTATCAGAAATAAAAAGTTTTTTGTAACATACACTATACCATTCAAAAGCTTTTGTTTAGCAAGGATGACTTAAATTGAACAGAAATGATAAAAGACATTTATAATGTTACAAAAGATTTAAATTTCAGAACATTCAAAAACAGTTTATTTGAACATTCTATTCATCAAAAGAAACCTATACTAGTAAATAATAAATATTTTTTGAGCAAATCAGAATATTCAAATTTCTGAAGGATCATGCGACTGGAGTAATTCAGCTTTGAAATCACAGGAATAAATTATATTTTAAAATATATTCAAATAGAAAACAGTCATTTTAAATAGTAAAAATATTTTTAAAAATGTTTACTGTTTTTGCTGTACTTTGGATCACATAAATGCAGGCTTGGTGAGCAGACTTCTTTAAAAACACTAAAAATCTTGGCTGATAGTGTATATTGTAAAATGTAATTTATTTCTGTGAAGCAAAGCTTTCAGCATCATTACTCCAGTCTTTAGTGTCACACGATCCTTCAGAAACCACTAATATTCAGATTTGCTAGTCAATTATACTTAACAGCTCTTATTATCAGAATTATTTGACATATAAACAATTTATTATAAATCTTTTAACGCTTATAAATGCATTTACTGTCACTTTTTGATCAAATTAGTGCATCCTTGCTAAATAAAAGTATTTCTTTCTTAGCTTTTTTAAAACCTTAATTTACCCAAACATTTAAATAGTGGTGTATCATGGTTTCTACAAAAATATCAGGCAGCACAAGTGCTTTCAACGTTGAGAATAATAAATAAAGCATAAAAACCAGACAGCTCTTTAATAGTTTTCGTTTCCGTTTTACCTTCTCCTGGTTGCGGGTGTTGATGTGCTCTCTGTAGTTCTGCAGCTGCTCTTGTGACGGCACTTGTTCAGGATGGATGGGGAAGAGGTCATCACACAGGATGTCACACAGATCTTGATCCTGCTGAATCAGAGATTTCAACTCGCTCTGACGAGCACTTTTCTCTTTTAGCATCATTTTGACCTGCGTACGGAGATCCTTCTCCAACTGCAGCATTGTAAGACCATCTTCCTCCTGCCAAACACACAAAAACTCCAATCTGATTTGCTGGCTTTACAAAACATCCAGAAGTTAGAGGGCAAAAGTTATTACGTTGTAAAATACGTCTAAAATCCTGGCTTAAAGTGGCTCACCTGAAACTTCTGCACTTGAAGATCATTACACAGACTGGTCACCTCATTTCTGCAGGTTTCGATACTGCTCATCAAGCGTTTCTTCAATCCCTCCTCCTCTGCAATCATCATGTCTAACAAGTTCTGCAATCACAAAGATTTCAAATTAAACTGGTGTCTCAATTCTCCAGTTCATTTATTTGATTATATTATATTAAAGTAACGGTTTTCCATTTTAAAATGTAATTTATTCCTTATTTCAAAGCTGAATTTTTAGCATCATTACTCCAGTCACATGATCCATTAGAAATCATTCTAATATTCTGTTTTGCTGCCGATTATTATTATGCTCAAAACAGCAGAGTAGATTTTTTTCAGGTTTCTTTGATGAATAAAAAGTTCAGAAGAACAGCATTTATCTGTAATAGAAATCTTTTGTAACATTATAAGCATCCTTGCTAAATTAAAGTATTAATATCTATCATTTCTTACCCCAAAAATTATACCGAGTCCAAGCTCTTGAATGGTATAGTGTTACAAAAGCATTTTTTTTTTCAGATAAACACTGATCTGATCTTTCCATTCATCAAAGAATCCTGAAAAAAAAAAATGTACTCAACGGTTTTAATAATAATAATAATAATAATGTTTCTTGAACAACAAATTAGCATATTAGAATGATTTCTGAAGGATCATGTGACATTAAAGACTGGAGTAATGATGACATAATCACAGGAATAAATCACATTTTAAAATATATTCCAACAGAAAGCAGTTATTTTAAATAGTAAAAAATATTTCACAAAAACATTAAAAATCTTACTGTTCAAAAATGTTTGACCGTAGCATAGATAACTTGAACTGACCTTGATGTGCATATGAACGGCATCCGTTCTCTGAAGCCTCTGGTCCTCTGGGATCCCGATCTCCTCCCAGATGTCCTTCAACTCATTGAGAGCCTTGTTCAGACATGCTACAGACTCTGCAGCATGGATCTCACTAAAATGACACATATTCATATTTACATTTATTCTGTCATATAAAAAGATGTCAGACAGTGTTGCATATTAAACATTATAGTAAAAGTCTTTTTCAGTATATTTCTTATAAGTTAATAATCAAATCAACAGCAATATTGACAATTATACTTATTAATGTATCCCTAACAAATAAGTCAAGAGTTTATTATTATTATTATTATCACTAAAATGCTTAGCATTACTGATTGTTGTCTGTATCATTAAGCAATAAAAGCATTATAGTTTCCATTAATAGCAGAATCATTGATATTACTGGAAAAAGCTTGTTGAAAACAGCTGTTTATAAACAGCACTATTTTCATAACTTAAGTGTCAATACAAATAACGAAAACATCGACTGTTTTTAACTAAAACATCGACTGTTTTTAACTGTTTTAGCATCGAAACACTGAAGCTAACCCTGAGACACTAACGTTACATATAATTTACTAATCTATACATAAACACAAGTTATACACTTCCAAACTTTCTCTCTTACCTCTTCCTCATCCTGTCCTTCCGCCGAATATCTCTAATGAGATTTATATACAAACGTTAAGCGCTATGTAGACACTTCTGAACTTTAGTTCACGCTTTATTTCACGATCTATCCGACGCTTAGGCTTGAAACTTCTGCCTAAAATTCAAACGCCGCACCGAAACGCCTCTGGTGTCTGATTGGCCGAGACCAGGCGATGCAGCTGCATCCTGCGCGCTGATAGGCTGACGGATATCATAGGAACTATTCAAACGCACTGATTGGCTGGTATTTCAAGCCAGCTGACTGACCAGTTTAACTGGCTGTGTTGATGAATGAGTCATGACGTTCAGTTCGAAACCATTAATCAGCAGAGCAGACTGATTACTTTTAATTTGGTCGACACATTTGTTGGTATATTGTGTTTTGCTTCTCCCTGCAAAAATAATAATAGAATAGTCCGGTCTTTGTTTCAGCAGAAAAGTATTATTCTGGCAGCTGTGACTGCTTAATGGAATAATGCAGTGGGTAACATCTGCTGGAAATAGGTGTGGATGCTTCCTCATACTTATTTATTAACTAATAAATTAAAGGAGATTTCTTACAAAATAATTCATAAGTTCTATCCTGAAATTTAAAAGTGATATTCCTCCAGCTGCTCTTTTTGTGGTGGCTCTTTTGAAACTGTTCATCTTTTTTGCAATTGTCCATTTACAAAGACATTTTGGAAAGATGTTTTAAGTTTCATTAGGAGTAAAATTTATAATGAATGTACCTTGTTTTGAAAGGATGTAGTGCTGTTTTTTTTTTTTTTAGTATGATCAGTCTAAAAGAAAACAGTTTTATGTTGTGAATTTGATCTTGCTTCTTGCTAAATTCCACATCCACAGATGCAAATATTCAAACTCCAGACCTCTCTATTTTGTTTTTATGAAAGAATTTGAGCAATACATTTCATTGATCTAGCTGTCTAAAAACAAAAAAGCTCTAAAAACTTTATCTGTTTGTAACTCTTTTCCTATTTTTAATGACATGTAAGCCTCAATTTTGCTTTTTCAAATTGTAATGTTTTAAACACCCCCTTTCTCTTCTTTATTTATTTAATTTGTTATTGTCTATTTTTTTTGTTGATGAATGTAGAATTCTTTTGTATACTGTTTTGAGCATTAATAAAAAAAATGTAATCAAATCAAATCATTATATATATATATATATATAATTTAAAAATAAATGTATATATATATATATATATATATTTTTTTTTTCCCTTTGTAAATTTGGCAAAGCAAATAGTCCCCTTTAATCTATAAGATTCTGTTTTATTATGGCACTTTTCACTAGAATGTGTATAGTTTCTTTTTGGTTAAAGAATTTGAAATTGGCCATATTGGCGATATTCGGATGTAAGCAACAGCATGGATTGCACGGTTAATGTACCACTGAACAAGTTGTTGTGCTAATTTATACTGTCTAAACCACACACACACACACACACAAAAAAAATGTGGAAGCTGCTAAATCATATAGAGAGGGACTTAGTAAGCAGGAAAAGGCACAATAGTTTGACAAACTAAGGTTAATCGGTGGTAAAGATACGTACGAGCAGTATTAATTAAGATATTAGCCTAATATTTCATCTACCTGACCAGAAATGCTAACAACAAACACGACTGTTGTCAAGATTCTTGCCCTGGAAAACCTGGTTCAGTTTGGCCAACCACAAACAAACACCTTTTGTTCCTCAGGCAGTTTTTTTTGCACTCTTCTCCTTGATTTGTTATAACTTTTGGCTATAGTACTCCAAAAGTTTTTCCAATTAGTACATCCCAAAACGTGATAATAACTGACCATTTTCAGCAGCAATAATCAGCAAAATATGAAAGTTTCATTCGGTTCAGTTGCATTGTTTACTTTCAGTGCCACCAATATGGCCCATTGATGATACGTTGTCAAAACGCTCTGTAGCAACCAATCAGAGATTAGAGGTTTATTTATTGTTCTGTTACATGACTTTTGATGCTAGTAAGACTCTGTAAAATGTACTACTCACAGAGTGAAACTCTGGGCCTGTTTATACCTGATTACTTCATGTGTTTTCCCGATCGGATAACTATCTGATTGTGAAAAGACTAGGTGTAAATGCGCATTAAAGATGGATTTAATGGACCATATATGGTTGTTGAAACCACATATGTACATTTTACTTCCCGATTTTTAAAAAGTTTGATAATTGGTGATGATAGCCTACTGTTTGACAATGTTTATGCAAAATCTGATGAAACTAATGAAACTAAATCACTGATGCACAGTAAATGTCTCAACAGTGTTTAATTAAAGTCATTCAAACTATTCCCAGCTTTTTTTTTAAACAAAACAAAAACAAAAAAATTTTACTTTTTGGTTAGTAGATGATTAATCATCCTCATTATGAACTTTGATCTATGGTTCTGTCATTAATCTTTGTCATGAAGAAGTCAAATCTACAGTTAATCATGTGGCATCAGTATAATAATGACTACAATGAATCAACAATCAGGACCTCTTTTCCATGAAAGACTGGAGTATTAACAATCCAAAAGATTCATTCATTCTGAAGTATTTATACATTAATTTATGGAGCTCAAGATAGAGATTCATTAATGCATTAATAGAGATAAAGACTGATTCATATGCTCATAGCTGAGGATTCATTTATACATTTCTTCATGGAGTAAAAGATTATTTCACGGTTCATTTATTCACATAGCAGAGGATCTTCTTGTGTGTTTTCAGCCGCTGCGGGTCATAAGCTCCTCCAGGGCTTTCTCTTTATGGTTCTCGTGCACCAGTAGAACTTCTTTAATGGTGCTCTGCTGGAAACCCATCTCACAGAACTGAGCCAGCAGAAACAGAAACTCTGAAGCCTGAGAGAAACACAAAAACATCTATAGAGTTACAATACATCAGGCTGGTTTATTTGATGTGCTAAATGTTGATTGGATGTGTGTTTTAGTGCTAAATGCTAATTGGATGTGTGTTTGACTAAATGCTGATTTAAGAAACATTTTGTGCACTAGCATCAACTGCTGATTTGAGGGAGTCTGAGCATTGGCATTGTGGGCCAGAACTCTTCGGCCTTTCATTGCTACACACAGCATCATCTTCATCTTTTGTGCACTGAATGCTGACTGGTTAAGTGTTTGGCTTGCTAAATGCTGATTTGAGGAGAGTTTTGTCTACTGAATGCCAATTGGTTGCTGATTTGAGAGGTGTTTTTTGTGCTGGAGTGTGTGGAGTGTTAAAAGCTGATTTAAAGAGTTTTTTTATGAGCTGTATGCCAATTGGTTAAGTGTTTGGAGCCCTAAAAGCTTATTTGAGAGGTGTTTTATGTGCTGGATGCTGATTGGCTGAGTGTTTGGAGTGCTAAATGCTGATTTGAGGAGTGTTTTTTTGTGCTGGAGTGTTTGGAGTGCTAAATGCTGACTTGAGGGGTGTTTTGTGCTAGGTATGCCAACCGGTTGAGTGTTTGGCTTGCTAAATGTTGATTTGAGTAATGATTTGTCCACTGACTGCCAGTTGGTTGCTGATTTGAGAGGTGTTTTTTGCAATGGATGCTGATTGGTTGAGTGTTTGGATGGCTAAATGCTGATTTGAGGGGTGTTTTATTTGCTAGATGCTGATTACTTCAGTGTTTGGAGCACTAAATGCAGATTTGGGGTTTTGGATGTCAATGGGTTAAGAGTTTGGCTTGCTAAATGCTGATTTGAGTAATGTTTTGTCCACTGAATGGCAATTGGTTGCTGATTTGAGATGTGTGTTTTGCACTGAATGCTGATTGTTTGGAGCACTAAATGCTGATTTAAGGGTCGTGCTGGATGTCAATTGGTTGAGTGTTTGGAGAGCTAAATGCTGATTTGAGAGATCTTTAAATGCACTGAACACCGATTGGTTGAGTGTTTGGAGCACTAAATGCTGATTTGGGGTTGTTTTGTGCATTGGATATCGATTGGTTGAGTGCTTGGGGTACTAAATATTCATTTGGGGTTTTGTTTGTGCACTGGATGCTGATTGGTTGAGTGTTTAAGCACTAAATGCTGGTTTAAGACGTGTTTAATGCACTGTATACGGTTTAGTGTTTGACTTGCTAAATGTTGATTTAAGGAACATTTTGTCCACTAAATACCAATTGTTTGCTGATTTGAGAGGTGTTTTTTCACCAGAGGCTGATTGGTTGAGTGTTTAAAGAGCTAAATGTGACCCTGGACCACAAAACCAGTGAACCAGTAAATTTTTTTAAATTGAGATTTATACATTATCTGAAAGCTGAATAAATAGTCTTTCCATTGATGTATGGTTTGTTATAAAAGGACAACTCTGAAAATCTGGAACCTAATACTTTTCAAAAATTACGTTTTGATATATTTACGGTAGGAAATTTACAAAATATCTTCATGGAACATGATCTTTACTTAATATCCTAATGATTTTTGGCATAAAAGAAAAATCAATAATTTTGACCCATACAATGTATTTTTGGCTACTGCTACAAATATACCCCAGTGAATTATGACTGGTTTTGTGATCCAGGGTCACAAATGCTGATTTAAGGGGTATTTCATGCACTGGATACCAACTGGTTGAGTATTTGGAGCACTAAATGCTGATTCTGTGTTGTTTTGTGTGCTGGATGTTGATTGGTTAAATGATTTGAGGGCTAAATGCTGATTAGAGGGGTATTTTGTGTCCTTGATTGATAGAGTGTCTCACCTTGGTCTCACAGTTCTGGAACATCTCCAAAGCTTCTTCCACCTGAGTCTTCTCATAACCCAGCCGACACAGACGGTCACATGTCATCAGGTAACTTAATATCTGGAGAAGATCAAGAAAGAATGAGAAACAGAATGTGTATATACACTGAACAAAATTATAAATTATATATAAATAACACTTTTGTTTTTGCCCCCATTTTTCATGAGCTAAGATCTAAGACTTTTTCTATGTACACAAAAGGCCTATTTCTCTCAAATAATGTTCACAAATTTGTCTAAATCTGTGTTAGTAAGCACTTCTCCTTTGCCGGGATAATCCATCCACCTCACAGGTGTGGCATATCAAGATGCTGATTAGACAGCATGATTATTGCACAGATGTGCCTTAGGCTGGCCAGAATAAAAGGCCACTCTAAAATGTGCAGTTTTATCACACAGCACAATGCCACAGATGTTGCAAGTTTTGAGGGAGCGTGCAATTGGCATGCTGACTGCAGGAATGCCCACCAGAGCTGTTGCCCGTCAACTGAATATTTTTTCTCTACCATAAGCCATCTCCAAATTCATTTCAGAGAATTTGGCAGTACATCCAACCAGCCTCTCATCTGCAGACCACGTGTAACCACACCAGCCCAGGACCTCCACATCCAGCATCTTCACCTCCAAGATCGTCTGAAACCAGCCACCCAGACAGCTGCTGCAACAATCGGTTTGCATAACCAAAGAATTTCTGCACAAAACCGTCTCAGGGAAGCACATCTACATGCTCGTTGTCCTTATTGTGGATGCTCTGGAAGGGCGTAAAACGACAGTGTGTTTCAGTTCCTGCCAATATCCAGCAACTTCACACAGCCATTGAAGAGGAGTGGACCAACATTCCACAGGCCACACCAGATACTGACTGGTTTTTGGACCCCCCAAAACAGTAAAACTGCACATTTTAGAGTGGCCTTTTATTGTGGCCAGCCTAAGACACACCTGTGCAATAATCATGCTGTCTAATCAGCATCTCGATATGCCACACCTGTGAGGTGGATGGATTATCTCGGCAAAGGAGAACACAGATTTAGACAGATTTGTGAACAATATTTGAGAGAAATAGGACTTTTGTGTACATAGAAAAAGTCTTTGATCTTTGAGTTCAGCAAAAACAAAAGTGTTGCGTTTATAATTTTATTCAGTGTATATCTGTTTGCATGTTTGCATGTAGGTTATGCGTTACCTGATCAGGACTCTTGGGCCCTGTCCTCTGCAGTGCCAGTATGGCAGTGTGCAGTGTGTATCCATGTCTTGTAACAGCTTCAAGCAGATCCCTTTCTTCCTGACTCAAAGCGCACAGCAGATCTGCAGGAGCGTCCTGTAGGCCTGCGGACGTCCGTGGACGCACACCCTAAACCACAAAATCAGCTCATCAATAATTCTAAATAAGGCCCAAAAAAAATATCTATGGATGGATCTAGTGTGTTTTACATTTGAGGAGAGTTTCTGAGGCCTGGTGGAGGGCAGCGGTCCTGCAGACGAGGGTCTCAGCTGTAAGATGGTGTGTGAGTTCCGTCGCCCACTGGTTCTCGTTATGCCAGGTTTCCTGCGGGGGGCTCTGGAGCCACGAGGGCTGCCCTGTGGCGTTTGGGGGACTGACTTACGTATGTCTTTTACAGAGGAGGCGGAGCTAGGTCGGGTCTTGTTGAGCGTGCCGGAAGGGGCGGGGTGAGGTGTGGAGCCTCGCTGGGGGTGAAGGGCAGAAATATGTTGGCATTGTGGGCCAGAACTCTTCGGCCTTTCATTGCTACACACAGCATCATCTTCAGACGAGCTGTCCTCGTCTTTGCCGTAGCCTCCCTCGCAGTCCATGTCAGCGATGAGGAACTGGACCGACCGCAGTGGGCGGAGCTTACGTGAGTCAGCAGCACTAAGGCTTAAGCTGCGGGGGCGTGGGCCCAGTTCCCAAAATTCTGCGCTTCTGAGGCGCACCATGTGGTTCTGCTGAGGGCTGCTGAACATCAGCCAATATGGCGGGCAGGTGGGACACACATTCTGGGGCACTTTTTTGGCTTTCCTGTTCTTCCGCTGCTGTTCCTCCCATGCGGCCATGATCTTTTTCTCCAGACTAAATGAATACTGCCAATAGGACAACATGTGAACATAGTTATATATATAAAGATACATCTACATGAAATTTCAAAGGTATATTAATATAAGCAAACATAAAATAATGTATATCAGATGAGCTTATTGTTACATACTCACCTTTGTATCACGCAGTATTTGAACACAGTCTGGGATCTTAAGTTCAGGAGCTGTGATTGGCTCTTTCTGACCCAACTGTATCTCCAAAGAGTCCAGGGCAATTTTAAATGGAACCTCATCCAGACTACACATTCTGCTGATATGCACAAATAATTCAGTTAGTGTTAATCTATTTCTGTAAATCAGTTTCTGAATAGCTCTGTAGTTTATTTTAACCTGTATATGAAGAGTTCAGATACAAAAGCCTCTAAATCCATCTGACATCTTTCTTTAAAAAAATGCATTTTTATCAGGCTTTTCTGTATAGGTTTCTATGTAAGTACTGCTACTTCTGATAGGGATTTGGATGTCTAATATGTGTTGAGAGCATTCACTCAGTATCATTATCTCATTTTTGACAGAGATGGCTTTTAGCTGGTTCTGCATCTGTGCATCTGAACTCTTCATATATGTATATGTATTTTTGTTGTTTACAAACCAAAATGTATTCAAACACCTTCAACATTTCTCAAATTATCAGTTTATTCACTATAGTTTAGAAAATGGTAATAAGATATGACAAGAACCCAGAATTAAACTTTGTCAGAACAAATTCATCTTGATATTCACAAATGAATTACTGTCAAACTCAAATTTATTCGGACACCTTCAAAATTTCTCACAGTTTATCCGTTATAGTTTAGAAAATGGTAATAAAATATGTGACCCTGGACCACAAAACCAGTCTTAAGTAGCACAGGTGTATTTGTAGCAATAGCCAAAAATACATAGTATGGGTCAAAATTATTGATTTTACTTTTAGTAAAAAAGAATCAAAATCATATTAAGTAAAGATCATGTTCCATGAAGATATTTTGTAAATTTCCTACCATAAATATATCAGAAATTAGTTTTTAATTTAGAAAAATTAACACTTAAGACTGGTTTTGCGGTCCAGGGTCACATATGACAAGAACTCAAGAGTTTAACTGTGTCAGACCAAATCCATTTTATTAATGTCAGATGACTTTGCTAGAAAGGTATGTAGCAAAACATGGTCATGTCAAAGTGTCAAATTTTTATTAATTTTACTGGTAGTCCACTGTATGAAGAATTTTTGGGTAATACGTCACAGTTTACTTTATTTAGCTATCCTCACTTACGGTATATAAATTAACTATAGTGTCCTGCAGCCACAAGTTTAAAAATTATTTTTGAATAAGTTTTGCTTTGACTCTATATGACACATTCTCTCTCTCTCTCTATCTCTCTCTATGCTATTTTTAAGCATAAACAAGCATTATTTAAGTATTATTTATATACTATTACAGTTTTTATTTTGAATTTCAATTTGATTTTGAATTTTAAGTACTTTCTTATTCAATTAGCTTTGTGTTTTTGTCAGTTGTATTATTTGCCTTATTTTTAAATATTACTTTTTAGGCTTAATGTATTTTGTAATATAACAATGTAATATAACAATAATAACCCTGGCATAAACATCCTTTACAATGTACATTATTTCATTGTAGTAAAAACTCTTAAATCACTAAACTAAATGACAAAAATAAATAAATAAATAATAATAATAATACATTTACAATACAATAATAAATTCCTTTTCAATTTATATAATAGAATCATATATAAAATAACATAATATTATACTGTTTAAAAGTAATATTGCAATGCTCAATGACTGTAGTAAAAACACTTACATTATTATAACTAAAATTATATATATAATATATAATATTCTTAATAATATTTAAATATTTTCTGTGTCTAGTACAGTAAATTGATTTATCTATAGGTTAAAAATGGTTATAGGACATTAATAAAAAATTCTTACCTTTATTGTATGGTAGTGTCTCTGAGCTGATGGATGTGTGTAAATGCCTATTGTTCCTCGGTTGCAGAGTGTCAGACTGTACTAATCAGCTTCACGTGTGCATAATAACAGAAGCATAATGTCCTCATGCGAATCAACATAAGCTTACACACACACACACACACACACACACACACACACACACACACTCAAGCTTATACACTGACTCACACAATAATCCTTTCATATCCTGTTGGAACAAACAAACACATCATCATCATCATCATCATCATCCTGTTCCTTTCCATTTCTCACATCATAGTAAGGTGCTAAACTCCTAGAGATACCATGAACTGTAATGCTGGTTGTGTAATAATATGTTATCAGATGCTTAAACATTCTCAGTGCCTTACTGTTATTAGTTTGAAGGCGTAGTATTTGTTTACACACTATGAATCTGAAAAAAGGCTGACACATCAGGAAATGACACAGCAGGCGCTGTCAGAGATAACACACAAAAGTATTGGGCCATATTGCATAAGGAGGAACGGTTTGTATGGGTTGTGGCGCCCTCTAGAGGTCCTAAACTAAAACAGCAGGATTTTTTTTTTTTTTTTTACCTCAAGTATGACAAAGCCATGCGCCATTATTTCCAGCGATTTAATGTCATTAAGACAAACGTCACACTCATTTATGTTTATTTAAAGGGGTTTTAGATACTATAAAATGTATTTAATATTTACATTGGTGCCATCATAGTTATGGAAGCCCGTTGCCACCAAAGCATTAAAAAAGTAAAAAGATGATGCAGCTTTTTTGACAAAAGTCTGAACTGTGAGATTAATATTGTACAATGATTATTTTACAATGATCAGTGAATTAGGTGTACCAAACAATCACTAAGCAAAGAATTATTAAATATCTAGCCAAATAAATTAATATTTTCTAACAAGTTTAAAGTAATTTTTGCCTTTTATGGGCATTTTTAAAATCTTTATAAAGCCATTCTTTTTTCTGCAAGTGTGCATTATCTTTTGCATAAAATTCTTATATTTAATCAATAAAGTCAAACAGAATATGACATTTTAGGCTGTTACCACACAAATAAAATCATTATCAATAACATTTTTTCAATGCAGAGAAGGCTGCATCTGAATTTGCATTTTGATACTTACCCACTGTTTAATGCAGGACATGAATGCATTTAACCATTAGATACAAATGCATAAATGATGTTTCTATATTTGAAACAACAGAAAATAACATGCGTTCTGTACGATCCGTCTTATTTTGCTGAAATAATTAACATTTTGCAGATTCTGCAAGGGGTATGTAAACTTTTGAGCACAACTGTATCTACAGTAGGAAATTACAAAGTATCATAATGAAACATGATCTTTACTCAGTAGTCTAATAATTTTTTGCCATAAAATAACCCATACAATGTATTTGCTGCAAATATAGGCCTATACCCGTGGTACTTCAGACTAGTTTTTGTAGTCCATATCATTCCTACATTTTCTAATCAATGAGTTACCGAATTTTTTTTTTTTTTTGTGACCATTTTAATAACTTTCACGACCTTGCCTGGCCTGCACATCCAATATCTGCAGTTCCCTGATACTTCCAGGACAGAAAAACTCGCAAACAAGTCTCGTTTAAAAACATATTTATAGTTTTATTATGAGCAGTTAACTCAGTAATGTAGAGCTGAATACCATGAGATATGCAGTTGTAGGTAAAAAGCAGTTCGGTGAAATCATCACTGGCAATAAACATTTGTAAATAACAGTAAATACATGATTTCAGTGAAATGATATGAAAGAAACTGATAAACTGATGGCGGGTGAGCAAAAACACACACGTTCTCCAGGTTACAGACATCTGCTGATACGTTCACTCTCTCTATCGCTCAAGTTCTTTCTGTGACACACAGATCGTGCCTGTACTGCTAAAATGAATTTAAACTACACTAAAATTATTATATACAAATACAATATAACATATTGCTACGGTGTGACCCGCAAACATTCAGCGTGACACTCACCGCAATTTATTTTCTCTCTCTCTCTCTCTCACACACACACACAAAATATTCCTGTTTCTCTCTAATGGAATTGATGAAAATGTAACTGCTGCTTTGGAAATAAAAGATGGGAGCAAATCAATGGTCCCGCCCTAGTTTGTGATTGACAGAGACTCTATCCAATGACCTCACATGAACCCTTTCTCATGCACTATCAATCCCTTTTCTGAATATGCAAATGAATTAAAAATAGAAACAGGGAAGCGTGACAATATCTGCATCCCAATTTGCATACTATCCATACTACAAATTTTGTTTAGTGTGCCACAAACGATGTCTAAAAATCTCTTGCGCTACAGATGCCGCGAAGCTTGTAACAGTTCAACTTTTTTAATTGTAATATTGAATAATTATAAATTCGAAGGCCAATCCTGCAACAGCAGTTTTAAATACATGTACTGAAAGTGAAAGTAATACATTTATGTCAACATTTACATGCAATACCAGCATACTACATACTCAAGTATGCATTTTCCTCATTACCTCTGAAGCACATAACTCTAGTATGCTTAAGTAAGCGAACTGGGATGCAGCTTGCGCATGTCTCACTGAAACACACACTCGCGCCTCAAAATAACACTACAACAAGGACAAAATGCTGAAGAATGTGCCGTCCCTGATTCATACTAATGCTTCACACACACAATCAAATATCCTCGCATACGCCTCGCTGGGAGTCTGAACCCAAAGCTTGCACTCTCATCAATTATGTGCCGAACAGGAACAGGAAGATAAAGAATAGCATGCTGAGAATACCAAGTGCGTTAAATATATCTAAAATACTGTAACAAACGTTAACACTTGCTTTTAATGATTGCACATACATCCGCGTAGTGATATCCAGGGTTTAGATTCATCCTGATATGTCTCAAAAGCAGTTCAGAGCCTTTACCGCAAGTGTAAATGCTACGATCAGAATCTGGAGTGAGTTTAAAGTGAGTTTGGTGCCAATCCTTCTGATTGGAAACGCTCCAGTGTACTTTGGAGAGCCGAAGTACTGCTTAGTTTTAGATACATAAGGACACTTTCTTTACGAGGGAGTATTAATGTTTTCTCTTGGATGTAAAATGTAAAAATATGTTTTGTTCTTTGAGTGTTCAGTCTTTGGTAAACTTTACAGTGCTCTTGTTGTGGTAGAAAAATATCCAATCTGTACTCTCGAACTAATCTGTACGATATATCAGGATCTGATAAAAACATATTGGTGAAATGTCAGATGAAAGATGATGTTTTTGCCACTTTCCATAAATCTCTATTTCTATATATATACACAGACACATATAAAGTAAGGCATGTTAGACTCATTCATTCACTGACCTAATGTGACCACTGGAGGACTCTTATTTTGTCACCCCTCACACAAACTCTGATACAGTTGAGGTCAAAAGTTTACACCCCCCTTTCAGAATCTGCAAAATGTTATTTTACCAAAATAAGGAGGATCATACAAAATGCATGTTATTGTTTATTTAGCACTGACCTGATAAGTCTACATATAGTCCACAAGAGAAATTAATAGTTAAATTGATAAAAAATTACCCCGTTCAAAAGTTTACACCCAAAAGTTTAATACTGTGTATTTTCTGTTTAGTGATAGTTGTTCAAGAGTCCCTTGTTGGTTATTTTTCAGAAAAAATCCTTCAGGTCACACAAATTCTTTGGTTTTCCAGCATTTGTGTGTATTTGAACCCTTTTCAAGATTTTGAGATCCATCTTTTCACAGGACAACTGAGGGACTTAAATGCAACTATTACAGAAGGTTCAAATGCTCACTGATGAAGAAGATGCTCTAGAAGGAAAAAAACATGCATTAAGAGCAATACAAATTTAAAGATCATTGTAAATTTAGCTTATTTTGTCTTCTGGAAAACATTTGTAAATGAAAAAACTATATGCTTTAGGCAAAATAAGAAAAATCTCCATTCTGTTCAAAAGTTTTCACCCCGGCTCTTAATGCGTAGTTTTTCCTTCTGGAGCATTAGTGAACATTTGGACCTTCTGTAAAAGTTGGATATGAGTCCCTCAGTTGTTCTCCATGTGAAAAGATGGATCTCAAAATCAAAGTCATTGTTGAAAAGGGTTAAAAAACACAAATGCTGGAAAACCAAAAAAAAAAGTGGGAGAGTACGAAAGATTTTCCTGAAGAACAGCGGGCAGTTTAACTGTTCAGGACAAACAAGGGACACACCTGTGGATCATTCAGGTAACAACACAGTATTAAGAATCAAGGGGATGTAAACTTTTGAACAGGGTCATTTTTTATAAATTCAGTGTAAACATCTTTTAGGTGAAATATCTTATTCAGGTCAGTTCTAAATAAAAAATAACATGCATTTTGTACGATCCCTCTTATTTTGGTAAAACATTTAAGATTTTGCAGATTCTGAAAGGGGGATGTAAACTTTTGACCTCAACTGTACGTGATAATTATATAACAGTTATCCATGAGTTACTGGATTCATGATGCGGCTGATGTCGGATCAGTGGTTTCCTGCTGAAATACACGAGTCCCTACAGCAGAATGAAAAGCGTAACTAAACACACCGTCAGAAAACCCACAACACGCTCACACATACACACACGTCATGCAGTTTCACTTGTTTATAAAAGCAGCTCTATAAATGTGCCATTATCGGTGGAGTTAAATATGACTTCACGTTGTCACTTTTCATCCTGTAAACGGTTTGTTCGGACTCTCTGCATGGTATTAAAAGTAAACCAAACCCAAAACACATTCGCTAACAAAGTTACGGTTTCCCTCGAATAAAATCACACGTCTGTACAGCGCACATGTCTACACGTCCCGGCCTCATTAGCATCAGATTAGCACGCCCTGTGGCTGCTGCAGGATCTTGATCACTCTGCTGAGAGATTCGGTAGTGGCGAAAGCCAGATACTGACAGCACAACCAGTCCTCCAGACTTACGCCGCAGCCCGTGTCCAAAGAACGCTCTGCGAACTTGATCATCATGAGCGTTCGCTTCAGGTCCAGCCAGTTTTGCAGGACGGTGTGGCGCTGGACTGTCCCCGAAGCGGGGTTCAACGAGTTGAATAGATCCTCTCGTGGGCCCCACAGCAGACACTGCAAACACGCCCGGGCGTCCGCCATCTGGATGCGCTCGGAAGGGTTGGGGTTGAGCAGCAACGTGGCGAGCTGTTGAAGGCCGTTGGAGTAGAGGGATCGCAGGGGCAGCTGGGGCAAGTCAGAGCTGCAGTATTCCCTCTCCTTCAGCTCCGGGCTTTCCTCGAACGGGTTCGGTCGGTGCAGCATCTCGTAGATCAGTATGCCGGTCTGAAATTCGTCGCACTTGCGGTATTGGGTGGCAGTGAGGAGCTCAGGTGCCAGACGGGACTGGTCTCGGAGCGAAGCGGGTTCCAGCACCACGTTCTTGAGTTTGGCCTGAGAGAAGTTGCTGATGATGAGCCGAGCGGGGCAAGCGGACGCCGCAGCGGAGGAAGGTCCGGACGCGGTGTTGTTGTTCGGTTCCAGGAGCTCCAGGTTCCAAGGGTTCCCGGGCTGGCAGTGCACCAGGAGGAGGTTCTCGAGTCGGAGGTCGCAATGCGTGACGTGGTAGGGTTTCATGTGCTCTAGTCCCGCACACAGCTGCAGCAATAGCAGACACACCTGGCGTTCGTAGAGCTCGGGGTTCCGCGCGTGCCTCTCCACACCTTCCCGTACGAAATCGGCCACCGTTTGGAACGGTACCTCTCGGGTGATCACCACAACACGGCTGCAGAGTTTCCCACCCGGACCTGCGGCATCTCTTTCATCCTCCTTTCCTTTACCGTCTTCTCCTCCTTCTGTACTACCTTGCTTGTCTTCTCCATCCTCTTCTCGCTCCCAGGGTAGCAGGCGGGCTGGAACGTCTGCTAAGAAGTGCCCACAGTCCTGCTGGATGTTGAAATGCACAGCGATACTCTGACGAACTGCTAGGCTGTGGAAAAACTGCTGCTGGGTCTCCTTCACCACACCCCGACAGATCTGAGATCAGACAGAAAGAATGTTAATCTTTGCATATACGTGCAAATCTGAGAAGGCTACCTAGGCAAGCAATTATAGGCAAGAAAGGATCTAAGAGTTTATATACACCTTTCAGAATCTGCAAAATGTTACTTTACCAACATAAGAGAGATCATGCAAAATGCATGTTTTTTATTTAGTACTGACCTGAATAAGATATTTCACATATAAGATGTTTACACATGAGAAAATAACTGTCCCGTTCAAAAGTTTACATATGCTTGTTTCTTAATACTGTGTTGTTACCTGAATGATCCACAGCTGTGTCTTTTTTTTTGTTTTTGCTTAGTAAAAGTTGTCCCTTGATTGTCCTGAACAGTTAAACTGCCAGCTGTTCTTCAGAAAAATCCTTCTGGTCCCACAAATTCTTTGGCTTTTCAGCATTTTTGTGTATTTAAACCCTTTTTCCAACAATGACCATATGATTTTGAGATCCTTTTTGAGATCGTTTCACACTGAGAGACTCACATGCAACTACTACACAAGGTTCAAACACTCACTGATGCTCCAGAAGTAAACATGATGCATTAATAGCTGGGGAGTGAAAAATTTGAATTTGAAGATCGGGTTAAATTTAAATGATTTTGTCTTCTGGGAAACATGCAAGATATCCAAAAAGGATATCTAGTAGAGCTGCACAATTAATCAAATTTCTAATCTAATATCAACTAAGAATTGTTTTTTTTTTAAGATTAATAACTTATGCAGCAAATATTGCTCATTGTGAATATTAAACATTATTAATTATAAATATTAATGCATTAACTAAGGTTAACTAATGAGCTCTTATTGTTAAGTGATACCTATTGGTCTTTATAATTCTTTTGCACTTTGATCTATGTACATTTTATAACTTTATACATTTTTTGTGTATTGCTTTATTGTATTTTAATGTGTTATTTTTGTTATAAGAAAACAGTTATTGAACCTGTATTATGACAACACTTTTGTGCAAATAAGTTTTCTAAATCGTAATAATACCATATACCATGCTAAAAACATCAATTAACTGCAACATGAAAAATTTATACCAGCATATCCCTATGCATATTGCATATTTTTACTTGTTTATTTAAAGAAACCAAACCGAAGTATACGTTTTTGTTTTCAGCTTGTTTCTGTCTTCATTCTTTTTAAAAGTTCACACAGTTTTTCTTTCGGGAGCATCAGTGAGTGTTTGAACCTTCTGTAATAGTTATTAATAGTATGTAAACTTTTGACTATTACAGAAGGTTCAAATGCTCACTGATGCTCCAGAAGGAAACACAATGCATTAATAACCAGGGGGTGACTACTAAATAAAAAATAAATATGGCATTTAGGCAAAATAGGAAAAATGTACACATCTCCATTCTGTTCAAAAGTTTACACTCCTGGCTCTTATTGCATTGTTTTTTTTTCTTCTGGAGCATCAAAGAGCTTTTGAACCTTTTGTAATAGTTGCATATGAGTCCCTCAGTTGTCCTCAGTGTGAAAAGATGGATCTCAAAATCATACAGTCATTGTTGGAAAGGGTTCAAATACACACAAATGCTGAAAAAACAAAGAATTTGTGGGACCTGAAGGATTTTTCTGATGAACAGCAGACAGTTTAACTGTTCATGAACAACTATCACTAAACAAAAAAACACAGCTTTGGATCATTCACATAACAAATAAGAATCAAGCGTATGTAAACTTTTGAACGGGGTCATTTTTATAAATTCAACTAATATTTTCTCTTGTAAACGTCTTTTATGTGTAATATCTTATTCAGGTCAGTACTAAACCAAAAATAAAACGCATTTTGTACGATCCCTCTTATTTTAGTACATTTTGCAGATTCTGCAAGATGTATGCAAACTTTTAACCTCAACAGTATGTGCCAGATTGAACTTTCACCTTAACAGCGTAGTTTGTCAGAGGCTCTTTAGCAAAGGACGCAGTGTAGTACACAGCATCTCCTGCCTCGCAGCAGGGTTTTCCCGCGGTCAGCCGGAAATGAGACCAGCTGTCTGTTCCAAAGCGCAGATGATCTTTTTGTCCGGCCATAAATCGATCTTCACATCTGCCTGCCAACTTGCGAAGGGTATCCGTGTGCAGGCCTCGGATCCTCCCGACCACTTCCTCCCAGCTCTCCATGCCTCTGTACGGCACCTGTTTCTGGGCTTTGGTGTGTCTCCCAGGCCCTCGCGTCCGGGCTGTCAGACTCTCTGTACTTCTGTATCCTCGCCGGTCGCATGCCTGCATGGAGCTGCTATTGGTTAAGCAGGACAGGCTCCGCCCACCCACAGGACGCTCTAGGGAGTCTCCCGATTCATCAGGATGTCGTGCTTCCGAGCTGAGCGAGGAGCTCTGACTGGCCGTGTCCCATGTGGATTCGAGATCGTAGAGTGGATTGGCAACGCTCAGACTGGTCCCGCCTGGTCTGGCCTCTCCTTTGGGTCGTGGGGCAGTGAGTTCTCTACCCAGAGCGGATGTCTCTGTTTGGGCACGTGGGACTGACTTTTTGGGCAGGGGTGGAGGGGTGGATTTTGTGGGTTCGGTGACCTCTGGATCAGAGGTTAAAGTGTCATCAGATGCTTTAGGATGCCTGGGATGTTTTACAGGGATCATGTTGGCCCTGGACTGACCTGTAGAGTAAGAGATGAGGAATTTCTGTGAGGATTAGGGCTCTGAAAAACAGCTCAATTTTGACCAGAACATAACTGGTGCATTATTGGATTTCCATTACATGTTTCCCCCTTCCCCTATCTCTAATTGCAGGATGAACGGTCTTAAAGCGATTCAACCACACTCCGTCAGCAGGGACGTGGGATATGAGTGAGGAATTATTTAACAGCGTGAAACCTCATCTAACATTCCTCACTAATCTGCTTTAATCTCCCAATAATCTCAGACTGGGGCTTCCTCTGAGGCCCTTTCACCAGGACAGGGATTTTTGTAGGTCACGTCTATAAAACGATCAAAGAGTCAGCGGGACAAAATTAGAGTCAGTACTTTAACCCCTTGGAGAGCCGTGCTGCCACGCGGTTCAGAGGTTCAGCCTTACACATCAGCTATGCAACGTTATATAGTTAAAAATCAATAGTTAACTCTGCAACATAATAAGGAGGGAAGGAAGAAGTCATCGGCAACCACACTCTCTTGGGACAGCTGAAAATTCATTCTTTTTCTGCATATCCTGTGTGATGCCACACAGCTCAATATAGACAGACTCAGTCTGATAATCTGTCAGTCTCTCAGAACTGTGGCCATTAAAGTCCCTACCAAACTGAATCGCTGATCTCCACAGCAACTACTGCCAGCTTGGGAGAATTTTAATGCAATTTGTCATCTATTTTATTAACCTTGCATGGAAAAACATGACATAGTAAAGGAAACAACCATAGTCTGAAATCTTGTTTGAGTTAGTTGCAGGGTATTTGCCAATATTATTAGTTTTGAAACAGTATTAGAAGCAGTTGTTCATTGTAACGTTTTAATGTCTAAAGCATTTTAAATTCTGAAACTTTTAGGAACATTTATATGATATATGTGACCCTGGACCACAAAACCAATCATAAGGGTACATTTTTAAACTAACATCAACATCCTCTAAAAGCTGAATAAATATGCTTTTCATTAATGTATCGTTTGTAAGGATAGGACAATATTTGTCCGAGATACAACAAAAATTAAGTTTTGGAAAATGATCTTTACTTAATATCCTAATGATTTTTGGCATAAAAGAAAAATCGATAATTTTGACCCATACAATGTATTTTCGGTTATTGCGACAAATATACCCATGCTATTTAAGACTGGTTTCGTGGTCCAGAGTCACATATCATATCAGTTATCAGTTATATATAATTTATATTTACTTGAGAATTACAGTCATGCCATCCAAAAGTAAAATTTGAGATTTTTAATGTGATTGGAAACAAATTAAAAAAAAAAAAAATCACAAATAAGCACGTTTTCGAATTTTTAACAGTTTTAAAACAAAGAAACATTTCTATGATATTAAATAAATTACTTTATAATAACTACAAACAATTAACTAATTTATGTTCAATTAAAAATGTATAGTAAATTTAATATGTGACCCTGGACCAGAAAAACAGTCACAAGTGTCAGTTATTTGAAATTGAGATTTATACATCATCAGAAAGTTGAATAAATAGTCTTTTATGATAGGACAATATTTGGCCAAGATACAACTATTTGAAAATCTGGAATCTGAGGGTGCAAAAAAAGAAAAATATGAACAAAACGGCCTTTAAAAGTTGTCCAAATTAAGTTCTTAGCAATGCATATTACTTATCAAAAATTAAGTTTTAATATATTTACGGTAGGAAATTTACAAAATACATATATCTTTACGTAATATCCTAATGATTTTTGGAATAAAAGAAAAATCAATAATTTTGACTCATACAATGTATTTTTGGCTATTGCTACAAATATACCCCAGCGACTTAAGGCTGGTTTTGTGGTCCAGGGTCGCATATGTGATGTTGCAATTCACATTTCTTGCTAGCTATACTTACTTAACCTACACTCAAATAAAAACCTTAACAAAAAAAAAAGAGCAAAGCAAAACAAAGAAAGAAACAGGTCCGTACCTCCTTTCACCGCACAAACTTCAGAGGGACTCAATCAGCTAAACGACTTCACATTGAGAGACTGAGAGAAGTGATCTTATTTATGAGTCTGGAAATGCTCTTGCACACGCTGCTGCCATGACAACCTAAATATATCAGCGTGAGCCGGCCAAATCAGGTCAGAACCTCACGCCATTGGCCCACATAAATGGACTAAACAAAAACACAAAGTGACCCATCAAACGCGCGTACGAGTTTTACTTACCCAGGTTGGTGTACGTGGCCCTGCAGCTGCTGGATGCAGGAGAGTGTGAGATGGTGTAAGTGATTCCCTCTTCCTCTTGCTCTGCTGCCTCTGCTCTGCTGCTGTTTGAGGTGGGCGATGCTGGGGGCGGACAGGAGGCAGGCGGCTCGCGCAGGGGCGACAGCTCCAGCTTAGCAGGAAGAGAGGTGGCTGAGGAGATCTCAGTATCCTGAACTGGAAGCTGACTGCATCAAAGAGAGACAAACAACGGTTGAGACTCCAGCCTAAAGTTTTCGAACCTAAACAGAAAGGATTTAGAAACTGAGGATGCAGAGTTTAAATCTCTGATACTCTCGCTCTCTTTTTAAAGGGATAGTTCACCCTAAACTGAGGATTCAGAATTCTCTCACCTTCATTTTGTTCCAAAACCACACTTTTTTTATGTGGAACACAACAGAAGATATTTTTAATTATGTGCTGGTTGCTCTTTTACATGCAATTTCAATGAATGGAGAAAATGGATCCAAAAGTACTATAAAAATATCAAAAGAAATCCATAGAACTTGTGTGTGATAAGCAGACCAAAATTGTTGTCATTATTCTAAATTGTAGATCTCGTCAACTACCACGTTCAAGGCCTAGAAAGTTAGTAAGGACATTGTTAAAATAGTCCATGTGTCACCAGTGGTTCAACCTTAATTTTATGAAGCTAATTGATATAAATAATTATTTTGGTAATCAAGCAATCTGTCGATTATTCTGACAATTATTTAAGTGCTATATTTCTTTTTTGAGTAATAAAAATACACCTAAGTGAACAATAGCCTTTAAAATTACTTAAAATACATTTAGAATAGCAATGAGGCAATAATAATTAGTTCAAATAAAGTATCTAAAAGAAAGTAATCATATGGTTGTATTGAACAAAACTGTTAAAATTAGTGGTGTCAATCGATAAATATAATTAATCGCACATTTTTCCTGAAATTGTGAAATTACTGCCATATAAAAGTATAATTAAAAACTTTAATGTCAAGTAGGATTAATTGCAATAACCTACCTGACAATAAAGTTTTTAATTATACTTTTATATTGCAATAATTATACATTCATGATTCAAATTGATGTAGATACAGCATAAAGAACGTATACATTTATAACATTTTCCCCCCTAATATTAAACCATTGAATATAACCATTAAACATTACAGTATAATTGAGAGCTATCACTTTAACATTTATTAGACTAAAAAAAAACCTTCTAATTTAAGTGAACTTGAAACGATCTTCACATAAACCCATTATAATAAATGTCATATAGGCTAACTATTTGTGCCCTTCAACAAGAAAATATAGCCTAAAGTTATCAAACACTAAATTCAGGGTTCCCACTCTAAGCCAAATGTCAAATTCCCTGACTTTTCCCTGACTTTTAATGACTAAAAAGCTGAATTTCCATGACCTATAATGAACGGATCCATCCACTTTCAAGCTTTATTTACTTGTTTACAGACGTTTTTAGTACAAAACTATGGAAGCCCGTTTCTGCCACTAAATAAAAAAAGATAAAGATAAAACTCACAATTCTGACTTAACTCTCAATTGCGACTTATCTCACAATTCTGACTTTTTTTCGCAACTGCTAGTTCATATCTCACAATTCAGAGAAACAAAAGTCAGAATTGCGAGTTTGTATCACGCTATTGTGAGAAAATAAGTCAGAATTGTGAGATAAGTCGCAATAACCTTCTTTTTATTTTTTATTTAGTGCCGGAAACAAGCTTTTTCTGTAATATTTTTACAGAAATTAATTTATGTTTATAACAATCTGAAGGATTTTTGTAAGGGTTTGGGGTTTGTAAGGATTTGTAATCAAGTTCATCATTCAGGTTTTTTTATTTCTGCACATTTAGTTTTTGCTTTTCTATGATCTACTTTTCATACCCAGTATTTGAAGTGGTCATTTTGTAGCCAAAGCTCTTGAAATTAATTTTTTTTCTGGCATGTTTGCCTTAGTTATCTAAGCTGGTGACTGCATTTGACTTCAGTGTTTGCCAGTTGACGTGCGGGAAGGGAATAAAATAGCACTGAAAAATAGCCTAACCATAAAAATAGGCAAATAAATAAATAAATAAAAATGGTACAGAAAAGTTCAGTTTGATAAACAGACTAAAATTTAAAGCAACAAACATAAATCCCTGATATTCCATGACTTGGATCAAAAAAATATTAAATTCCCTGACTTTCAATGACTGGAATAGACCTTTTAAAATTCCATGATATTCCAGAAATTCCATGACCCGTGGGAACCCTGTAAATTATATACAATTTTAAAATTATAAAGCTTAAAACTACAGAAGTTATTAATTTCCTCTTTTTATTTTTGTTGTTTGATTAACAGACATCACAGCAGTTGGTTATTAGGATATTTTGGCTGCTGTAACTTTAAAAGCTAGCACTGCTGACACTGCTTTAAATGTGACCTACAAAAAAAAAATAGTTAAATGCACAGTTTTAAGGCAGCTTTAATCGCCTTTTTTGTAACTTCATGTCTTAACAGATGACACGACATAACTACGACATTGCTGTTTCATTTGGGTTTGAATATGATACAGCATTTTAATATAGGCCTAATACAGCATGTTCTACGATCACAGTATAACGGCCGACAGGACAAGTTAATTTGGCCTGACAACATCTCATCTGACCGCAGTTTACTGATGTTCTACTGAAGCTCCTCATTTCTTGAATATGTGGACATAAAAATGTGTAAACTCAACGTGAGGGTTTTAAACTATTATTCTGAAATTGCAATAAACAGTTAGTATATTGAGAACGATATTGATGTATTCTCCTGTGTTTCCGTAGGTTTATTACAAATCTGATGAAATGGTGCATGTTGCATTCCTAGACGAACGTTATAATAAACCCAAACTCACAACAACATGCAGAGATGGAGTTTGAGACACTCCACACATGTGAATGAGTTTGTGTAGCAGAATTTACTGTGAACTGTGAGTCTTTACTACCTTTCTGGGCCTTGAACGTGTCAGTTGCGTTGCTGTCTACTGAGGGTCAGAAAACACTCTGATTTTATCAAAAATATCTTATTTTTTAAAATATTTTAATCTAAAGGTTTTGCTTTTTTGGAACGACATGAAAGTAATTAATGACATAATTATTGTTTTTGGGTAATCTAATCCTTTAAGGTCACACTTCAAAATGTCTACTTTTGAGTTCACTGAAGAAATTATGTGATATGAGTTTGGAACGACATGAAAGTGAGTAAATAATGGAAGATTAAATTTATTTTGCATGTTGCAGTCAACTACTTATCAAACAAAAAATACAAACGTCCTTTACTTAAATTCCAAACCATCCCTCCTGTATCCCAGCACCAAACTTACTCTCCCAAATATCCCATCCAGAAACGCTAAATGGGAGGAATCTTCTGCAGGCAGAGCATGTCTGGACATATTAAAACATTCTGTTCCATTAAGTTATGACACACTCAAAATTCTATAACACGGAAGGTGTTCTGAAAAATAAAGATAAGACTCCTAATGCTTCCAGTGAAAAAAAAACATTTTTGTAGACACACATGATAAGACTGTTTTTTTAAATGATAAAGTATCTCAGTGTTTGAACTTGTTAGAAGAACCTGAATCAACGTGTCTCAAGTATCTCTTTCTCCTAGGCAGATAACACTCTGCAAACACTCATGCACACACACACCAGCTGAAACAAATATCCAGCTAAGAGCTTCAGTAAAGTGTTGGTCTGTTCAAAGGAATTTGAGGAAGTTATGCTTACCCACCATATTTGCTCACACAGTCACCCATTCGATAAGGTAAGAGACAGTAAATGTTTAAATCAAGAAACAAATCTCTCAAAGACTTAATAGACAAATCTCTCTTGGATTCTGCGTTTTTCGTACTCCTCCTCTCTCTGTTGTAACATTCGGTATGAATGCTTCTTCCTCCACATGATTAACCCTTAACAGACCTCTACCTGTGGTTATTCATCAACTGTGACATATCAGGATCAAAGGTCCTTAACGTCAGCAGATCACACACACGTATGACTAACAAAACAGGAAGCAGTTTATTGTAGTTAGGAAATCAACCATTAAAAAAAAAAAAAAGATAACTAATACTGATACTACTTTTTTATATTAATAGCTAGAATGGGATAATGTGAGAGCTTTTTTGATCAGGCATTACAAAAGGCTACCCCTAGGGCTACATATTTATTACTAGGGCAGGGGTGCCCAAACTTGGTCCTGGAGGGCCTGTGTCCTGCAGAGTTTAGCTCCAACTTGCCTCAACACACCTGCCGGGATGTTTCTAGTATGCCTATTAAGAGCTTGATTAGCTGGTTCAGGTGTGTCTAATTGGAACTCTGCAGGACAAAGGCTTTCCAGGACCGAGTTTAGGCACCCCTGCACTAGGACTAGGGTGTCTGAAATACTTTGCATTTCATCTGGAATGAAAATAAAGGCCATGCATAAAAACACACACTAAGACAGAGCAAGATAAGGACACAGGGAATACCTTAGCATGTGTTTCTCTATTAAAAAGCTAAGATAGAAAGAAAGGGGATTAATAGAAAATGATAGCTTACTTCATGACTTTGCTAATGAGGAGACTGGCTCTGCTCTTGGGTGGGGTTGACAGGCTGGAAGCTCCACCTTCTGCTGTGACACCTTCTTTGTGTTCTTCAACGCAAAGCTCTCCCTCCTCTCCACCTGTGATGCTCTCGGATTTGTAGGTGAATATGATCGTGGGTTTTTGGTGAGGGTCATCTGTCTTGGACTCTGAAAACCAGTGCTGTCTCTGTAAAGGTGGAGGAGGCAGTACGGTGATGACAGTCCCATCCAATCCCAGCAGCTTCCCTTTTTCCTTCTCTCGCTCCATTTTCTCTTTCTGTTCATCCTCGTCCTTCCGCCGGCGGAAGAAACTCTTGAAGGATATCCAGCGCTTGGGCTTGTTACTGTCAGTAGAACGCCTGCCCTCCGCACCAGGACTGGTCTCTCCATCACTAGGTTTAGCCCCAGCTGGTCTGGTCCAGTTGCTGAAATGCCTCTGGAGCAGGTTGCTTGAGTGGTAAGGCGAGGAGCTAGACCGTGCTGGGGGAAACGGGACACTAGGTTCAGACTTGGGGCTTGTGGGTGGTACAGCAGCGGAGGCACTCTGAGATTTGGGAAGGACTTTAGGTGGCGTGTCTTTTTGAGGTTCTGCAGAACAGTGGAGTGATTTAGGTCTGTCTCTGGTAGCATCTGGTGGCAGCGAGTAAAGCTCCTCAGCACCGTATGTCTTGATCTGGCCAGCAGGGGAGTCTGGAGGAGAAGGCGGCGGCTGAATGGAGGCTACAATTTGAGACAGAACGGCACTTGCTTTCTCTCTATGACCTGAACCTCCATTCGATGTGACCTGGCAATCTTTGCTGCCCTCTGTTGTTTGCTCACTGCTGGGGTTACGAATACGATCAAGACTGCTATGTGCCAAAATGGCAGGGCTAGGGCTCAGGCTACCTGCAGGAAGGACAGAGACGCCTGTCGTAGTCCTGGATTTGCCATTGTTTACAGTCTGTCCAGATACTACAGCGGTCCTCAGTTCCCCAGGAGCAGTTACATCTGTTGTGTGCTTGATCTGAGGTGGTGTCTGCTCAGAAGGCGAGGGCTGGGAACTTTCGGAAGATCCAATCTCCTCATATGTGTGGCTGGTCACTCGCTCTCCAGCCCCAGGCTTGGAATGTGGCACCTCACCGTTGAGTCCCAAGAAACTCTTGTAAACAGCTAGGTTATCGTATGCACTGGGATTGATCACTATGGGAACTTTCACTGCTTTTTTGGAGCTGCGTGCATACGCAGGCTCGTCGCGGATGATGATGGGAAACGGGGGCATACCGGCATTGTTGTAGCTGTTAAATTTGATCTCAGACAAGTTAGGTGATTTTGTTGGAACTGTGCGGGCTGAGCCGAAGCCTGCAGTCGGAGATGTGGGGGCTGATTTGTGATTGATGAGTCTTGGAGCGGCACTGCCGCTTGTTAAATCAACTTTAGGGATCTTCTGTCGAGGGCTGGTGCAAGACGTCCACACTTCTTGGTAACGGATGCTGCCGGGTTTTGTGCGGAAACCACTGGGCCCTGCAGAGGCAGAACTTGTAGGAGACAAGGGCATCAGTGGAGACAATGAAACTGATGGAGATGTCACAGGTGAAATGGGAGTTCTGGGGGACTGAGGCGAGGTGGGTGAGACAGGACAGGTATCAAGCGCAATGTTGGGCCCACTTGACTTTGGAGTGCTTTCACTCAAGTGAGTGTGTTCATCTTTAGTGGCCATAGAGGCAGACACATCCACCACCGTATAGGGCTTACAGATTGGAGTTTTCTCAAGATTGACTACTCGATAAGGCTTGGCCTGCTCCTCAGTTGGGCTGAAGCTGATTGTGATGGGCTGGCCTGGAAGAGCTTGCGGGAGAGCCCCACCCTCTCTCTGACTATCATCTTGCTCTTCCAGTCGGATAGCTAGAACAGCTTTATGCGTTTCATTGGGTTTTGGTGAACTCAGTCCTTTGACTGAAGGTTCTTTGTTCTTAGGTGGGAAAGGATAACCATTTCTCTGGTCACCAGTGCCCCTACTGCTGCCAGCGCAGGATTCATCGGGCAGAGAAATCAAAGACTCGGGAGAGGTGGTGGACTCAGAAGTGGACAGGAAGCCACTGCCCTGGTGGTCAGAGGTGTATGACAGAAGAGCAGGACCTCCATTTGAGTCAACAGACGGGTATCCGTTGAGAATCTCATCGTAACTGTCATCGTAGTCCACTGCACAGAATCGTTGTAGGGAACGGTTACGCAGAGGCACTGTATTCCACTTCTTCCCTACAGCGAAAGGAACCGGGGACAGCGTGGCCGCACGGAAATTGGCAAACCGAGGTTGACCCCGCATTCGTATACCCATTGCCAGCAACTCCTCATCACTTTCATCCCAACTGTCATGCTCTCCATCGTCATCCTCATCTCCACTCTCTTCCTCCTCATCGTCCCCATCACTGGAGAACTCTGGATAACAGAACCGTCCTCCCTCAGTGCTGATGACCTCTGCACTGTCACTGAGGGAAACACGTTTCATTGCTCCTCTACCACCACTCCCAGCATGGAGACAGCTTGATGCTGGAAGGTCTCGCTCTAATGAGCGACGATATGAACTGCAGATCCGGCCAAAGAAGTCATCTCTACTTGAGCTTGGCGAAGGTCCCAGGCCAGCAATCTCTTTTAGCACGTCTGTCAGTCCGTTGTTGTTGCTGCTAGTTGGCTGTGGGGAAATTGCACCATATGCTTCTGTTTGCCCGACCAAATCCTCCCCTTGATTGTTGTTTGTCCCTGTGGGTCTTGTGCTATTCAGGCTGTTGTGGTTCCACACAGTGAAAGGTGAACTTTTAGTGACCTGCGCTCCCTCCGTAAGCCTTGGCACATTTCCCTCAGCGTCCAAGCCTGGTGGGGAGCATGGCAGCATCATGGTAGGCTTAACTGCAATAGTAGGCTTCTTGGCAACAGGTGGGCGGACCTGCCCTGCACGGGACGAGGAAATGCTCCTCTGGCTATTTGTGAGTTTGGCACTGATGTTTGTCTTGCTCTCACTGGCAACATTGGCTTGCTCCGGAGGCCGGTGTAGGCTCTTGGGCTTAAAGCAGTTTTTGCACTCCCCTGGTTTCCACACATGTTCAGTGAAGGTGTTGCATGCAGACATGACTGCAGGGCAGTGCTGCAGCGTCAGTGGACAGGAAAGCCCTCCATCACACACACAAACTAAACGCTGAACTTTGCTCCCACACACAGTCTGCAAACTGTGCCCTCAGTACCTGTAAAAAAGAATAACAGAGTCAGCCAGTGTTATGTTGGAACCAAATGTAATCACTGTTTTCATCTCACATAAACAGTCACTATAGGCTGTTGAATGAGGCACTCATTGCTCTTTTCCAGCAGGGGTCAGAGTTTCACTCTTAACATGAATGTCTAGTGTCTCTCTTTCACATGCACACACAAACACAGGCTGCCAGACTCTCACACAGCTCTATTTTTGGATCACAACGCAGCACTGAGCAGTTGCAGGTAAACATCATGCCTTGTGACATACTGACACCACATATACACAGTTAAACATGTACACCTATACTTGTGAGGGCCCCCACAGATTTCTATTGTTGGTCAATTATAATAACTACATCCAAATCTTTAACTATAATCCAGAACAAATCCCCCCCTACCTTTTACAGACACATTTTTGCATGTTTAGATTTGAAGACATAACCTGACCTTACTTGTGAACCTTTTTTTACAAGTGAGGGCCATCCTAACAAGTTTTTTATTATATTTATGAGGTCATTCTCAGACATATGGCACTCACAAGTAGTGAAACAGTTACACCTGTTGTTTCGTGTCCTATGACTCAAAACATCTGAAACACTTCTAAAATTTCCCAAACCCCCATACGCAAATATCCTGCAAAGAGTTGACTTTTAGGGACTAGAGGGAAGGTACTGGCTCTGATATCTGATACAGAAATATGAATGAAAAAAGAGTGCTCACAGGATTTTACACACTCTTAATTTGGGACCTGTCGCTCAGCACTTATTCAGTGTAAAGATTGTCAAATGAGGGTCATGTGGGTCAGATCTTCTGGGTCATCATATCACCATGGAGCAAACCACACATTTAAAAACTAATCTATAGACGCAATTTATCTAACAGAGGATCTACTGTTCACTTGGCCAAATTCCTGATATAAATCATTCCATTCGCTGCACAATACTGAATAGAGCTTTCACGATTATGCCTTTATAATGAAATTAAGAGGTTAAGAGTTTAATTAAACACAGTGCCCATCAATTACTTCACAGGTCATTGAGTCTCTACATGCCTTCTAGATGAAAAACAGAAAGTCTGCATCAATAAATCATAATCAAACTATCTGGCTATAGATTCATTGTTTGGAAAATGTGGATTTGAACTGAAACTGAAATGCTATAAAACCTCATTAGCTTTAAGTCTATTAAAACAGAACAAGTATCTCTTTACAGAGCAGCTAATTACATATAATCAAGATTTAGGAACAATCACGCACACATTCACCATCCCAGTTCTGTTTTTCTTTTTTCTTTGACTGCTGCAATACAGAGGGTTAACACGGCTCCATCCCATTGTCATGCCTGTATGAGTGAGTGAGTGTGTGTCTAGGGGCAGATATATTTTTGTGCTCTCTGCTAAATCCATCTGCAGACTGAGAACAACATTCCATTGCACAACATCTGAGATTAATGAGAGAGAGAGACAGACACAAAAGAGAGACAGGAAGCAAGAGAGGGAGAGACAGAGTGTTCTCAGGAGGATGCAGCAGCTCGTGCGTTAATGAAGCTCTTTATGGCTTTCAGACAGATGGAGAAACATCTCTCTACCCTTCATTTCCCCCCTCAGAGTTCATGTCACTTCTCCTCTCTTTTTTTTCCTTTTAGAGTTCTTTCAGAGACTTCAGTCTGTACTTCCTTGCTGCATACTGAACACATTGGATCTTTGATCACTCTTCTGGTTCTTTTAGGTTTTTTGTACGTCAGCTGTACTTGAACCACCAACTCTTACTGTACCCAGAAAAGGTCTTAGTTGGAAAAGACAGTCCTGTCCGAACAGGGCTGGACAATGTGTGCATAATCACACCAGATGTTCTCAGCACAAAATCAAACGGGCAGTGAACAGGCAGATGTGATGTTTTTTAGAGATGTGTTTCAGGACAGTGCCAAGAAATGTGGCACAGCTGTCTAGCTAGGGAACATGCTGCCACATTCGCAGGGAAAATGACAAAATCAGTGTGGTTTATTCATATAGTGCTCCCCTGACAGCGGTAGAAGCAGGAAACAGGCACAATTTTGAAAAGAACCTTAAGGCTCCTGCTTCTCTAGGCCAAAGCTAAAGACATCTTGGAAATTAGACCAGCAGTCTGTGCTCTTAAAGATCTGAGCTGGTGAACTGAAACACTGTCGGTTCAAATGGCAGAAAGTTTGACTGATATTCTCGAGTAAGGCACACAACAACAAGTTACTACTGCGACTACATCTGCAAGTCACTCTGAATAAAACACGACACACTTCGACAAATATGACAAAATAGTAATGAGTCTCGGTCTCAGTGCATTCAGAAGTTTGTTGTTCTCTGGCTCCTTCACTGAGTCTCTCTCATGTTTCACATACCTGACTGATGACATCACTCCAACCACTCTGATCTAAACTCCGCCCTCACACTCTCTCCAGAGCTGCCAGTGTGTGTGACGCTCAGTGCCTAAGATGTGCAGGGTGTTCAGTGTGTTAGAGCCAATATTGATCTAGAGGAGCTAAAACAGATAGAGTTACGGCGGAGTAGGTATAGGGTTACAGATTTAGAGTTATAGCATATTGATAAGATATAAAATGACAGCAGATAGGACAGATATCGAGTTACAGCAGTAACAAGAGCAGGTGTAGGGCTACAGAAGACTGAGCAGTTAAATAGTAACAGAAGCTATAGCAAGTGTAGAGGAGCAGATACAGATTTACAGCAACTTGTGTGGTTATAGAGTTACAGCCATAACTAGAGCAGACCAGGTATAGAGTAACAAGTTAGAGCAAATGTAGAGTTACAGCAGAATGAGTGAGTATAAAATTATAGTGGATAGAGCTGATATAGAGTTAGAGTAGCTAGAGTAGATATGTTACAGCAGATTGGCAAGTGGAGCAGTAACCCAGGATATAGACATAGGTGTTACAGAGTTATAGAATTACAGCAATAACTAGAGCAGGTATAGAGTACCAAATTAGAGCTAATGTAGGGTTACAACAGAATGAGTGTGTATAGAATTTTAGTAGAGATGATACATATTCACAGCAGCTAGAGCATTTATAGATTTATAGAAGTAACTAGAGCAGGTTGCGGGTTACAGAAAATCGAGCAGTTATAGAGTACCACAGTTAGAGCAAATGTCGAGTTACAGCAAAATGAGTGTGTATAAAATTACAGTAGACAGAGCTGATATAGTTTTAACGTAGCTAGAATAGACATGTTACAGCAGATACAGATTTATAGCAGCTAGAGCATTTACAGTGGGGCAAATAAACATTTGATACACGATTTTTCAAGTTTTCCCACTTGCAAAGAATGAAGAGATCTGTAATTTTCATCGTAGGTACAATTCAACTGTGAGAGACTTCCCATTTTATTGCATGAAATAAGTATTTGATCACCTATCAATCAGCAAGAATTCTGGCTCTCAAAGACCTGTTAGTTTGTCTTTAAGAAGCCCTCCTATTCTCCACTCATTACGTGTATTAATTGCACCTGTTTGAAGTCGTTACCTGTATAAAAGAAACCTGTCCACACACTCAATCAATCAGACTCCAACCTCTCCACTATGGACAAGACCAAAGAGCTGTCTAAGGACACTAGGGACAAAATTGTAGACCCGCACAAGGCTGGGATGGGCTACAGGACAATAGGCAAACAGCTTGGTGAGAAGGCAACAACTGTTGGCGCAATTATTTGAAAACGGAAGAAATTCAAGATGACTGTCAATCTCCCTCAGACTGGGGCTCCATGCAAGATCTCGCCTTGTGGAGTATCAATGATCCTGAGAAAGGTGGATCAACGGTTACCATTAGTAACACACTACACTGTCATGGATTAAAATCCTGCACATGTGCAGGCCTGTCTGATATTTGCCAAAGACCATCTGGATGATCCAGAGGAGGCATGGGAGAAGGTCATGTGGTCAGATGAGACCACAATAGAACTTTCTGGTATAAACTCCACTCACCGTGTTTGGAGGAAGGAGGAGGATGAGTACAATCCCAAGAACACCATCCCAACCGTGAAGCATGGGGTGGAAACATCATGCTTTGGGGCTGCTTTTCTGCAAAGGGGACAGGAAGACTGCACCATCTTGAGAGGAGGATGGATGGGGCCATGCATCGTGAGATTTTGGGCAACAAAATGGGTCGTGGCTGGGTTTTCCAGCATGACAATGACCCCAAACACACAGCCAGTGCAACTAAGGAGTGGCTCCGTAAGAAGCATTTCAAGGTCCTGAAGTGGCCTAGCCAGTCTCCAGACCTGAACCCAATAGAATAACTATGGAGGGAGCTGAAACTCTGTGTTGCCCAGCAACAGCCCCAAAACCTGAAAGGTCTGGAGAAGACCTGTATGGAGGAGTGAGCCAAAATCCCTGCTGCAGTGTGTGCAAACCTGGTCAAGAACTACAGGAAACGTCTGACCTCTGTAATTGTAAAGAAAGGTTTCTGCGCCAAATATTAAGTTCTATTTTTCTATTGTGTCAAATACTTATTTCATGCAATAAAATGGAAATTCATTATTTAAAAATCATACAATTTTCTGGATTTTTTTTTTATTCCACCTCTCACAGTTGAGGTGTACCTACAATGAAAATTACAGATTTCTCCATTCTTTGTAAGTGGGCAAACTTGAAAAAATGGCAGTGTATCTATTATTTGCCCCACTGTATAGAGGTACACCAATAAATAAAGCAGGTAGAGAGTTACAGAAGATTGAACAGAAGCTAAAGAAAATGTAGAGTTACAGAAGATTGAGTGTAAAATTATACAGTAGCTAGAGTAAATGTGTTACAGTAGATAAACAGATTTACAGCAGCTACAGCGTTTATAGAGATATAGAAGCAACTAGAGCAGGTAGAGGGTTACAGAAGACTGAGCAGGTATAGAGTAACAAAAGCTAGACCAAATGTAGAGTTGATAAAGATCTGATAAATTGTTTACAGTAGCTGGAGTGGATGTTGGTGTTAAATCAGATAAAGCAGATACAGATTTACAGCAGCTAAAGTGGTTATAGAGTTACAGCAGTAACTAGAGCAGGTACAGAGTAACAGAAGAATTACAATTACATTATAATTACAGCTAAAACAGGTACAGAGTTACAGCAGCAAGGGCAGGTGTAGAGTTGCAGCAGATAATAAAGAAAAAAATAAAGAGTTACAACAGATGGATTTGGAAAGTTTTCCAAAAACACCATAAAATGTGCAGAGAAAGAGCTGTTTTGTTTTTGTACAAATCCACAGGAAGGAAAACCTTAGCAAAAATACATATTCATATACACTACACACAACCAATTACATCAACAGATCCAGAAAGCGAACCAAACAACTAATTATTTTTGATCCACAACCAATGCAGCAGTGCTGCTTGTGAACAACTGCGCTAGCATAAGACTGATTGGAAACGACTCAACACCACTGGCAGGTCTTGCTGGGTTACCATGACAACCTAAAAGCTCATGCACACAGACCTGAAACGCAGGTTCCAAAATTACTCTTCTCCATAACTTGGAGCAAAAAATAAATAAAAATCTCTCAATGCTCTGAGCGATTACCGCAGCGTCTTTAAGATCATTAAATTCATTTGATTCCTGAGACTTCGATCTAAAACTCATCCTTCCACAATCCAACAAGTATTTGACCCACATATGCTCTAAACCTCAGAACCAGCCTGACTCAACCAGTGAATCAAGCAGATTTTTCAGCTTCCTGAACCCAGCTGCCACCTTTCTAAAATAACCAGCACCTGATAACACATGATTAATCTCCATCACCACGGACTATGAAGCAGAAGAGCGCTCATGGGCTTCCAAACAACAAATCCATAAACAAGCAACAAAGAAACAGCCAGGGAGAAAGTACTTACAACATGATCTCCTCCACGCTCCTAAACAAATTAGCTTGAGAAACCTGATTCGTGGGAAAGCTAAGAGGAAAAGACATTACGATAAGATCCATTATAACACTAGAAGCTTTTTACTCGGCTTGGAGTCTCTCTGCCTGCCTTTAAATGATGTTTAAATGAAACCTCTGGTCTGGGATGTTACTCAGTGACCAATGGGATCTTCAGGGTGATGTTCTTGGCCAACAGAAACCATTATTTATCAGTGTCAAGCAAAGTGCCGTGCCGAGTCTTTAAGTTCTTTCAATCTGAACTGATGGCTGCGGGTGGTTCCCTGTTGTCTGATTGAATCGGTGGAGCGATGAGTGCATATAGTGCTCCGTTTGAGAAAAATGCATCATGGGATCTAAAGGGTTCATGCTGTGCATGTGCTTTTTTAAATTTCTCCTGGGAGTTTCAAGTTGAAGATGGTGAATCTCAATTAAATATACTGCCCGCTGGACACAGAAATGATAAAATAAAAAAAAATCATGGATGACACTCACAAATATTTTATCTTGTTCCCTTAAGCAGTTATTTTAGTATTACTAGAAGTAAAAAAGCTTTTATTTTTACTTGAGGTGGTTTTAAATTGTGTGAGAAAAAGGGTTAAAACGAATAATGGGAGACGGAAACACATTTTGCCAATAATTTCCTCCAAGCACACCAAAAAAGCCACTTGACTAAATAACGTTTGTTTTTTGTTTGTTTGTTTCAGTTTGAGTTAACTAAAATGGTATAATTACTTATTTTATATTTATGTATTATTTTAATTTCTTTCAATACACATTTTAATTTACGTACAAATGTTGCTTAAAATTATGTTGTTGTTTTTTGTATTTCAGTTACATTTCTTTCAAGTAACTTTTTTATGGTTGTAGTTTGAGTTAACTATAATAACCCTTCTCTGAAGTTTTTTGTCTTTTTTTTAGGAAAATGGTATTGATGACTAATAGTGGACTACACAGATTGTTATCCAATCAAATTCTCTCTAGAACGAGTATGCCCCTCCCCCAAAAAACCTCCTCTTACTGACTAGTAAGTAAAAAAAAGTGTAAATGTGTCGGAGCCAATGGACTCGTGGGCAGCACGCTGACATGTAGCGCTATTGCGCTTCTGGTGTCCCGAGTTCGAATCTCAGCTTGCGGACCTTTCCCAATCACAACCCCCTCTCTCACCTCACTTTGCTTCCTGTTGACCTGCTGTCCAATTTAAATAAAATGTTACTTCTTTTTTTCCGCTTTCATTTTAATTTGAGTTTAAAATGTCCATATAGTTTGTATTAATTATTTTTTTTCCATTTTAGTTATTTTATAATTAATTTATTAATTATTTTTGTTTTTGTGTCACTTATTTTAAACACATTTTAATTTACAAACAAATGTTGCTTAAAATTACTTTTTTCTATTTGGTATTTCAATTAAAGTTTCTTTCAAGTAACTTTTTTTTTAGTTTGAGTTAACTATAATAAACCTTTTCTGAAGTTTTTTGTTTATTTTTCTAGGAAAATGGTATTGATGACTCATCCTGGACTACACAGATTTTTGTCCAATCAAATTCGCTCTAGAATGAGTATGCCCCTCCCCCAAAAAACCTCCTCTGACTGACTAGTATGTTAAAAAAAAAAAAAAAAAAAAAAGTGTAAATGTGTCGGAGCCAGTGGACTCGTCGGCAGCACGCTGACATGTAGCGCCATTGTGTTTCTGGCATCCCGAGTTCAAATCTCAGCTTGCAGACCTTTCCCAATCACAACCCCCTCTCTCACCCCACTTCGCTTCCTGTTGACCTGCTGTCCAATTTAAATAAAAGGCATAAAAAGTAACTTCTTTTTTTCCGCTTTCATTTTAATTTGAGTTAAAGTGTCCATATAGTTCGTATCGATTTTTTTTTTCCATTTTAGTTATTTTATAATTATTTAATTTATTTATGATTTTTGTTTTAGTGTCACTTATTTTAATACACATTTTAATTTACAAACGAATGTCGCTTAAAATAACTTTTTTCTATTTAGTATTTCAGTTCAAGTTTCTTTCAAGTCTTTTTTTTTTTTAACTATAATAACCCTTCCCCGAAGTTTGTCTTTTTTCTCTGAAAATGGTATTGATGACTCATCCTGGACTACACAGATTTTTGTCCAATCAAATTCCCTCTAGAGTGAGTACGCCCCTCCCCCAAAAACCTCCTCTCACTGACTAGCAACTTAATTGTGGGGGAGGGGAGTTTTGCACATTACTGACTTAAGTTTTCTTTCAAAAGAAAAATCCTGTTTGTATCCTATGTCTCCTTCAATGATTTATTGATCCCCTTTGTCCCATAAGCCTGTGTAATATAACCAACTGCCAAGTCAATTTTCTTGTAATCTGACCTAACAGTGCTTGAACGTGCACTTCACCCTTTTTCAGAAGACAAATCAGAGGGCTGATCAGCCTGAATCCCAATGGAAACAAAAGCATGTTGCTCATGTTTAACAGAGTAGTGTGAGAGAAACATGCTCAGTCCGACTCATGCAGATTAACCATTGTGCGAATTTGCGAGTGTGTGTGTGTGTGTGTGTGTATCATCAAAGGGATGACAGATTCCCTCAGTGAGCTGAATGCAGGATCAAAGCTTTACTCTAATCACACAGTGAATAATAATGAGAAACTGATCTGCAGCGCACACACGCGTACGCGCTGGCATCCTCCGGCGGCGTGCACGCAGCTTCCATATGGGAGCGTTACATAACCGACTCATCCTCACTACACAATAGTTTCATCTTAATTCTTTTATTCCGTCCGTGGCACTAGTCGCTCCCTCTCCCAGCAGGTGATCGATTCTGCATATGCTCGACAAACCCATGACTGAAATAATTGAGTCGAGGTTCACTGGAGAGCTAAACACGCTCAATGCAAGTAGGACAGGAAAATTCATGAATACGGCACGCAGATAATGCGAGCACGCACACACAAACAGCTGCTCCAAATCACTGAGAAGAGCAACATTACGGGTCTGGTCCAAAAACTAGTGAGCTGCCTACAAAAGCAACTGTCCTCTAATGGAACACTGAGAGATCTGGAAGACTCTACATAGAGAAATCCATTTTATTTTTTCCAAATTTTTTTCTTTTTTCTTATGTGTGTTAATGGTTAATTAAAATTGTATTAAATCAAAAAGCATGTCTATTTCATTTAAATCATAAAACTGACAATTGAACAGCAATTTGTTTAACAAAAATTTAATTTTTAAAGTGTTTTTGAAATATGTTTTTTTTAGTGCTAGGCAATGATTAATTGCATACAAAATAGGTTTTTGTGTACATACAGTAATATATGTGTGTGTACTGTGTATATTTATCATGTATATATGTTATGTTTAATATATAAATGTTATGTTTATATATTAAATATATTTATATATATAATATAAATCATATGAATATGTAAATATTTAAAAAAATATATACTGCATGTGCCTTTATATATACATAGTAAATGTACACAGTACACACACACGCACACTTATTTTGGATGCGAATCATTTCTCAGCACTATTTTTTTCCCCCTAAAATTAAATTTTGATAAAATTCTGTGATTTCCATACATTTTATGGATTCCATTTTAATGGTTTCATTCAATTTTAATGCTTAAAATCATCTGTAATTAACTGATTTATTACAAAAAAAAATAAATAATAATTATATATATATATATATATATATATATATTTTTTTTTTTTTTTTTTTTTTTCCCCAGAAATGCTGTGTTGTGTATTTACATTTTTCTGCTAAATAAATTCTGTTAAATACGTTTTTGGTAAATATTTCTTAAAAAATAATGTTTTAATAATAATTTTAGGGGAGTTGGAAATTTTCCAAAAAAAAGTGGAGTATTCCTTTAAAGGTCTTCACAGCAACCCAGTCAAAAAAAAGTTTGGCTATAGTACTACTACTACTAATACTAGTAGTATTAATGTAGTGCTACTAATGTAGTATTAGTAGTAGTAGTACTATAGCCAAACTTTTTTTTGACTGGGTTGCTGTGAAGACCTTTAAAGGAATACTCCACTTTTTTTGGAAAATTTCATTTTCCAACTCCCCTAAAGTTAAACAGATGAAATTTACAGTTTTCGAATCCATTCAGCTGATCTCCGGGTCTGGCGGTAGCACTTTTAGCAGAGCTTAGCATAAATCATTGAATCTGATTAGACCGCTAGCATCTCGCAGCAAAGTTCCTTGATTATTACGCCGGAATGAGAACATAGGTCCTATCCATATCAGACTAGAAAATCGCAACTTTTCATTTTCTGTTGGTCTTAGTATGCAATGTAACTACAGTTAACTACAAGTTTTAAATAGGATTTGAAAACGGTAAAACTCATCCATTTAACTCTAGGGGAGTTGGAAAATGTCTTTGAAAAAAAAAAAAATTGAGTGTTCCTTTAAGTTTTTGTTTGTATATGATATTTTGATTATAGTTTTTTCTCAAAAGAAATGGTAAAATGCTCACTAACAGGGCTCTACAGTGCGACTTTGGAACTTTTTAGAACCTTTTAAGTTGCATTTGCGACTAAAAACTACTGTGTGCGGTTTCTACGTGTTTTTGCAACATTGTGTACTGTAGCTATCACAGAAATATCTGACGAATCCTTTTATAAACAAAGTGTAGAGAGAGTGTAAATTAGAGATTCGCTGTGCAGTGTAGAGAGCTTCGTTGATTATAATGGTACTTTTTGAGATCGCAATGAACTAAGATGAGCGACAGCTTTTAATGATTTTTAATGGAGTTTGTAAATGAGATATTGCTTAATACAACAGTTAAATAAAGAACAATTTAATATTAAGTGACTTACATTGTCTGACTATAACACTATTGCCCGATTTTGGTCTATTTTGTCGTCAGAAATAGTTTGAAACAAGTCACAACTGAGCCGCTGCGCATCTCCATTCAAAGCGCATCTCCATTCAAAACAGCAGTGTTTAGTTTATGAAGGAACGTGCGTTTTCGAACAAATCAAATGAATTATATGATTCAGTAATTAAATCAGTGACTTGATGCCACCTACTGGCAGTTTTAGTTTCAAAAGTATCTTTTCAGTTATTTAAATCATTTAATATTTCTGGTATATTCAAAATTGTTTCAAACATTAATCTCAATATACATTTATACATTTAGCCACATCTGAGCCTCATTAAACATGAAAATACACCTACAAGCCACTATTGTGTTCTTCTGTGCCACCTCTGTAGTACAAATTTTGTTAAATCATGATTTCATTTGATTGGAAACTTGATCTTATTCTACTTGTTCTTATTCTGTTAGTTTAATTAGAAATGTTAAAAAGCTTATAAAATTTAATTTGACAAAAGAATACATACTTTTACTGGTGATGAATTTAGAAAAATGCCATTATAAAGGTAAAAACTAAATTCCCCTTTTACTCCCTTTAAGGAGTCAAATATCACATCATAGTGGGAAGGCTATTTTTTTCATCAGATTTTACTGATTAGGTGGTGCTCCTAAAATTTGAATGTGCTCCTAACTTAAAAAATGTAGGAGCACAGTCCAAATTTTAGGAGCACCTCCTAATCAATAATCCAAAAATCTGAAGTGCTCCTAAAAAGAAAAGTAAGCATAGAGCCCTGACTAAGTAGCTACATTCTACATGTATACATTTATATCCTCATAAATACATGAATGCACGCTTCACATGTAGTAAACAAAACCATATTTTCGTGACTTAATATTTAGACACTACTCATACTGTGTTTTCATTTAAGTGTGCTGACCTGCTTTTATTCTTCCTAAATTTCAAATTCCATGACATTCTGCATTATACAGTAAATTCCATTTTTATGACTGGATTCCGCGATTCTCTCTGTGTTGGTGTAAACTCAGGCTGCAGAGGCAGAGAAAAATACCATTATCTAACAATATTATAGCTTGCTTTGTCTTGCTTCCTACCTTTTTCTTCCCACGGTGACCTTGGTTTGCTCACTGATGACTTGAAGTCACTATTCTCCGTAAAGCTGCCTTCTTTTATAACTTTCTGCATTTAAAATGAAAAGTGCAGTGCAAACAATTTCAAATTTAATCCAATTTTTGGACACAATCGACTCCCACCCTTCATTATTTCCCACTAACTATTCAGTTTTACACGGATATGAGTCGCATTATGGTTATTATGTAAAAAAAAAATGAAGAATGAGATGAGAGTGATTTTCCAGTAGGAAAGGGAGAGAGCGATAACGCCATAATTTCCAGCATCCTCTTGCACAGCTGCAATAACAGGCCACCCTGAACAGGGCAGGACGGAGCAGGACCGGGTGAAGTCGGATGACACAAAAAGCCTTCAGGATTACACCGGGCCCCTGGGGGCCACCGTGGCCTGTGATCTTCCTGCACGCATTAAGCTGGTCAAAGCAGCTGTCCTGAGGAAATACTGTGAGAATTCAAACACACACACAGAGGCTTTGAACTCGGCCTGTGCGTTTCATCAAGTAATCAATACCTGAACCACAACAGACCCTAAACGCTAGTCTTACGTAGTCAGATCTTTGACTGTCGGCACTGATCCAGCTTATTCCGGCCAAGATACGTCCTCTTAGACAGGAGGTGGTCTAATGGACTTGTAGCCAAATGGCTTGTTTACACCAAGAAGTATATCCGTAACTATAATGGCATCCAGGCCAGACAATCACGTTCTGTTTATTATACGATTTGTCATCTGCCACTTTAAATGCTCCAAGTCTTTAAAGTCGATTGGGTTCTGATCGTCTGCCAATATTTGTGTCATGCAAAAAACATTCAGAAAGTCATTCCAACGATATCTTTCCTCTTTCAGGATTATGAGAGCTATTTGCTATTAACTATTACCAAACAGTGGTATTAAAATTTGAGCCGATACAACAAGCATTATTAAACGGATAGTTTACCCTTAAATTCTGCGTTTAATTACTCAACCTCATGTCGATTTCATCAAAAATATCTTAATTTGTGTTTTAAAGACGAATGAAGGTCTTACGGGTTTGGAACGACAAGTAATAAACGACAGAATTTTCATTTGAGTGCATATTTCTTTAAGTAATAAGTGATAACCAATAAACAGGTGATTTAATTAAAATATAATTACAATTTGTCTAAATAAATTAAAAATAAAACTAAATTCACGTTTTAAAAAGTGAATAAAAATAAATATAATAAAAATAAAGAAAAATGTTTAGAAACTATTTAAAATAAAATATAAAAAGTGAATTTAGCCATCACAAAGATTGCATTTAACATTGTTATTAAATTATTAGTGTTTTTAAAGATTTTAAAGAATAATAAATATCAAATATTCTTTTTAGCATGACACTTCTACTGGTAACAGAATTACAATTTGTTTAAATTACTACAAAAATCACATTTTGTGTTGTTTTGTTTTTATGTCAAACGATTATTCGTGATTAATCGCATCCAAAATTGAAAATCCAAAAGTTTTTGTTTACATAATACATGTGTATTGTGTATTTTTATTATGTATATATAAATACACACATATTTTCACATTAAAAATATACTGTATGTGTGTGTATTTATATATACATAATAAATGTACACAACACATATATATTATGTTCACAAAAATTTTTGGATGCAGTTAATCATGAATAATTATTTGATAGCACTAGATTTTTGTAAATTTGCGAATTACATAAAAATACATTTTAGCGTTAATAAAAAATATATTTATAAAAATAAAAATGTAGACAGATTTTGATATTTGCTAAAGCCTATATTTAACAACATCATGAAAAATTAGTATTTTATAGATTGACTTGAGTGCTGTCAAATCGATTAATTGCTTTCAAAAAAATGTTTATATATGTATACATAAATACACACACACATACATGTATATATTTAAGAAATATTTACATATATATTTACACACACATATATATGTGTGTGTGTGTGTGTGTATTGTATTTATTAATATTTATTAATACATATACACAGTACACACATATATTGCAGAAATGCAAACTGTTATTTTGGATCAGATTAATCGATTTGATAGCATTATTAAATATACAATATTGTGTTTTTAATCACAATTAACTACATCCAAAATAAAAGTTTTTGTTTATACAATATATGTGTGTGTGTACTGTGTATATATATATATATATATATATATAAATAAAGAGACACACATACAGTATATATATTGAAAATATTTACATGCATATATTTATATTCATATAATTTATATTTTATATAAATATATTTAATATACACTACCAGTCAAAAGTTTGGACACACCCTCTCATTTAATGTTTCTTATGCTTACCAAGACTGTTTTCCTTGATCAAAAATACAGAAAAAAAGCACTGCTTAATATTTTTTTGGAACCTGTGAGCATTTTTTCAGGATTTTTTGATCAATAAAAGGTTAAAAAAGAACAGCATTTATTTAAAAACAGAAAGGTTTTCTAACAATATACACTATTGTTCAAAAGTTTGGGGTCAGTACATTTGTATTCTCTCTTTTTTTGAAAGAAATTAATACTTTTATTCACCAAGGATGTGTTAAATTAATAAAAAAAAAGCATAGATTTACATTGTAAAAAAAGATTTATATTTTAAATAAAACCTGTTCTTTTTAACTTGTTATTCATCAAAGAATCCTGAAAAAAGAATCAAAGTTTGAAAAAAAAATATTTCCAACATTGATAATTCTAATAATAAATCAGCATATGAGAATGATTTCTGAAAGACTGGAGTAACAGCTGATGAAAATTCAGCTTTGCATCACAGGAATAAATTATATTGTAAAGTATATTCAAATAAAAAACATTATTTTATATTGTAATAACATTTTGCAATGTTACTGTTTTTCTGTATTTTTGTCCAAATAAATGCAGCCTTGATGAGCATAAGAGCCTTCTTTAAAAAACATTAAATGATAGGGTGTGTCCAAACTTTCGACTGGAGGTGTATAAAAGGATAAATGGATATAAACGGATATTTTAATCAACAAATTCATCTAAAATAGATCAAACTACAAAATACGATGTGCAAATGCCATAAAGGTGCAGCAGTATCCCATTTAATGTTGTAGTTGTCGGAATATTTTCACGGTTTCCCTGGACGACCGTAATGTCAAGCCCCTCGAAGCGACACAAACTCCTCTAATCCGAACCGTACACTGCCCCTCCTCCTCTCAAAGTCAGAGCTTACAAACACACTCAGAGATGCACACAGGAGCAGCAGAACTATAACACATACCGATAGGTTGTGTGACGCGTCGTTCTGTTTAAAGAACAACTGAAACGCATACACACAGATGTGCGTCGCTAAATTTCGCTAACCTCTGCGTGAGTGTTGATAGCATGTTCTCATGCCACGGCACATTCCAACCATGTCTAAGGCTAAACAGCAGCTACAGTGATAGAAACCAGAGGAATTCAGCGCTGTCACCCACTCGAGTGCGTGTGTGCGAGAGGGGTCTTTGCAAGGGCATCATTTTATTTGTCGTAATTGGTTTTTGAGTGCCATTTGGCTGACTCACTGAATGCTTTAACCATTTCCCAACCGATCTGGAACTGATACAGATATTAGCCGTTTTTCGGGGTTCAGCGTGCTCACAGGATGTGGCTTTGGGAAAACAGATCTCATTCCCGCATTCCTCGGTCGCCATAATGGCCTCACTATCGGCCAATCAGCATCCAGAACCAATTATGGCATTATGACCTCAAAATCTCCCTGGAGATAAACAAAAAAGCAAGGCGAAGTCCATATTTTCACATGTAGGGAAGTATGTCTGCTAGACACCTAAACAACACACGCACAATTCTATATAAGGCGTCTTCCTTTGGGCTGTGAGTCAGTGCTTTATAAGGGAGCAAGACTAATATTTACACTACCGCGAGGTCAGAGAATGTGTGTGTTTGTGCTACAACTGTTTATATGAGCACTCACACACACCCATTAGAATAATCACTTCCTGTGGGTTTAATAATAAGAGAGGGTGGGGGTTCTGATGTCACTTCCTGCTGGGGTGACCGACAGGAAGTCCCTGAGGGTTAAATGAGCCTGTGTAATTTACAATCTTCAGAATACTGGCTTCTTAGAGCAGAGCTTTTTTTAAAATGCATTAGTATGTCATGTTATTTTCACATTACCTCAATGTTTAATTTAACGTGTGGTGTTGAATTATCATCTTGTTTTGCCCATTTTGTGTGAAAGCGTCCTAAAAAGCAGTCTAGAAATGGAGGCTTATGGGATACTGTATCTCATGTAGTGTGGTCTGTTGTGTACTTCATATCATCCGGCAAATAATGCATACTTAACCCCTTAATTGCCACCATCCCCTCTGTGAGACGCCCAAGTTTACTTCGCCATTTTACAAATAAATTCAAATTTAATCATGACAAACTATATATTGTTGGAAAGGTCTAAGACTCCTAAATAGATATTTTATAAAAATCTACTTCATAACAGAAGTTCTGACCTTTGTCACAAAAAGACTTTCTTCATTGCCTTTTTCCCTGTCACGCTTTAGAAATGTTCTCCAACAAGAGTTATAAAAACTAAAGTTATAAAACATTTTAACTTGTTTTTAATTCACATCAGTCGAGTGTTTCAAATAACTTCCTTATGTGATCTGATGAGGCTTTGTATCACAGAATAAGGCTATACTCATATGCTATGTCTTAGCAATGTCTTACAAATACACTTAATCAGTATGAAAATACACAAGATGGCTTGAAGAACACAGATAAATCATATATTAGAGACGAGTGTTTATTGTCTTTACATTTCATCATTCAAAACGTTTAACATTATATCTTGTTTTTATTACTTTATATACAGCGATAGCGATGCCTTTATCCACATTAGAGATTTCCTGGCTGGAACGAAACGTCATCAGAATTACTTCTATTTGACGCATATGTGGATTTTCTGCACGAGGGTGTCCAGTATGTATGAAACCCATCCTATTTTGTCTAAAAATCAAAAAAATAATACCTCTCTCAAAAGAAATATTAAGCAGACATAATAATCCACGCTTTTTCCAGTGTACAGAGGTTTAAAGGAGTATTTTGTTGTTAATTTGCTGCAAAAAAAAAAACACTGATGTGGCAAGCTATCAGAACTGAACCGAAAACGGTGGTTAAAAACTGAGGTACGTATTGAACCATGGACTTAAATGTATTGTTGCATCCTTAGTGTTTACTACAGTAACAAGCTATTAATGCGATTCTTCTCGAACTGCTGAGATAATGAAAAAACTACCATAACAGACAAGAGTCTTCACGTCACATCCAACGTATAATACCAAATACGCTCCTAACATTTCAAAACACTCATGAAAAGCTATTAACAGAAGCATGACAACACTAAACGCTCAAACCAATGTCAGTTAACTTATTCTAAGCAAATATACGAATTCAAAAACCATACTTACCAACGCTTACTTGAAGAGTAATCAGTTGTCCTTGCCCAGTTAAAAACAACTTTGTATTTAACAGTTTAGTCTGAAAATGGTCAATTTTGGAATAGAAACCCATTCAAAATACAAAGCAAATGGTGAAAAATGAGAATGAAAGGGAAAAGAGCTGGCCCTGAGAGTGTTTGGTCCTGAAAACCCTTTGTTCAGTTATACACGAGTGTGCGAGTGGTAATGGGCAGGCAATTATGCAGCCTTGATGGGAAACTTTGGAGTGAACGAGTGGCAGGACTATAGCGCTAAAATATCAGCATTAACACAATTGCAGCCTACACGGCTCTCGATGCCAAACTCAAACCACCTCCACTCTTTCTTTCTCACTGTCTGTCTCTCTCTTTCCTCTGGCGTCTCACATTCCCTCTGTTATTCTGAACACCCGTGGGCTGTATCTCTCTCTCTCTCCCTCATGCTTGTTTGATAACATCTTCGCTTACTTTTATCCTAAGGCGGTTCTGCAGAGATCTAAAGATCTTTTTTTTTCATTCCAGTAGATAGTTTGTACCAAATCCAGTTCATTCTACTTCACTTCCTGACCCTTACGCCAAACCAAATGCAGCTCACGAAGGCCAGAGTCTGGAAACTTATAAAAGTGCAGCCTGAGATGAAGATTTCAGGAGCTGATATGGAGCGGAGCAGGGGGTGGGGCTAATGCGCGACAGGGCGGGGCCTCACATGTGGGCGGGGCAGCCAAGACCTTAGAATATAATAGAACCGATGTGAGAACTGAGCCAATTCCAGCAAATTCCTATTCAGTGACAGCAAGAACCAACCACCTCCATGACACTTAGGACAAATCAGGGCAGCCTGTCTGGAGGAAACATGTTTTTGATATTAGGACTTCCAATGGGATCGTTTAAGGGGAAACACTCTGTCATCACGATGGCGAAGACGTCTTGCCGATGACATCATGTATGATATCAACCTCTATTATTAAGCCTAATATTCTCACTGTGGGTTAACAGATCGTAAAGCATGCCAGTAAATCACATTTAGGTCCTGAGGTGCTACAACAGGCAGACGGTGCACGTTCTCCACTGAAAGACGCACATATATAAACAGATCCTGGATCGGTGCATAACAGACTCCTTTTTGACTCAAGTGAGCATCAAATAAAAAATGCATCACAGAGTTTTTTGGAGAAAGGTTTTTTGGAGACGTTTCCGCAGACCATGCCAGGATTAGCTGCACTTCATTCAGAGTAGCCTTGAGCTAACTGGCACCTTGTTGCTATGGGAACTGCTGATGCTGTTGTCATGATGTCATTTTGACTGAAACTCAAAATTCTGTGACATATAACCTATCATCGCTGTGAAGCTGCTGAATCCCAATTCGCATGCTTCTACATACTAAGGATGTGAATGAGTAATCTAATAGCAAAAACACCGCTCAAACTGCAAAAATTGATTTTCTTCGGCACATTCGCCTGCCGCAGGCAACGATGAATTGTACTTTCCTACTGAATCCCTCTGTAATCTTGCTCTTGCAACTGAATATATTGAATGGCACCCAATTTTGATGCTGAGGACGTGCCATGTGCTTCCAAGTAGCAATATTTCGCTTTCCATTGGTATATTTGGTTTTTATTGGAGTCATGCATTCACAGGATGAAATTAATACCTGTTACAAGCCAAATGCGTGTACTTTTATTAACAGTCGTGGGTATTTTTGCACATCTAACCATCTCGGATTGACATTTAACAGGAAATGCCATTGCTTAGATGCAAAGATGTGCAATAGCAAGCGTCATGGTACTTTCACAAAAGTATGAACCACTGCTGTCACGTGGACCATTTTAACAGTAGCTTTCTGGGCCTTGAATGTGTCAGTTGCTTGAAGGTCAGAGAGCTTTTGGTTTTCATCAAAAATAACTTAATTTGTGTTTTGAAGATGAACGAAGGTTTGGAACCACATTAGGGATTGTAATTGGTGACAGAATTGTAATTTTTGAGCAAATTATCCCTTTAACCAGTGCTTTTCCGATTTTACACTTTGACCGTTTCGGAATAAGCTAGAACAGGTAAACGTCAGCTGTGTGAATGAAACTGTAGCAATATGTAAATGGATGCAAAGATGTGTACCTAAAGAATTATATCTTGCTGATTAGACAAAGCCAAAGCTGTCAACGAACATGATTGGTTGTTCATTCGGAAAGGACTCTGCAGACCTTAGTCAGGGTAGCAGCATATTTAATTTTTGACAGGAATGACAACATCTTGTGAGGAATAGGAGTACAGCGCGTCCAATGGATTTTACTGTCGTTTAACAACACACCATTTGTTCAGCTGACGAACAGGCTTTCCAAAACTTTAAGTACACAAAAACTTCATAAAACTATTGCAAGTTGTAAAGGTGGCATGATATGACTTTTATACAGTTCCACGTTATTCACCCACGTTAAATTCCAAAAGGCATCTAACATGACTAACTTAATCAATTATTCACCCTCATGTCGTTCCAAACCCGTTAGACTTTCGTTCATCTGCAGAATGCAAATTAAGATATTTTTGATGAAATCCGAGAGCTTTCTGACCCTGCATAGATAGCAATGCAACGGACACGTTCAAGGCCCAGAAAGATAGTAAGGACATCATTAAAACAGTCCATCTGACAGCAGTGGTTCAATCATAATTTTATGAAGCTAAGAGAATACTTTTTGTGTGCAAATAAAACAAAAATAATGACTTCATTCAACAATTTCTCTTCCGTGTCAGTCTTCGACGCGTGTTCACAAGAGTATCACGATGTATGCGTGTGATGCATTTTGCGACCACAGTGCTGCAGTCCAGTGAGAAGAGTTTGAATTTGCAGTAGAATGAATAAGGTTGCTGTGAGATGTAGTATAAATACATGTAATAAAGCATTTCAAGCATTTCACACAACTATTTCTAGCACATTAACACAGTGTCCTAACTACACGTGAAGCAACAAGATTCCAGCGACAAGCAATTTGGCTGTTCAAAACCAGATGTGAAGCGCACTGAAATCCCAAATAAATGGAGAAGTTTATAATTAATTTGTAAATATTAAACCTTTAACACTGAGTGACTGATACCATCTTTGTAATGGAAAACACTTGTTGGTTCACGCTGAGTTTGCAGTTTTAACATACATCTTTGCTTTCATTTATTTCCAAGATCTGAGGTCATCTGTTGTTGCTTTCAGCATGGCTATAAATGTCATGCAGTATGACATTTAAACTCACATTAGACAATTTTAACACTGAATAAAGCACATAACCAGTACCTGAGATTATAATTGTGATAGTTTGTATGTTGCAGTTCCAGCTGCGACATCGCAAAAATAAAAAAACATTCTAAGGTCGTGTTCACGCTTGCCGTCTTTTTGGACAAGAAAAAGTTGACAAGGGCGCTTTTTTAGTAAAAAAAAAAAAAAATCCGGCAGGGTTGCAGCCGAGGGCGTCTTTTGTTGCTATAACAACAGCTGCAGCGGTATGAATTTCGAGAAATGTCATTATGTTATTATTTTTGGTATTTTTGTCTTTTATTTGATAGGACAGTATTTAAACAGGAAGCGAAGTGGGAGAGAGAGAGGACGGGATCAGGAAAGGTCTGCGCCTCGCAGACTTTTTAGAGTCCCGGCTCGCAGACCTTTCCCGATCCCACTTCGCTTCCTTTCAGTTTTGGAAGTTAACGGGGAGGAGAATGTCAGTTCATCACAATTAAATAAAAGTCTATCTACTGGCACCTTCTCCATTTTTTCTTGTTGTTATGGAAACGGCAGGTCTCGCTACTTGCTTGTCATTGGTCAGCTGTCAAAAAGGTGCTTGGCGTAGGGCGTTCTTTTTAGAAAAGTTGAACTTTTTTACATTTGAAAACATAGAAACACAGAAAAGATACCGTTTATCATGTGTCACAGCATCGCGTGTAGATGTAAAGCTGTAAAATTTTAATTTGAATGTTATATTTGTTGGGATGACCAAAATAGACTTTGTGGCAAACAAACACTTTTGTAAAATTTTAAAAACAAATCACCATTATAACCAGTAGATGGCAGCAAAGGAGCACTTACTGACTTTTTAGTCATTAATTTCTACTTTTTGCTTTATATTTTGAAATTACAAAGTCACGAATATAAAATATCAAATCATCAAGAAATCAGATTCTGTCAGAGTTGTAAGAAAAGTCACAAAGTGCCTTGAATAACAAACTCTTCAATTTGCAACTAAGTCAGACATAATCACTAAAGTTGTTGGTCAGTTCCCTGTAATACTATAGAAGATAATAAGATACATTTAATAAGAGTAGAATACATAACTTTTCTATATAAGAATTCGATTTTTGCATGTTACTGTTATTAAAGTACATTTTGTATGCATTCCTCTGTTTTTTGTCCTTAAAACACTATTGTGAATAGGATTAATTTCTTACGCATCTCATCCAAAGCCTTAGTTGCTAATTCCAAAATGTCATTTTAGACCTAGTAACAACGCTTGAGCTGTTGGTAGCAGACTATGTAGTTAATAATGTAGTTTAGACAGACAGACTGGCAGGCAGACAGATGGAAAGAGAGAAAGAGAAAGAGAAAGAGAAAGAGAAACAGAGAGATTAAGCTTGTGAATTACCTCTGTTAATTTTTTCTTATATGTGATCAGAGCAGCATTTCTACTTATAGTGAAACTTTACGTTAATTTTTTTCTGGAACAGCGTCGTTGTTACCTCGCTTGTGAGAAATGTCATGTAGTTTTTAAGTTGTTAATCGCCAGAGCAGCGCTAACAACATTAGCGCACATGTTGTGTGTGTGCGTCTGTAAGAGAGAGGGTGTGGGAGAAATAGAGTATGTGCTTTCCGTACATAATAAAACGTAATTTTGCGGCAAAACATGGAAATAATCTGTTGTTTTTATCCTGTTGTCTACTGTATCTATTTGTTTGGCCAGTGTCATTGTGGGTTTTGTTTATTTTGCCATTTTAGGCTGTAACGACCTTTGAAATAACGGAAATAGTGTGGCGAAGTAATATAGGCATGTAATGCGGTCAGGAGCTGCCTGGAACTATGTGCGCTGTGCGTTTCCCTGAAAATAATGCACACCTTCAGAACATTCATCAGCCAATCAGATTCAAGCATTCAGCGGCCCCGTAGTATAACGTGAAATAAACGTAATATTATTAGTAACAGCACCTATTAATGCAAAACAATAATTTTATTAAATTTACATTTTTAATACTCCCACAAACCACTCTTCTCCTAGTGCCACCATCTGCAGAACTACATCTCAAATATTAGTCTGGAGCCCAGAACTGTACAAATAATTGAGGCTAGGTAAAAAAGTGCAAGTCATCCTCTCTGTCAAAATCTTCAGACATGTTTACGAAAGCTGTTTTATGTAAACTGTGTGTAATCCTCTGCTTGTAAACAAGGCGCAGCGCATCCAGGTTATGCGTCAGTATGACATCTCATGCGTCAGCAGCACCACAGGCATGCATCGTGGTACAAATGGCAAAGACAGACACAGAAGAGATGAAACTATGAAATAAAGTTATTATTTTTGATTTTTTCTTTTTACTCTTTTATAAATGTCCTCACTACCTTTCTAGGCCTTGAACGTGTCAGTTGAGTTGCTGTCTATGCAGGTTCAGAAAGCACTTGGATTTCATCAAAAACATCTCAATTTGCGTTCTGAAGATGAACGAAGGTCTTACCTGGTTTGGAACAACGTGAGGGTGAGTAATTAATGACAGACTTTTCATTTTAACGCTGATTTGTCAATTAGATGTTCAGTCATCCCAGTGACTTGTTTATTCTGAAAAGACAAAGTCTTGCTTAGCCCCAAACTGTCGCATTATCCTTTGATTTATGCCAAGGCCCTAAATATTATTACTAAAAGCATCCCATAAACGAACAGCTATTGACTTCTGTAGAGCTAATGTGTATAAATGAAACCTTCATTGAACTTGAACTTGCGAGAGAGTCAAACCGCTCTGGGAGTGTTTGGGCACAGGGCTAGTGGAGGTGTATATTTAAACCTGTCTGGCTGAAACTAGAGATTATGTGTGTCTCATACCAAACACCTGAGGCAAAATGCTCCCACAGCTCTCTGTCTATCTGTCCGACTCACGCCAGCCACATCACACGACTCATCACACAACAAACACCTTGTTTGTCATCAAGTGTGTCACACACACCACCTGTCATTTTACACATGCACTAATGCCATTTTCACACACACGCACAGCGCAACAGGTATTTGTGCATTAGTGTTTTGTTTGTGTACTGCGTATGCATATGTTTGGATTAAATGACAGCACTGATATCTTTGACCTGCATGTCTGTAATGACTCTCATACATCAAACTGACAGCGGTTAAATCACCAAAGATTGTCTATTCACTTTGCTGTTGGTTCTGTGTAGGTGACAATCAAATCAACTTCCATTGGACACCACCGAGTGTGAAAGCCACTAACAGGTTGGGTTAAATTCGCTGAAGATGAGATGAAGGGATGACTGTGTCTGGTTAATCCAATCTGATCTTTGTTCAACACCCTGTTGTCAGTCAGGCCCTGATCTGATTCAGTGTCCTCACTCTGTGAACATAATCACACACACACACACACACACACACACACACACACACACACACACACGTTCCTCCCTTGGGTGCCCATCACACCTGTTTCCTAAAGCTCAAATCCCTCCCTAACCAAATCACAACCCTCTGACAACTATTCACCAAAACACTAAACTCCACTTAAAGCCTGTGCATTGAATCTAATTTGAGGTTTCTATACGCTCTGCCACCTTATAGAAAATGTGCTGCAAATGTACTCGCCCTCAGGCTATTCAAGATGTAGATGAGTTTGTTTCTTCATCAGATTTGGAGAAATTTAGCATTTTGTTACTTGCTCACCAACGGATCCTCTGGAGGAATGGGTGCCGGCAGAATGAGAGTCCAAACAGCTGATAAAAACATCACAAGAATCTACAAGCTGCATCTTTGTGATAAACAAATAACGTTTAACTTCAAACCATTGCTTCTGGCTCTTTCTGGCTCCATAATATTACTTTCTTCAGTCAAAAAGTGATCTCATCTGAATCAGGAGAAAAATACACACAGATCAAACACTGTTTATAAGCAGAAACAATCTAAAAAAAAAAAAGCTCTAAACAATATGTCCGTGGATTTTGAAGTGAGAGGACAAAAGAGGATTGACTTTTGCACTGAAGGACGTGCTCACCAATGGATCCTCTGCAGCAAATGGGTGCCGTCAGAATGAGTCTGAACAACTGATAATCCCATCACAATAATTCACAAGCTCCATCTTTGTGATAAATCCATTCATACATTTTTAACCTCAAACCATAGCCACAATATTGCTTTATTCACTGAAAAAGTCTCTCTCTCATCTGAATCATGAGAGAAATATGCACAGATCAAAAAGCATTTACAAGCAGAAAACAGCCTAAAAAAGGATTCTGAAGTGAGAGGACAACAGAGGATTGACTTTTTCACTGAAGGAAGCATTATTATGGAGTATGGATTTGTATTTTGGCCAAAAGTTTATGGCTAAAATGTCCTTGTGATGGATTTGTTTCTTACAAATATGCAGCTTTCATTTTTTATCAGACGATGGCACCCATTCACTGCAGAGGATCTGTTAGTGAGCAAGTGATGTAATGCTAGATTTGTTCAAATGAGATGAAGAAAAACTCATCTACTCATAGTTTGAGGGTGAGTAACATTATTTACAAGTTGTAAATAATTACAAAAAAAAAAGCAAAAAATTAAATATATGAACCAAATATATGCACATATTAACTCCAAAATGATTTGAGTCTCTCAAGGCTCACTGCCTTTTCACTGTCTGTGCCTTCTGGATATGAAAACTGCAATTTCCCTGTCATGTTTATCATCTGTCACAAGCTGTGAAAAATTGCATTATTCATGTATGGTTGTTCATAACAACATATGAATACAGACATAATGTGTTAGGTCAAATTGATATCCTTCTTTCTAAAGTGAATAAAAAATGCCAAATCATCCAAAGACAACTGAGCAGATATGATGTCCCATACATGAAATGTATTTTCTTACAGTTACTGAAGTGAAAGCTGATATGAAAACTGATCACACAACAGCATCCTGACAGAACCACTGAGGAATTCTCCAGAACCGGCGTCAGGTTTTCCTTCATGGACTTTCCAGAGAAAATAACACTTTATCTCCTCGCTGAATGATTTGGCATGAATGACACTTTATCCTTTCCACACAACAATTACTCCCGAAGCTGTTACGCACCGCAATCAAGACATAAACCGCGTACTGACGCTCCGAAACGCGTTCTGATTCAGTTTAACCTTTTAAACACCAAAGCGCAAACGTTTCACGGCCCTTCTCAAATGTTTAACTCCTTAAACTGACAATAAACTGCTTTTAAAATCAGTGCTGCGCGTCCCCGTCACGCGTCTCTCGCGTTTCGCTCGTTTATATGCGCCATTCGCACGCGCGGATGCGTCTCGCGGAGCGCCGCGTGGATCTTTCTGTGAAACTCCGTACGAACTTTCTGCTCTTACCTTCAGCGAACGACAACGCTCTCCTCACGAACCCGTGTGCGCCATTGTAATCCAGATATCGCGGAACTGTCGTTAAACTGAACGTGGGCTCTGATGGGTATTTTGATCGGAAGAAATGTGTGATCACACGTCCGTGATCCGCCGCTCCGTTAACGGCTCGAGCCCTACTGCACGGGGACGCGCAGAGGGCAGGGCGCTGTGGACGCGCACTTCGTGTTGGAATGTCGGAAGCGCGCTTTGCTCCCAGCCAGTTTTGCTGTGTTTTTCTTCTTCTCAGATTTGAAGAACATTAATAATCACGATTAAAATTAAAACCGTATTATGTTTTGAGGCTAACTTTAGTTTTAAATGAAAAATGCATCTCATTATAAGCAGATATTTGTGGTATTTTATTCAGAATACTTGTTATAACATATAATACAAGAGAGATATGTGCTAGTGAAAGTAAAACATTTAATATGTTCTGCATAAACTCTGATCCATATCTGTGTTGTCAGAAAGTTTTCAGTTTACTACTCGACTTAGGAAATCTCAGGGGTCACAATATTTGACCCTGGACTGCAAAACCTGTCATGAGGGTCAGTTTTTTGGAACTAAGATTCATACAGATTCTGAAAGCTTGACAATATTTGACCGCGATACAACTGTTTGAAAATCTGGAATCTGAGGGTGCAAAAAAGAAAGAAAATCACCTTTAAAGTTCTTGGCAATGCTTAATACTAATCAAAAATGAAGTTTTGATATATTTACAGTAAGAAATTGACTAAATATTTTCATGGAACATGAACTTTACTTAATAATGACTTTTGAAAGAAAAATAAATCATTTTGACCCATACAATCAATGTATTGTTGGCTATAGCTACAAATATACCTGTGCTACTTAAGACCACATGACATATAGTATATTTTTCTTTCTTTTTTTGACATTTAAAGGGATAGTTCACCCAAAAAATTTAATTACCCCATTTACTCACTCTCAAGCCATCCTAGGTGTATATTACTTTTTTCTTTCAGACAAATGCAATCTGAGTTATATTAAAAAAAATGTCCTGGCTCTTCCAAACTTTATAATGGCAGTGAATGGGTGCTGATATTTTGAAGTCCAATAAAGTGCATCCATGCATCAGGAAAAGTGTTCCACACGGCTCTGGGGGGTTAATAAAAGCCGTCTGAAGTGAATCAATGCATTTGTGTAAGAAAAATATCCATATTTAACATTTTACATTTCATAAACCGTAATCTCTAGCTTGCGCTAACTGTCGTATGTGCATTCACGCAAGAGTGGCGTTCCAGCAGATGACGTAGGACTTTGGTGGTTTATAAAGTTTTAAATCTGGATATTTTTCTTACACAAATGTATCGATTCACTTAAGAAGGCCTTTATTCGCACTTAATATGATGGATGGATGCACTTTATTGGACTTCAAAATTGCAGCACCCATTTAATGCCATTATAAAGTTTGAAAGCTCCAGGACGCAGGAAAAAAGCACATTTTTAAATATAACTCTGATTGCATTTGTCTGAAAGAAGAAAGTCATACAGCCCTAGAATGGCTTGAGGGTGAATAAATCATGGGGTAATTTTCATTTTTGGGTGAAATATCCCTTTAAATTTTCTTTTGTGAATGTGCACAAGAAAAAGTTTCATTCTTGCACATTTCATCATAACAGCGGACTAATTAACTGTACATTCTTTACAAATAAACACAACTGTAATGAATTTTAAAGCCAAAAAGCTAAACATAGGCTACAAAACGAACTACACCACATCAATTTCAGTTGAAGCTTCCAACAGCTCTTTCTGTCTTGATATAAAAGCACTTCCCCTGAGACTTATTAAAGTTCACAGAGCCACAGTTATAAACACAATGAGGATGTAAAAGCAAACTAGTGAGTAAATGAGTTTAACTGTTTAGGTGTGATGACCTTTCACGAGCCCGACAACTTTTGTATTGAGCCCTTCCCAAAAAGTGAAATCTTAAAGGGATAGTTCACCAAAAATGAACATTCTGTCATTAATTACTCACCCTCATGTTGTTCCAAACCCATACGTTCATCTTGGGAACACAAATATTTTTTTTTTAATGAAATCTGACACGTTCAAGGCCAATGAAGGTAGTAAGAACATTGTTAAAATAGTGCATGTGAATCAGGAGTTCAACCTGAATTTTATGAAACTATGAGAATACTTTTTGTGCACAGAGAAGACAAAAACAAACTTCTCTTCCAGGCCAGTCTTCGGTGCACATTTACGAGAGTACCACAATGCTGAAGAAATTGTTGAATAAAGTAGTTATTTTTGTTTTCTTTGCACAGAAGAAGAATTCTCGTAGCTTTATAAAATTCAGGCACTGATGTCACATGAGCTATTTTAACAATGTCCTTACTATAAAAAAAATTACAAGGGGGTATTACTGATGTATTTTATGCTGTAAAACAAAAATATCTTGAGCTTGTGTTCACCACAGACCTGGGAAAAACCCATGCATTAAACCCATTGACCTTATGACGATAGAACTGGAAATGCTAACTCATTTGGATTTGGCCTACAAAAATTCGTCATCTTCTGCTGTAAACAGTAAAACAAGGACAACAGGAAAATATTTGACGACGAACAGTACAACATGACTGTAAAACCACGTATACAACCTTCTAATAAAATGTGCATGCTTGAGAAGTGAACAACAGTATGAGAACTTCCACATGATTCAGAAATTCAGTATTTCTGAGGCCCCAAATTCCCCTACAGCCTCATAATGAGAGTAAACAGTTTGAAAATGGGTTGTTTTCATAGATAACATCAGAAAACACATTTACAGTAATGGGAACCTTCTGATGAAAGCATTCAACATCTTTTATGTTAGAAACCTTAATGTAATCTCATTGCATTTTGGCTTAGATCTGCTGAAGTAATGCTGCTACATTCGAAACCATTCCATACTGTTTTTACTACTTTTATGGCGCTTATTTGACCATTATGGAGCTTGACAGCCGCTGAGTGCTATATGCGTTTCATTGTTGTAAAAAAAGAGGAGCGTGAACATTCTGCCCAACGTTCCTCTTTTGTGTCCCACAGAAGGCATAAATTATTCCTCAAAGCCAATAGCTATTTTTCTTTTGCGTCAGCTGAAACTCATGCATAAACCATCACTCCAATATTAATCTAATACATATCTGACCATAGCCCCTCTTGAAATATCTCAATGCAGTTCGAGAAATATCCTTTCCTGAAACCACATTTCTAGCAGAATATTGAAGAATGAGAATGACAGAAGTAGAGCGTCATCAGCGCCGAAACTCAGGAAAATCCTATTCCCCCATGACAGGACGAAGCTGATTCAGAGAAAGTGTTGCTGAGCTCATTGTGTGTGGGTTATTGGTTTGTGTGACTCCATTGTCTGCGGGTTCAGGGTGGATGTTCAGTATAAGAGACAGGAAATGAGCTCCACATCTCATGACTCACCCGCCACATCCTAACCCTGATGGATCCCCTCTCCTCTCCTCCTTTTTACACTTCTCTCCTCTTCTCTCCTCTCCTGTTTAATATGTTGTTTCTCTCATTTGAGGAAATGAAAAACATCTTGAGGGCAAAGGGAGTCTCATTTTATGATATGATTATGAGTCCTTGCATTCAGCTGGATCCCTGAACACAAACAGCAGGCCTCAGATCAGCCGTCGCTTTACGCTTTGGGCGAAAGAGAGAGAGAAAGAGTTTAAAAAAAATGGCAATTCAATTTACTCAGTGTCATGTTGTTACAAACCCAGGGTTCTTCTGTGGAACACAAAAAGAGAGTTTTTTCCTTCCAATTTAAATGAATGTGATGCAAAACATCAGAAAATATGATTTAAAAAACATGATATGAATGATATGAAAATTCACTTTGTCAGTACGTTCTGAGTCTGATTCACAAATGAATCATTCAAACTGGTTTTGTCATTAATTGATTCACTGATGTCCAGTTTAAAAGAGTTAGCTGTTTATGAATCAGACATGAAAAACAAATGTCTTTGAAATACCATTTTTGTTCCTAAAGTTCTAAAGAAAATGAGGTAGAATAAATTATTTGTACATTTTTTGGATGAACTATCCCTTTAAGTTGTTTTGTTTTGTTTTGTTTTATTTTAGACAGTGAAGGGCACAAGGTTTAAAAGGAAGTTAGGTCATCTGACCTTCCTGTTCAATGGATGCAGTACACTCCATTCCTGATGGATGACAGGAAGTCCTGCTGTCTGACAGGAAATAGACGTGACAACAGAAAGGAAATTACACCTCCTAGAATTGGCAGTGCAGCTGTAGCCAATTTAAAATTCCGAATTGAAAAGAAGAAAAGTCGGAATTGTGTGATTTAAACTCGAAAAAATGCTGCGGTGACCAAGACTTTTTTTGCATGGATTCCCCTGGTATATTCCCACACCTAAAGTACAAGAAAATGTTTGCATGAACCGAGACTCATCAGCGAGTAAACGTCTGCTCTAGTAAGCAGGGTTGCCAGGTCTGGGTAACAAAAATAGCCCAAAAGTACCCCAATGACCATATCCCAAATATCAAAACTCAAAATATACCATTCCCATACCTAAAGTACATAAAAATGCTCACGTAACCGAGACTCATCAGCGAGTAAACGCATCTGCTCCAGTAAGCAGGGTCTCCAGGTTGCCAGGTCTGTGTAACAAAAATAGCTCAAAATATCAAAACTCAAAACATACAATTTCCATACCTAAATGACTTATTTTACAGTCACTGTTGGAAGCCAATATATCATAGTGATCATTAACAAGCTCCAAGGCTCCTTATCAATGGTCCTCCTTCACAAAACTTAAAGATTCAGTATGTAAGATTGACAGCTATTGGCTGTAATGGGTACTGCAGTTTAAAATCAAAATTCTACCGCTTTCTCCTACTCAGACTTGACGCTCATGTGGGTTTGCCAGATTTAGGACACGCGACTAGCCTTGCACTATATTTGATGAGTTGATTTACTGTGTTTTAATGTTCCTTTGCTCATAGCTCATTGTGCAGTATGTAATATTTACAGCTAGAGGTTGAAATGGGTACTGCAATTCCATCCCGGAATCTGCCCAAAATGCACATTTCAGAGTAGAATTACTGGCTATAGCATTAGTTTTCAGAGAAACAGTTATGTAAACATAACATGTTTCCTAAATATCTACAAACATATTGTTATTTTTTTTGGCTTAAGAAGAGTCAAAAACTTACAACTTTGTCTAAACCACGGAAAAAGGTGTGGAAACTGCTAAATCATATAGTGAACTTCATAAGCGCTGATTTATATTTCTTTCGGTGGGTGCTGAACAACCGTACAAGCTACAATCCACTTCTTATTGGTTAAAATGAGCATAGAATATATCTCATGTTTTTTTGTGGGTGCTCGATTATTGAGCCCCTGAGCATCCACGGGATCGGCGCCATATGGTGGACTTAGTAAGCTGGAAAGGGCACGATATTTTGACAAACTAAAGTAAATATGTGGTAAAGATACATATGAGCAGTATTAATTAAAATATTAGCCTTATATTTCACCTACCTGACCGGAAATTATAAGAACAAACACTAATGTTGTCAAGATTCTTGCCCTGGAAATCCTGCTTCAGTTTGGCCAACCACAAACGCCTTTTGTTCCTCAGACATTTTTTTTGCGCTCTTCTCCTTAATTTGTTATAAATTTTGTCTGTCTATAAGACTACAAAATGTTTTTCCCGGTCTGACCAATTAGTACTCTCCAAAACATGACAATAATTGATAATTTTCAGCAGCAATAATAAGAAAAATCTGCAAGTTTTGTTCGGGTCTGTGGCACTGTTTACTCTCAGTGTCGCTATCGCTGTGAATATCGTTATCATTTTCACTCTTGCATTAAATAAAAACACCAAAGTCACCGTATCTCACCCCAGCCATGCGTTTTATAATATAAAAAAGCCTTAATTAATTCACACCTGCTTTAGCCCAACTGGGTTACAGCTGTTCAGTACCGGCCTTGCAGAGTGTTTGCAGTTCAACAGACTGTCTGTGCTGAGAACTATAACACTGTTGTCCCAGAAGGAACAAAATCTAATTAATTAATAGCAAGCATCTAGCAAACGAACTGAAAAAGAGAGAGAGAGAATCAGACACTTAGCAATGTCTTCATACATTTGCTTTATTGAATTCTTCAAATGTCAAGAACATACAGGGAATTCAGAAAGTCCGGCACAAAGACACAAGCTACCGACAAACCTGCCTCTCTTCACAAGAATACATTTCACTTTCTTACATAACATCTTAAAATCAAAATAGATGAAACCACTTCTAAACCATTGCTAAAATAATGTTTTGCTTAATGCGTGGCAAACGTGAACTGCTAAATAAAAAAAAATTAAAATAAGCAGATAAAAACGGCGTTGTAAAAAAATAAATAATAGGAAACAATTGAATAACTGCTTGACACAAAATGTAGTTGGAATGAGCAGGATAGGAGGAGGGGCTACTGCATGAGGGGCGGGGCCTCTCAATTACCTGTGGGCGAATCAGAGAGGTGCATTATTACACTCTGGTTAATATTCGCATAAAAAAGCAGGAATAGCGTGGTGAGCAGTTACCTGTCGAGGCGGTTGACCACATCCCTGACGGTGCTGATCAGGAGCTGGTTTTCCTGTGGGTTGGACAGAATGATGCCGTGAAGCTTCTTCATGTAGGAGTCGATGGAATCGAGTGTGGGCGTCTCACCGCTGCCTGCAGGCACATGGGAAAGTCAGTCAGGGAAAGTACACCAGATATCTTTCACAAAATAGTAACACCCGATTCATAGATAAAACATCATTCTTAGGAATAGAAAGCTTGGGAAAGCTTGTGTAGCCCTTTCTACTCCATTTTCCATTTCTGTTTCTAAGGAATTTACCATTACATCTGATTCACAGATAAACCATCCTTCTAGGATTTAAATAAATCACACAAATAGAGAAGAAGATAAGCTTGTTTGGGAATAAAACAAAGCAAGTTATATGATGGAGCCATAAGCAAAACCATTTTAAATATATATAATATATATATTTTATTTTATATATAAATATATAAAATATCTATATTTAATATTGAATAAATAAATATTACATTTACAATGTAATAAATATATATTTCTGAGGAATTTAACAATTTTTCTTTTTAAATAAATGCTGCTCTTTTTAACTTTTTTAGCTTTCATTGATCAAAGAATCCTTTAAAAAAAAAAAGCACGGTTTCCACAAAAATCTGCATATTTAAATCAGAATAATTTTTAAAAGACCAAAAAAATTAATAAAAATAAATAATAATATCTTACCAACCCCAAACTTTTGAACAGTATATATATATGACGCAAAATAAATAAAATCAAATAAATAAATAAAATCAAAATCTATCTGTAAAACATGAAATATTAATTAATAACTAAATATTGTAGGTAGTATTTATTTAAAAGTTTTAATGATTTGAAATGATTTTTAGTAATTATTTGAATTTCACAGAATTTAGGAACAATTAAGTCATGATTCAATATAAACTGAATCAATATATTTTATAATATATTTTAATGATATATTATATTTTTACACTTTTGGGATCAGTATGATTATTTAAGTCACTTATGCTCATTGAAGTTCCATTTATTTGATAAAAAAAATAAAGTAATATTGTAAAATATTATTGCAATTTAAAATTAAAGCTTTCTATTTTAATATATTTTAAAATATAATTTATTTCTGTGAAGCAAACCTTTTTTTTATTCCATTAACCATTACTAAAGTCTCCAGTGTCACAAGATCCTTCAGAAATCATTCTAATATGCTGATTTGTTTTCAATGTTTGGAAACAGTTGTGCCACTTATTATTTTTTTGTAACCTGTGATATTTTTTTTCATGATCCTTTGATGAACAAAAAGTTTAAAAGAACAGCATTTATTCAAAATATAAACAGTTTCTAACAATATAAGTCTTTACTATCACTTTTGATCAATTTAACACATCCTTGCTGAATAAAACTATTAATTATTTCCAAAGAAAAAAATTACTGACCCCAAACTTACGGTAGTGTATATTCTTATTATTAGAAAATATTTTTATTTTAAATGAATGCTGTTGTTTTTAACATTTTATTCAGCAAAGAATCCTGAAAAAAAAGTATTAAGAATTAAAGAAAATATATTAAGCAACACAATTGTTTTCAACATTAATAATAAATCAGAATATTAGAATAATCATGTGACACTAAAGACTGAAGTAATGACGCTGAAAATTCAGCTTTGCACCACAGGAATAAACTATTTTAAAGCATATTAAAATAGAAAACCACTATTTTAAAATCGCAATAATATTTCATAATATTACAGTTTTTTTTTAAATAAATGCAGCCTTGATAAGGAAAAAGGCCTTCTTTAAAAAACAAAAAATCTTACTGGATTAGTTCACTTTTAGAACTAAAATTTACAGATAATATACTCACCCCCTTGACATCCAAGATTTTCACGTCTTTCTTTCTTCAGTCGTCAAGAAATTATGTTTTTTGAGGAAAACATTTCAGGATTTCTCTCCATATAATCCAGCTTCAAAGGGCTCTAAACGATCCCAGCCGAGAAAGAAGGGTCTTATCTAGCGAAACGACTGGTTATTTTCTAAACAAACTGACAATTTATATACTTTTTAACCTTAAACGCTTGTCTTATCTCGTCTCTGTGATGCGCATGCATAGTCTGTGTGATCCGGGTCAATACAGTTAGAGTATGTCGAAAAACTCCCATCTTGTTTACTTCCCCAACTTCAAAATCGTCCTACAATGCCTCAGAAGTACCAATCTAGTGTTTACAAAGTGAACATACAAAGAAGATCAAATGCCCATTACAAAAAAAACAAAACAAAAGGTAAAACAGCGTTGTAGGACGATTTTGAAGCTGAAGACGAAAACGAGATGGGAGTTTTTCGACATACCCTAACTGTATTGACCCGGATCACACAGACACACACTAGATAAGACCCTTTTTCATTAGCTGGGATCATTTAGAGCCCTCTGAAGCTGGATTTAAACTGCATTTTGAAAGTTCAAACTCGGGGGCACCATAGAAGTCCACTATATGGAGAGTAGAGCCCGACCGATATATCGTTTTGCCGATTTTATCGGCCGATATGAGCCTGTCGCCGATATATCAGTATCTGCGAATCTGTCGCCGATTTGCTGCCGATATAAACTTTTTTTTTGACAGAACATATAATGCAGATACAATGCTTGAAATGGTGTAATTACTTAGTTTGCCCAGCAGAGTGCGCTCCATTGTTTACTTCTGGCAACCAGCCAATCTTTTCACTCAGTATGGAGGTCTCTTGTTCTGGCAACGGCATTCAAGCGGTGTTTCACGACTCAGTCCAGCGAAGTCTTACCGGTATGTTGCTATCTAGTTTGTTTCTGTATAGTTTATAAACAACCCCATAGGTTTCCCATACATTGATAATATCCACAGTGACCGGCACAAATATCCACATAATAGCCTTCTGTCATTAACTCACGCATCACACACACGCAACGACACGAATTTAGCACTATATTTAACAACTTTCAGACCCTTTTAACTGCGTTTTTCCATCAAACGTACATACTGACAATCCCAGCGACTTTTTTGATAAACCTAGCTGTCGTTCAGCATTAATATTTCGCCAGTACTGTACCGCGGGCGCGAGGTCCGACTTTGCCGGCACAGTGTCGCCTCTCTCGGCGTCTATTCTGTGCCGCGAGCGGGAGAGAAGCAGCGCATTTATTTGTCAATAAATGAATACACAACAGTGTTTCCAAGCACTCGTCGCTTACTGAGACTGTTTGTACTTATAAATATGAACATAGTTTGCCTGTTATGCGCATGATTTGTTATTCAGACGCAGGTAGTTCGATGTATGAGGCAAAAAAGTAAAAACGCCAAAACCACTGCATCAATTCGCTCTTTAGTGTAGATATATGTTGATTTTATCAGACGATGTCACAATTATAAATCAGGATTTAAGGAGTAAAGTGAGAGTGACTCCTGGTTAACGTAATGGTGATTGGCAATAGCTTGCTTTTCAAACACAGCTACCTAATTTTCTTAATTCAAGTTATATATATATATATATATATATATATATATATATATATATATATATATATATAGCCACAATTGAGTGTCATTGCAAAAAATGTGTTCATATATCTATTATGTTTATTTATATACTGCATTCTATATACAGTACTAGTTAAGTTTGGACACACAATTGGGAATGTTTCCTTTTAACTGGTACTGTACTGTAATAAACACAAAGAAAATCGGCCGATATATTGATATCGGTAATCGGTATCGGCACCCAAAAAACCCATATCGGTCGGGCTCTAATGGAGAGAAATCCTGAAATGTTTTCCTTTAAAAAACAATTTCTTGGATGACAAGGGGGTGAGTACATTATCTGAAAATTACAGTTCTGAATGTGAACTACTCCTTTAATTAAATGAATCACTAAACCAATTCAAACTAAATAAACCCAATCTCTAAGTGACTCAGACTGCTCATATGAACCCAGCAGGTTAGAGGTTTTCGCAGTGAACTCTAGGAGTGTGTGTGAACGCCTCACCAGGCAGGGGGACGGTAGAGAAGCTGTGTGTGAGGGCAGTGCGCAGGGTGTCCAGGTGCTGCAGTAGGAGGCTGTTTCTCGTGCGTTCCTGCTGCACGTCTCCTTCCAGACGCTCCACGGCGGAGCGCATGCTCTCCACATGCTTCTGGAGTGCTGCATTACGCTCCTCATACTCCATATTGGTCTTTCTCAGCTGCCGCAGTTCGGCTTCACGCGCTACAACGCACACAATCAATGAGCGTGTATCACACCATTACAGACAGACTCACACATTCAGCAGCACGTCGCTCTCACCTTTACTGTGATTCAGAAACTCTTCAGTGAAGATGGGAATATCAAATACGGAGCGATCCTTTATCTCGAGATCCTTCTGAGGGACAGACAGAAAGCTGTTCAGACTTCATTTACTTTGAGGACAGTCTGAAATCATCGCTCAAACTGCCGCAGATTAGACATAGATAGACCCGCTCAGAGTTACAATGGGTGTCAAAATGTCTTCTGCTGCTTACAAGGTGGTTTATGTATTCAATATTTTGGCTACATTGCTCATATTTCAGCTACAATAACAGTGTAGCAACCTCAACATTATTTAACAAATTTGATAATATTTAAATAAGGGTTTTTATATCTTTTGACCAACACATTTTATATTGTTTGGGATTATTAGATTATTTTATAATGAGTATAGCCTTTTAAATATTTTATAAAAACAATACAAATAATTTAATAGACAAAAAAGATACAAATAAAAACATTTAAAAAATACTCAGTTGACAAAAAGAAATACAGAAAAACGTGTGTGGCCAATAAATTTTTTTTTTAACAATAATAAAACAGACCAAAAAAAATATTTAATAGAAAAAAAAGAAATGCAAAAAAATGTATTAAAATAGAAAAATAGAAATTAAAAACCTAGGGAAATAAATAAAATAATACAGTCAAAAGTTTATGACTGTGTGAGATTTTATTCAGTTATTTATTTTATTAACTTACATTACTTTTCTAGTAATTTGTGGTTAACAGGCAATTTCATTAGACTTTCCAGGACTACAGTGTTTACTGGATCATTTAATTAAATCATTTTATAAAAACATAGCTAATTATATATTTCAGAAAATAAAAAAGTACTTACATTCCAATTTTCTATGACTTTATTAAGATTTAATTGATTATCTGTGGTTTTCTAGTCATTTTCCAATAGCGTATGAATCGTTTCATTAAAATACCTTTATAAAAATTAGATTCAATTAAATAAATATTTTAGCATTATTTTTATTACATTATTCTATTTTATTATTTAGTATTACAATTATTTAAACTAATTAAAAAATATAAAAATTGCTAAGATATTAAATATTGTTTGCCATGCCTTTTTCCATGATTGCTTAATATTCATTTCCATTACTTTTCCTGTCTTTTGTGATTATTGGATAACTTCATAAAAATCATTGTACAAAAATGGCAAGTTAAACATTTTAGAAATAAAACACTCACGAGTTTTCCATGACTGTGTAAAATTGTATTCATTTTAATAATTTACATTTATTTTCTGGTAGTTTGTAGTTAACAGATCATTAAAGATTTCATTAAAAATGTTGTATAAAATTGTAGCTAATTAAATATTTCATTTTTTAAAATAGATATACTATTAAACTAGCTATACTATTACATGACTTTTCCAGTAGTTTAAATTTATTGGATAATCTTTTTTTTTTTTTGTTATAAAAACTCAGCTAATTAAAGAAAACAAAAAAAACAAACAAAAAAAAAACAAAAATAAATATATATATATATATATATATATATATATATATATATATATATATATATATATAAGTAGTTATATTCCAATATTGACTTTATTAAGTTTTAATTAATTTCTGTGACTTTTCTAATCACTTTCCAGTAGTTTATGATAAAAATTGTAGCCAATTAAACATTTAGCATTATTTTTATTTATTTTAAATAATAATAAAAAATTAACATTTACAAGATATTAAATATTATTCGCCATGCCGTTTCTAAGATTAAGATTTGATTAATTTCCATTACCTTTCTTATCTTTTGTGATTATTAGATAACTTCATAAAAGCATTGTACAAAAATGAATTGAATAATATAAAAACAAAATATAAAACCAGATCTTGCCCAAAGAGTTAATAATTTACATTTATTTTCAGGTAGTTTGTGGTTAACAGATAATTTCATTAAAATGTTATGTTGTATAAAAATTGTAGCTAATTAAATATTTCAGTTTTTTAATAGCTATACTCACTATAAAGTTTTCCATGTCTTAATTTGCATGACTTTCAGTAGTTTAAAATTACTGGATAATTAAAAAAATAATAATTGTATAAAAACACAGCTAATTAAATATTTAAAAAATTAAAAAGTACTTATATTACAATATTCCAAAGACTTTATTAAAATTTAATTAATTTCTGTGGCTTTTCTAATCACTTTCCAGTAGTTTATGATAAAAGATGTAGCCAATTAAACATTTAGCATTATTTTGATTAGATTATGTAATATTATATTTATTTTAACAAATAAAAAAATAATCAAATTGACAAGATATTAAATATGATTCGCCATGCCTTTTCTAAGATTAAGACTTGATTCATTCCCACTACTTTTCCTATCTTTTGCGATTATTAGATAACTTCGTAAAAGCATTGTACAAAAATGAATAGAATAATATAAAAACATAAAATATAAAACCAGATCTTGCCCAAAGAGTTAAGATTTTATCATTTTTCCATAACAAATTATCTTTTAATTCCAAGTCTTCTATGACCTGAAAAAACAAAAAACAAAAAAAACATGCAGATTCTGTGTGGGCCTCTGCGTCGATATTTTACCTCATGAAGCAATTCACCAGGCGCCTGCCTTCCAGCATCTGATAAAGACAGCGAGAGAGGAATTTCAGATTAGACGAGTGATTTGTGATGCTCCACATTTTGTCAGTCTCTTCATTTCTATTTTTGCGTTACCAATGTCGCACCACCCTCTGTGAAACCCCACTGGTCCAAAATCCCGCTCTGGATTGCTTTACAGTAACCATCAAATGTATTCTGATGGCTTGCAACTGTCACTCTTTTCTATAGCTTCATCTAAATTCACCTGCCAATAGTTATTTTGGACTGTGCCTTAGATTGTGTGTTCGTACCTCCTCTGTGTCTCTTTCCTTTTTGCTTCTCTTGCACCTTCCTGCTGAAGTGTTTATAGGCTTCAGTCTTCTGATACTGCTCCAGTTCTCTCATGTAGCGCTCCTTATCTTTGTCCGCTTCATCCAGGTAATGCTGAAACCGAACGAGACAGAGCGATGTTAGTCTTCGTAGAGGATTTAAACCTCATACACTGCTGGCCAGAAGTTTGGAATAATTCATGTTTTTGAAAGAAGTCTCTCATGCTCACTAAGGCTTTATTTATTTGATCAAAAATGCAGTAAAAAAACATTAATATTGTGAAATATTACTACAATTTAAAATAACTGTTTTCCATTTGAATATATTTTAAAATAATGTAAATGCAAAGCTGAATTTTCAGCATCATTGTCTCAGTCTTCAGTGTCACATGATCCTTCAGAAATCATTATAATATGCTGATTTGCTGTTTAAGAAACATTTCTGATTAGGTGTGAAGGCACCTATTGAAACCATTGGCGTTTCTTCCGCTCGAGTCTATGGCAGCCCCTAGAACCGCTTGCGGGAAAGTTGTGTAATTTGGCACACTAGTAGAGGACAGTCTCAATATTAACCATAGCAAGTTTGGAGTCTCTAGCGCCACCACTTGTCCAAATTTTCACTTTGTTTATGCTGATAACTTTTGAACCATAAGGCACAGAATCAAAATTCGTAAGGTTAGTTTTTTTTTTTTTTTTTCAATTTTTTTCAAATAGATGGTTTGTCTAATTTTCACCAAAATTGGCTCAGATCATCTTCAGACCATGCTGGCAAAAAGTTATGGAATTCAAGTTGATTAGTCAAACCGTTCTCGAATAATGCGCAAACGAATTCTACGAAAAGTACGCAAAAATGGATGTGAGGCTATATCTCTGCAATGGTTTAGTGTATTGAGACCAAACTTTATGTGTGTTATAACAAGCATGACCTGAGGCTACCCGCAGTGTTTTGGTGCAGTGCCACCTAGTGGTCAGGAGATACGAAAAATGGCTATTTTAGCTTATAACTTCTGAATGGTTTGGCCAAAAATCACAAAACTGGTCTCTTTAGATTCGGTGCATCATCGTTGAATGACATTTTGAATTTTGTAGTAAAATGCTATATTTTACAAACCCATTGACGTATCATTATAAAACTTGGTATGGGTCATCAGCACGATGCCCTGAAGGAGCCTGAGAAGTTTTGAGCCAGTGCCACCTAGTGTAAAATCAAACATTCGCATGTTTATAACTTTGGGTGTGGTTGACTTATTTTCACAGGAGTCACCTTTTTAGACTCCTGAATCCTTGGTGAGTCCAGCGATCCCAAACATAACAGGTTTTGCCTTATGGTTTGTCCAACGTTGCATTTTAGCACTTAAAAAACATTTGCCAATATCTTAGAAACCGTTACTCCTGGCGGGTGTATTGTGATTTTTTTTATGTTTTAAATAATGTTGATTCTGAATGAAAACACAGTGTTTATTATAGTAACACATTCAACTTTAGCAGCTTTCATCTGACTGACAGAACCACACTTATGGTTATTTTAGCAAATATTTGGCTTCAGAAATTCAGTTCAACAGCACTAAGTGGCAGGAGGGTAAACTTTATTTCTCGACTGAATCTGCACACGCATTTAAGGCGGCGTTCTTGTTCCGTAGTCCGTCCAAGCAAGAAATGCGCATCTTTGAATGAGAGCTGTAACAGTCTTCAACCGCTCAAGTAATGTCAGTACAATCCATTTCAGGGGCTGCCAAAATTACATTTTAAAATAAGTCAGAGCTATAGAATCTTTATATTTACAAGTAAATCTCTGTATTATACGTAGGCTACTTTCTATCTGACCCCCCCCACATCTATTTTAGATGTCCATCGGGAGGATCAAGCCTTCTTTATTAGCTCCGTAATTCGCACCCTGCTCCTATCGACACAAAAACACCATACGAAATTCGGAAACATGGTGTGCCGGCTATACCCAATGTCCAATTGCCAAAATTTTGATAGTAAGTGGCAAACAAGGCGAACAAAGTCAGCAGTCAGTAATTTTTCCTCTTCTCATATATAAAAATGTCTAAAACCCCAAAACAAAATGAGATATTTTCACCAAATTTGACACACACATATGTATGGGCTCACTCTAAGGACACGTAAAGAATTTGGTGGGATTGTGCCTCTTGGTGGCGCTATAATTGAACAAAACATGACTACAATAGAGTATTATGATATCAAATGCTAAATTTTTACCAATGCATTGGTGTACCATTACAAAACTTTGTATGTACCATCAACACCATGACCTGAAAGTACTCAAAAAGTTTTGAGACCATGCCACATTGTGATCAAAAGTGATAACCGATTAAATCATATTACTAGTGGTTGTTTTCATGATTTTTCACCCATTTTCACTAAAATCATCTTATAATGACTTTAATTACTCATTGCTGCACATGATCTAGTGCTTCCCTTGAAATCAGTGCTTGCCCTCATAATTGCTGCTTGCAGCTATATTTTTAATGTTGAAATCAGTTTTAGCTGCTACATATTTTTGTGAAAACTAAAGAATGGAGTACTGATGTTAAAAATTAGTTTTCAAACAGATTTTAGTAGAAAATAGCTATTTTAAGTTGCATTAATATTTCACACTATTCCTGTTTTTACAATATTTCTCATTAAATACATGCAGCCTTGGTGAGCATAAAAGATTTCATTCAAAAACATTAATTATTTCAAACTTTTTACCAGTAGTGTATGTATTCTGACCTGTTTCTCTTCTGGAGGCAGTTTGCTCCACTCGTTCCCGAGCATCCTGGTGATCTCTGGGAATGGTACGTCTGGTCTTTCCGCCCTCAGCTGCTCACGGCGCTCATTCATGAAGCGCACGTATCCTGTTAACGGCGCTTTGGGGGCATTACTGTCCTTCAGTGGCTTCTTCCTCCTCCTGCCTTTGGTCCAGCTGCTCCTGCGAGGTTTCTGCCAAAAACACATTCATATGACTCATTAACGCAGCTCCACCTGTGTAAAGACATCCTGAGTTGAACAATCACATGATCTGTTCACCTCCTCTCCGTTACGCTGGCTGCTGTTGTCTGTGTTGCCCCCCGGTGACCCGCTTTGCTCTTCCATGACCTCTGACCTTTAGTTTCACATATAGCAGTGATGTAAAAAGAGAAGATGACTGGATTCAGCCTTTAAAAATAATTCAGAGCTACTGGAATAAAACAGTATGTGTACATGTACAATGAAATGAATAGTTATATAAATACACACACATATATGTTTGTGTGTGTGTGTATGTATATTTATTATCTTATACTGAACAACTTAATGTTAAATCATACACATGTAAAATAAAAAACATGCATACTTATAAAAATATTTAAAATGTAATAATATAAATATAATATATAAATATGAATAAATGTATATAAAAATGTATCTAAATAATAATATAAAAACAAAATTAATATATAAAATTAAACAAAAAATAATATATATATAAATATATAAAATATTTAAACTATATATATTTTTTAATTATAAAATTATATATTACATAACTTTAAAACAATAAATGATACGCACACACACACGGGTCATTTTAAATCATACACATGTAAAATGTAAAAAACAGGCATACTTATATATAGAATGTATAAATATAAATAAATTCCACAAATTTATAAAAAAATAAAATAAAATAAATAAATAAATCATATATATATATATATATATATATATATATATATATATATATATATATAACAAACAAAAAAAATAAAGATACATACGAACAACAATGAAATTTATTTGGCTTTCAGATGATGTATAATCTTAAAAAAAAACAAACCCTTATGACAGTTTTTTGTTCCAGGGTCACAAATAAGAAAAATATTAAGTTACACTAAGTTAAATCATACACATGTAAAATATAAAAAAACATATATACTTATAAAAAAAATTAAAATGTTTTAATATAATAATTTTTATTAATATTAATTTATAAAATAAAATATATAAACATATATATTTTTTAAACTATAAATATATATTTTAAAATGATATAATATTATATTAAATAACTTCAGTCTTACATTATGAAATATTATATATAAATTATACATTAATACATTACTCATTAAAATATATATAAGAGCAGACACACACACACACACACACACACACACACACACACACACACATATATATCAATGTGTCTTGGAGTGTAATGTACTTCAAATTTATTACCATTATTTTACGAATACAGTACCATGCGTTTGGCCATGTTACATGGTCTTATTATTTATTACTAATTATTACTATGTTAACGTTTAAATTATATTAAATACTACTAGAAATTAGTAACAATCGAGTAGCATGGTATTACCATACTATTAGGCACGGTACTTTCTATAAGATTGGTAAAGATGATTGTCCAGCAACAACAAACACATTCGAATCATACAAATCATCTCACCTTCGTTTTTGTGGATCCAAATGTAAAATTGCGTTTTTAATGTGTTTTCCGCGCGTTTTTTCAGGAATTGTAGAGAGGAAAAATATTCCGAGTCAAAACAATGCAGGGAGCCGGCTGACGTCATCACGCCGCGACAGGAAGCAGGACGGCTCCGTCATACGCTCTCTCGCCCTGCGTCCCAATGTTCATACTATCCATCCTACACAGTATGTGAGATTACAATAAGTGTGTCCCAAAGCATAGTACGCTCAAAAGAGTACTAGTAGACCCCGGGTGGTCTACTATTTCAGGTCGCTTTTTGAAGTGTGGATCCGTGCACACAATGGCTAACATTACCCACAATTCATTGCGTTTTGGGAAGGATTCGGCTCAGAACTACAAACACGAATAAAATACGCTAAAAACTACAAATATGGCGGATGTACGCTGTTAGGGAGAGATGTTTAGAAAAAGCATTTACTTTTAAATGCATCATTATGCAGAAAATATGAGTTTTCGGGATGAAAGACCCTTGACTGGCAGATCAACGTGCCACTTCTTTTCTCTCCAGTACGGTAGGAAGTTAAATAAAATGAAATGTGGAGGATGTTAACCGTGAAGATGATTGACAGGCCAGTTTGATGCGACAGAGCGTCCGTTAAAGACGCAGATGTATGACGTGATGGTATGTCCCAAAGCTTGCCTCAAAAGCTTTAAAAGTGCGTTTTCTTCACCAAAAGAGTACATACTTTAAGAGCGTAGGATAAGTAGGCACATTGAGACGCAGCATTGCTCTCAGCTCTGCCAGATCCCTGATCCCTCCTCCTCTCTAAAAACGATGGAGCGCTGCTGGAGTTTATACAGGTTGGGTGTGATTAACAGAGTACTGCCGCCCTCCGCTGGCCACCAGTTGTAAGTGCAACTGACACGACTCCATTAAAAACATTATAAAAAGTACAAATGAATACTAATAAACAACAACCTAACTGAATATGATCATCATTTGAATACTGAATATATATTGTTTATTCTCATACTGTCTTTTGAACCGATTTTATTTCTTTGCGACACTGCCATCTACTGGCCGTGTGCTGCATGTTCATCGATAATATTCTATCCTGTTCTTTCTGTATATATTTTAACTTTGTATATTTATTCATCGATTTTTCTGTTTATTTATAATTAAAGCAATAAATAATATCAAATCTCTCGAATAAATAATATAAAATAGATATGCACTACCACTACTAAAAGATTTTTTTTAAATAATTATCTTCTGCTCACCAAGCCTGCATTTATTTGATCCAAAGCACAGCAAAAGCAGTACAATTTTGAAATATTTTTACTATTTAAAGCAACTGCTTTCTATTTGGTTCTATTTTAAAATGTAATTTATTCTTGTGATTTCAAAGCTGTATTTTCAGCATCATTACTCCAATCTTCAGTGTCACATGATCCTTCAGAAATCATCAATATTATAATCAATAAATTCATTTAAGAAATAATCATTATTCTGACTTGCTGCTCAAAAACCATTTATTATTATGTTAAAAACAGCTGGGGAGAAATTTTTTCAGCATTTTTCTAAAATAGAAATATTTTGTAACATTATAAATGTTTTTTTTTTATCATCACCTTTGATCAATTTAAAGCATCCTTGCTAAAATAAATAAACAAATAAATCATACTGATTCCAAGCATTTGAATGGTGTAACATATAATGTTACAAAAGCTTTTTCAGATTAAAATAAAAAATAAAATATAAAACATATCTTTGGATTTTTCTATTTATCAAAGAATCCTAAAAAATATTCAACTGTTTTAAATATTGAGAATAATAATATGCGTTTTTTTTTAGCAGCAGATCAACATATTAGAAAGATTTCTGAATCATGTGACACTGAAGACTGGAGTAATGATGTTAAATAAGTAAGCTTTGATCACAGGAATAAATTACATTTTAAAATATATGCACAGAGAAAACAGTTATTTTAAATAGTAAAAATATTTCACAATATTACTACTTTGGCTGATAAAAAAAAATTATTTCCATATAAATAAAAAAAAAGTATAAATAAATAAATTTATTTGCTGGAGGCAGCTCTGCTTTTTGCGACTTTTTATTTAACTGACATGTTCACCAAACCTGTTATTTTATTTGAACACTGTCAGATCACGTTCACACGCTGACTCTTTCTTCACAGCAGGTCTAAAGTAACCTAAAGTGTTGAAGAAAGGTGTGAATTACAGCTGGCTGTGTATGTGCCGAGGGTAAAGACAATTCATGTTTCCATAAACACTTTCCATTATGTCAGGAAGAGTTACAGACAGTCTGAAAATGTGCTGAAGGCTGTAATTAATCCATGTGGTCTGAGGGATCAGTTTCATGTCCATATAAATGATATCACAGTGACAGATAGTCTTTCTGCTGCTGCTGCTCAGGCCTCAGGGCTTGGGAAATGTGAACATCATTTCATGAAGTTAATGAGGTGACCCTTTGCCTGGATGAGGGCATGTTTTTGTTGTTTATTATTGTTTCGGAAGAATAAGGTAGCTGCGTTTATAGCCGAGATTTTGGAATGGTTTGCCGTCGGGATGAACATTTTACATTCAACAGTCAAGTGGTGAACCAACACAGCACCAGGATTGTTGAAAATAATTTCAAAATAAAAAAATAATTAAATTCATTAAAAAACACCACCACTACCTTAATATTTAAATGAAATATATAATAATAAATGTAACATAAAAATATTACATTACAATAAAAAAAAATATATATATATATAAAAAAGAAAAAAAAAATACATAATATAAAAATTATAATAATAATATTTTAATGATAAATAATAATTAGAATGTATTGTTAAATTAATAATAAAATAAGAACAAATACTTAAAATAATAATAATTAAAATATTTAACAATATCTTATGAACAAATAATAATAATAATAAATGCATCATCACGTTGAACCAAATTAAATGAAAAATAAATAAATACATAAAAAGAACTGAAATATAACAACAACATTTATTTTTATCAAATGAATAATAAAATGCTAAATTAACTAATTTAAATAATAAAAATATTGAATAATAATAATAATAATAATATTTTAACAATAAATAATAATAAATGTGTAATTAAATAAAATCAAAATAAGTGAAATGTCAAATTAAACAATTACATAAAAATATTTATTATTAAATTAATAAAAAATAACACTTAATAATAATGATCAAATAAACAATTAAAATATTTAATATTAATAATTAAAAAATAAATAGTGATAGATGTATCAAGTTGAATCAAAATAAATGAAATGGCAAAATTTAAACAATTACATAATTATATTTATTATAATAATAATAATAATAATAATATTTTTAAAATAAATACTAATAAATGTATCATTAAATTAAATCAAAATAAATGAAATGTCAAAAAATATCAATAAACTAAAAATATTCATAAAAATAAATGATCAAATAAACAACAATTACAATATTTAATAATAATAATTAAAATTATTATATTATTATAATAATAAAAGTAATATTATAATAATACACTTTAAAAATTATAATAATAATAATAATAATAATAATAATAATAATAATAATAATAAATAATATACATAATAATGAAATTAATAATACAATAAAAAAATAAACACTTAAAATAATAATAATAATAATTATTATTAAATAAACTATAATTAAAATATGTAAGAATAATCATTGAAGAATAAATAATAATAATAATAATAATAATAATAATAATAATATCATTACATTGAATAAAAATAAATTAAATGGAAAAATTAAACAATTAAATAACGTGATAATTAAAATATAATAATAATAATAATAATAATAATAATAATAATAATGGAAACAAATATTCAACTACATATTACATTAATATAAAATAAAATACAAATAAGACAATAATAATAAAATATAATAACAATTTAAATTAAATTAAATTAAATATAATAAAAAAAATAAAAATGGTTATGAAGTCCTAACTGACATGATTTCAAAAAAAAATTTTGCCCCTTTTTTCCCATTTTAACTGTCACTCCCATTTTTTAACGTAGACGTGAAATGCAGTATACAAAAAATTTTTTTTTAGAACTCATAAATTAAAATATTTTGTAATATGAATTTGATGTACATTTTCCATGGTAATGCAATGTCTGATTTTAAAATGGTTTTCAAAGAATGAATTTTGAGATTCTAAGTTTTCAACTGATATATAATTTCTTATGATTTCTAAAGCGTGATAAAAGACAACGAAAAACTTATTTTTGTGACAAAGATCAGAACTCCTGTTATGAAGTCGATTTTTGAGGTGTACTCTGGTCATAAATTAATCTATTACTTTTCCTACACAATTTGTAACACAAAAATTGGTCAAATATCTATTTAGGAGTCTTAGACCTTTCCAACAATACACATCATGTTTAGTGATGATACGTCATGATTAGATCAGGATGTATTTGTAAAATGGTGAAGTATGGTGACAATTAAGGTGTTAAAGCAGACCTGAGACCTAGTTTTGGGTCAGTGCAGAACCATAATGCTCTATAGGGGACAGCAGTGAGCTGCTTGACATCTAATCACATGATTTTTTTCACTATGTGAAAAATAAATCAGTTTATTGATCAGTTACAGCAATTTCACGAGTTATCAGCTTGCAATATCATTAATCAGAACTCTGCCGATGAGAACTTGTTAAAGTGTCTCAGAAGTTTCACACAATATAAATTTTATGATTTGATTATTGTTATTTTGCCATTTAGCCACATACAGCGGATCAATGCCAGAGATTGTGAGTGTCCCTGGAGTCACCCTGCGCCAGATGCCTGATGGATTGTAAAAATTGCTTTTACATTCACCCAAAAATGATACATAGTTCAAGTCTGAACCATTATGACTTTATTTGGGTGAGCTATTCCTTTAGACGGTTGTGTAGGTATTCCACGTTTGCTTGTCTGTTAGTCAGATGAGGTTTTGGTAAGCAGATCTGGGTCAGAACCTCTCTCTGCATGTCTCTTTGTGATGTGTGTATCTCTCTTTACCCGTGTTCCTGACAGCTCTTTGACAGCAGTTTGAGTCTGTATGCTCACGCTGAGCCAAAAACCTCTGTCTGCCTCTGTTTAATGTCTGTTCAATATTTTACCCTATAAAAGAAAAGTAGCAAACTCCAGTAAATACATTAACCTTGAGCTCAGGAAGCAGAAAAAGATAGGAAAACTATTGAAACAAGTATCCCAGTAAGATTACGGTCTGTAAATGTAACTAACTGCAATTTTCTTTGTAAAAAAAAAAAAACAAAAAAACAAAAAAATGCAAAAACACCCATAAATATGGAGTTTTATAATGCTTTTTAATCAAATGAGTTATTTCAACAGTATTCTGGCATTAAATTATTTTAGCCAAAGCTTAAGGTTTAAAAAATATAAAAGTTTCCATTTCTTGATCATTTTCTGTTCATTACCCTACTGCAGAAAATATTACGCTGGTTCAATCTTGTATATTTCTCGATTTTAATCGATTCTCAGTTTTTACAAAACAATATTGATTCTTAAATCCCAAGAATCATTAGTCTAGCCTGTTTTCACTTAATAAACCGAACATTTTACTTCACCTCAGCAACAAAGAAAGTCTCATATTTCAAATTCTGTCCATTTTATTACAGTATTTAAACAAAAAAAGCTGTTTTGGCGTTGTTTAATGTGGCATTACCGACCGCTGTAATACGATTACAGCAGGAAACAAACATGAATAAACATCTGAAGGCATGTTAAAAGAAATAGTATAACTTACAGACTTACATTTTTAAACGAATCAAGTGAGTCAATGATTCAGTGAGCCATTCATAAAAGCAGCCACTAGCTTCCTTTCTGAAAGAATCATCCGTTTGAACAAATCAATTGAATTAATAACTGAATGACTTATTAAGACAGTGATTTGCCACCATCTACTGGTGCTTCTAGTTTTAGATTTTGAGTATAGTTTCTTTTTTAAATAACTTCAGTATACATTTGTATTTCCGTGTTGAATTAAACCATTTCTTTATAAAGCTACTTTTTTGTAATGTATATTCAGTGCTTTTCTAATTTAACTAACATTAAATGATCTTTAATAATAACTATATGTTTAATTGGCACACAGTGTGTTAATAGAATTGATTTGAGGTTATTTTGATTAATTATTCAATTGATAGCCCTATTTAAAACATTAAAAAAAACACAATATGCAACTATTACAGAAGGTTCAAACGCTCACTGATGCTCCAGAAGGAAAAACGATGCATTAAGAGCTGGGGGTGAAAACTTTTGAACAGAATGAAATTCTCTTATTTTGCCTATTTTTTTCTTTCCCCATTTAGTACTGCTCTTCAGTAGCTACTTACATGTTTCCCTGAAGACAAAAGATTTTCAAATTCAAAATGTTTTCTCTCAAAAAGGCTCTTAATGCATTTTGTTTCCTTCTGGAGCATCAGTGAGCATTTGAACCTTCTTATTCAGGTCTGTACTAAATCATAAAAAAAATAACATGCATTTTGTATGATCCCTCTTATTTTGTTAAAATAATTAACATTTTGCAGATTCTGAAAGGTGTATGTAAACTTATGCTTACAACTATATATCCAAAATAATTAATATCGAATTTGAATCGAATTGCAGGCTTGTGAATAGAAATCGAATCAAGTCACCATCCAAGATGTAGATGAGTTGGTTTCTTCATCAGATTTGGATAAATGTAGAGTCTTTATATGACTTGCTCCCTAAAGGATCCTCTGCAGTGAATGGGTGCCGTCAAAATGGAAGTCCAAACATCAATAAAAACATCACAATAATCCACAAGTAATCCACACTCCAGTCCATCATTTAACATCTTGTGAAGAGAAACTCAGCTTGTTTTTTTTCTGGTACAATCCAAAATTTCACAATGTGGCCACTTATTTGTTATTTACCTTATAACCAATTCTAATGGTTTATTCATTCAAAAAGTTTCAGAGAACATCACAGGTAGGGCTGGGCAATATGGCTGAAAACTGTATCACGATATCAGTGTTTCATATTGGCCGATATCGATAATTATTGATATTTTTTATGACCCATTTAAAATAAGGACCAGGAGTAAAATAAGGACCAGGAGTAACGAACAGCGACCAGCGGAAGACAGTTCATAGTCTATTTGTTCAGTGCCGCCTTAAATAATCACGACCTAAAATAAAATCTATAGATGTTAAAACAGTTCAAGTATAAAACAATGTTGATGTAAACATCAAACCTAGATAAATCTTCGCTATTAGGCGCATATCCAACCGTCTGTGCGGAGAGTGAATGTTAAAGCTGCTTTGCAGGAGGCGCCAGCGCCGTCACTTGAATTTTTTCAGACATGATAAATACATATATAGAAAGCTTTAGATTATTACTTAACGAAATAAAACGAACCGGAAAAAAACTCTTTCATTATGTAATGCGTAAAGATTTAGCATTTAAGGCGCGCCAAAGAGATTGCGAGTCGGGATCTTTGTGACACCTTACTATTTCCCACCGACATATTCATCTTTTATTTTTGCATGTGCTTTCTGGCAAGTTTCAGTCTATATCTTGAACGTGAAGCTGCACTGAAGGAATGCTGCTGGCTGAGACACTAAACGCAGTCCGAACCGCTCTATCAAAGTGAAAACGAAAGTAAAGTCTTACTAGCGCGGCATTTTTTTTAATCACCACAACTGATGGAAGTCTAAAATATAAAAATAAGGAGAAGCCTAAAACAGGCCTGATGCCCGGCCGCGTCTAAACTATTACGTGAAAATCCCGGCCAAAAAAAACCCGGGTTGAAATGGCAACATAGCCTACATATCCAGCAGACCAGCACGAGACAACGATATGGCGCAACCAACTTGATACTGTTACATGATTGGCTGTTAGCTTGTCACTCCATACGTTGCTAGGTTACCAGAGAGCCAGTGCCTTTGTTAATGCAACCAAACTTGCTTCGCGTCCTCTGTTTTCTTCCGACGAAGAATCAAAAATATCGAACGTTTTATCGAACACATTTTTTATTGATATCGATCACGTCTATCGCGATACATATCGTTATCGTTTTATCGCCCAGCCCTAATTGTCAGAGGTCATTATTGCTGAAAGGACAGACTTCTGTCCAGATGCCTCTGATGTCCTTCACATGAACATGAGAGGTAATGTACAGCAGATAAGACGCTCTTAACAAACCTCTAATGTCCTAATGATCTTTTTAATTACATGACTGTACACGTTTTACAGCAAAGCGAGTTTTGATGTTGCAAAAGAGGGAGTTTATTTACCATGACATATTACTGTAATTAAGGACAAAGCAGACAAGGTACATACTAATTAAATCTTAATATTTAAACACTCTCTGAAACAAGGGAAACACATTAAAACGTCTCGGGTAATGTTGAAACTGATTAATGTTGTTGGGGTTTATGAACAACGCAGTAATAGAGGACCAGGGCAGAATACATCAGCAAAAAGAGCCTGATTTTGTGCATCATATGATTGTGTGTACTGGGACCTGAGTGATGTATTCTTGGAAAAGTCATTAAAATTTAAGCAATTACAGATTGAAAACGCTCTTTTAAAAGCATGTCTCTTTTGGGGGAACGAGGTTTCAAGTTTAGTCATTATTTTGGTTGTAAGGCAAAAAGAAGCTGTGTTTTTTATTTTAAAAATATTTCGCACTTTAAAGTATAAAATCGAGTAGTAATTGTGAATAAAACACATTGACCAAAAAAAAAAAAAAAAAAAAAACACACAACACTTACATATGACTCTAATCTTTTATGGAATCTGTTTCTGGCATGAAAAAAAATAAAAATAAATAATTAATTACAGGGCCAAGCACACCAGAGGCAAAATCAGGAGCTAAGTATGGCATGGAGCACCAGACCAACTGCAACAATGAGTAACTGAAGCAAGTTTAGGATGATTGTAACTGAAATAGCTAAAAAAAAAACCGCGATTTCTACCGAGGGGGAACCCCAACCCCAACCCCCCCCCCACCCCCCCACCAAGCCCCCCAAGCCCCCCCCGAATGTGCCCCCTTACCGTCAGTTAGCCCCTGCCCCTCCCGAGGTCTCTGCACGCCACTGGTCAGGGCATGGTGTTGAAGACACATACCAAGTTTTGTAACGATACATCAATACGTTCATAATATGTAGCATTTTACGACAAAAATTCAAAATGGCCGATGCCCAAAATAGCTAACATGGGAAAATTGGGTATGGTTTGACTTATGGTTCACCAAATGATTTTTGGCCAAACCATTCAAAAGTTATAAGCAAAAATATAAATTTTTTGTATCTCCTGGCACTGCGCCGAAACATTGAAGGTAGCCTCAGGTCATGCTTGTTATAACACATACCAAGTTTGGTCTCAATATGCCAAACCGTTGTGGAAATATAGCCTCACATCCATTTTTGCATGCTTTTTGTAGAATTTGTTCGCACATTATTCTAATCAACTTGAATTCCACAACTTTTTGCCAGCATGGTCTGAAGATGTTCTGAGCCAATTTTGGTGAAAATCAGACAAACCGTCTTGGACGAGTTCGAAAAAGTAGCTTTTTCAAACAATTAAAATTAGAAAAAAAAAAACAAACAAAAAAAAAAGTATGATTTTTGAATTTTGGTATCCATTCGACTCACCATGAGCCATGGAATCAGAGGGAAAAAATAATTTTATGGTTCAAAAGTTATTAGCATAAAAAAAGTGAAACATTGGACAAGTGGTGGCACTAGAGAGTTTGAGTTACAGACTCCAAACTTGCTATGGTTAATATTGAGACTGTTCTCTATCAGTGTGCCACACAATTACACAACTTTCCCGCAAGCAGTTCTATGGGCTGCCATAGACTTCCAGAGCAGAAGAAAAAGAACACTAACGGATACAATAGGTGAATCTGCACCTTCGGTGCTTGGCCCCTAAAAAGGTTATTGTGACACTTTATATCACAGTTTTGACTTTTTCTCTTGCAAAACTCAATTGCAAGATGTTCTTTTTATACAAACACATTGTTTCACTTCAGAAGGCCTTTAATAACCCTCAGAGCCATGTGGAGTACTTTTTATGATGGATGGATGCACTTTATTGGACTTCAAAATCTCAACACCCAAACACTGCCACTATAAAGATTGGAAGACCCCAGATATTTTTAATAACTCTGATTGTATTCATCTTAAAAAGCAGAAAGTCATATACACCTAGAATGGCTTTAGAGAATAATAAAAAAAAAATCATGGGGTATTGTGAATAAAACCCTAACACTGACCAAAAAAAAAAAAAACACTTACATAAGACTCTAATCTTCTATGGAATCTGTTCCTGCCATGAAATAAAGAAAAACAAAAATTAAAAAAGACCCCGGACATTTTTAATATAACTCTGATTGTATTCATCTGAAAGCAGAAAGTCATATACACCAAGAATGGCTTGAGAGTGAGTAAATCATATTGTGAATAAAACACTTACACTGACAAAAAAAAATCTTCTATGGAATCTGTTTCTGCTATGAATTAAAAAAATAAAGGTTATTGTGACTTTTTATATCACAGGTTTGACTTTTTCTCTTGAAAAATTCAATTGCAAGATGTTCTTTTTACACAAACACGTTGTTTCACTTCAGAAGGCCTTCATTAACCCTCAGAGCCATGTGGAGTACTTTTTATGATGGATGGATGCACTTTATTGGACTTCAAAATCTCAACACCCATTTACTGCCATTATAAAGCTCGGAAGACCCCAGACATTTTTAATATAACTCTGATTGTATTCATCTGAAAGCAGAAAGACATATACACCTAGGATGGCTTGAGAGTGAGTAAATCATGGGGTGTTTTTCATTTTTGGGTGAACTATCCCTTTAAATGAATCACTGGTGAGCATAAGAGACGTCCTTCAAAAACCTTACCAACCTTTTAAAAAGTAGCCTAACATACAATTTTGTGAAACTTGCCACTACAATACTAAGATGCTTTGGGTGGTTGCCAAGCTGTTGCTTAAGTGGTTGCTGGAGTGTTTCTTGTTCAGTATGATACCCAAAGTATGAGCACTATTAATCTTAACAAAGGTCTTAACAAGCCCCACTAATTAGCAAGTGCACCTGTAAGTTTGCATTTCAAAGCACAGCAGTGAGATGATACGATTAGACTCTGCCTTTAGCATTTAGCGCATTCATGCCAATCTGGAGAACGAGATGCAGTGACGCAAAAGAGTATAAATATTTCGCGCAAGAGCATGAAAAGTTACTGCAAAAGTATGTCATCTGCTTTTCTCGCCACCAGGAAGTCCCAGCTGCCTACCAGATGGCAGAATTTGCCTGGAAAATATTTACCCTTCCTCTCATCATACTAGAACATTTGCCAAACGCCACGCGCCTGAGAACATGTTTAACAAGTGGAGCGCAGAGACAGAGACAGACAGACAGAGACCCAGAGTTCTGCTTCAGTGTGATATTGATCTGGAGCTCTGACACTTTAGTGTGAAGAATGACCCTTGGAGGGCATCCTGAAAGAGTGCGTGTTTGTTAAAGTGCTATGATCCCTTTTATGGATAGGAAACCGCTTTTAGAATCAGTCACGCTTTATACAGTCTGTTTGGGTCACCTCTAAGGCCAGAAAATATACTCATTAATATTTACATCATTTATTAGTTTCTGACTACAGGCCTGTTCACCAGAGTCTTTACAACAGTTTTGGGGGTAATGCATTACAAGCAATGCAAGTTACATAATCAGATTACTTTTTCTAGTAACTAATAAAGTTATGTATGTTTTTGAATACATAACTCAAGTTACTTTTGTTTTTTTCAAGTTACCTCACGATTTCTGTGGCGGTTAAGTTTAAGTATGTTAAACTCAACCACCACAGAAATCGTACAAAATATTGTAAGTAAGGTCATACGAATTGATACAAATTAGCCACCTCATAAAATATGTACCAACTGGCCCGTAAGATAGCACTGATTTATTCTCATTTTATTAACCAATGTCTTTACTGCTGAACTTCGATGATCCAGTTTAACCAGACTAATAAGCAAAATGACTTTTGATAAACAAAGCATTTGTGTTTCATTTTTTAATTTGCTTAAGAGTGCTGAATTTTCTTCTCCTGAGTCCTATTCACAATCCTTCAATGGCGTTTTAGTGCCATGTTAAAAAGTAAAAAAAAAAAACCAACAAAAAAAAACGTAAAGTCGTAATATTAAGAATAAAGTCTAAAAATTTTGAGAGTAAAGTAGAAATTGCAAGAATAATGTTGAAATGTTTCAAGAATAAAGTCGAAATTCTGAGAATAAAGTCTAAATGTTTCGACAATAAAGTCAAAATATTTTGAGAATCAAGTCGAAATTACGAGAATAAAGTCAAAATGTTTTGAGAATAAAGTCAAAATGTTTTGAGAATAAAGTCAAAATGTTTTGAGAATAAAGTCAAAATGTTTTGAGAATAAAGTCAAAATATTTTGTGAATAAAATCAAAATTAATTATTAGTCAAAATGTTTCAAAAAATAAAGTCGAAATTAAGAGAATATAGTAAAATCACGAGTATAAAGTCAAACTGTTTCAAGAATAAAGCCGAAATGACAAAAATAAAGTTGAAATTACAAGGATAAATTTGAAATGAAGAATATAGACAAAATTATGAGAATAAAATGTAAATGTTTTGAGAATATAGTCTAAACGTTTTGAGAATAACGTAAAATTACAAGAATAAAGTCAGAATGTTTCGAGAATAAAGTTGAAATGTTTTGAGAATGGTTGAAATGTTTCAAGAATAAAGTAAAATTACGAGAATAAAGTCTAAATGTTTCAAGAATAAAGTAAAATTACAAGAATAAAGTCTAAATGTTTTGAGAATAGTTGAAATGTTTTGAGAATAAAGTAAAATTACGAGAATAAAGTCTAAATGTTTCAAGAATAAAGTAAAATTACAAGAATAAAGTCTAAATGTTTTGAGAATAGTTGAAATGTTTTGAGAATAAAGTAAAATTACGAGAATAAAGTCAAAATGTTTCGAGAATAAAGTTGAAATGTTGCGATAATAGTTTAAATGGTTCAAGAGTAAAGTCGAAATGTTTCGATAATAGTTGAAATGTTTTGAAAATAAAGTAAAAATTATGAGAATAAAGTCAAAATGTTTTGATAATAGTTGACATGTTTTGAGAATAAAGTAAAAATTACGAGAATAAAGTTGAAATGTTTTGAGAATAAAGTAAAAATTACGGGAATAAAGTCAAAATGTTTTGATAATAGTTGAAATGTTTCGAGAAAAGTAAAAATTATGAGAATAAAGTTGAAATGTTTGAGAATAAAGTAAAAATTACGAGAATAAAGTCTAAATGTTTCGAGATTAAAGTAAAAATTATGAGAATAAAGTCGAAATGTTTCGAGAATAAAGTAAAAATTATGAGAATAAAGTTTAAATGTTTCGAGAATAAAGTAAAAATTACGAGAATAAAGTCAAAATGTTTCGAGAATAAAGTAAAAATTATGAGAATAAAGTTTAAATGTTTTGAGAATAAAGTAAAAATTACGAGAATAAAGTCAAAATGTTTCGAGAATAAAGTAAAAATTATGAGAATAAAGTCAAAATGTTTCGAGAATAAAGTAAAAATTATGAGAATAAAGTTTAAATGTTTTGAGAATAAAGTAAAAATTACGAGAATAAAGTCAAAATGTTTCGAGAATAAAGTAAAAATTATGAGAATAAAGTTTAAATCTTTTGAGAATAAAGTAAAAATTAAGAGAATAAAGTCAAAATGTTTTGAGAATAAAGTCAAAATTACGGGAATAAAGCCAAAATTAAGAGAATAAAGTATAAATTATGAGAATAAAGTTGAAAAGTTTCCAGAATAAAGTAAAAATGTTTAAAGAATAATGTTGAAATTGCGAGAATAAAGGTGAAATGTTTCGAGAATAAAATCAAAATTACGAGAATAAAGCCTAAATGGTTCAAGAATAAAGTTTAAATATTTTGAGAATAAAGTCAAAATTCCAAGAATAAGGTTGAAATGTTGTGAGAATAATGTCAAATTTACAAGAATAAAGTTGAAATGTTTTGAGAATAAAGTTGAAATTAAGAGAATAAAGTCTAAATTACGAGAATAAAGTCGAAATATTTCAAAAATACTATTAAAGGGTGAACTATTCCTTTAAACACACAAAGTAATGATATTGTTGGACTTACTTTCAAAATGTATTTTTTTTCAGCTGATGAACGGTAAAAATGTTGGCAGCCATTCAGAATCCATCCTGCTTTAAAGTGCTGAAGCATTTAAGGTGGCAGATGTATTCAGCAGAAGTAAAAGCTAATGTTAGGCTATAAACGACTATAAACCAACACCATAGTCACATGACTTCAATGTCACCCTCACTACATATCGCAGGAATTTAATCAAAAACCCACTGGCTTCAAGACAATGAAAGTTTAAGTTAAAAATCCGAATTCCTTTTTTAGGTTTTAGGCCTCATTTCCCAGCACTCGATTAAACCTGATGTGTTAGTGCTAAACATTTATATAAGATCTTACTCAGCAGGATTCTTCATAAACTATTACTCTGCAATGTCCGTAAATGACCTGAAAGAGAAAACTGACCATAGAAGCAGACAGTTTATGCTAATGCCCACTAATGCACCCCTTGCAGTCATACTAGCATTGTTTAATGTATTGCGCTCTGCCACATTTCAGAATGCAAGGATGTTAAATCAAGCCTGCATAGCTAGAAGCATCTCTGTATCTGCATACAGTATGTTTCAGGCCTAACAGGTGCTGGTTTAAGGCCTTGGTTAGCTAATATAGGGCTAGCTTGAAAGGGGACACCAAAGAACTGAACAGTAACTAAAAAAACATTGCATTTTTTAAGGTTTGCCATGTAACCCGAGGTTCTGTTTGTCGCTTCTGCAAATCTTACATTAAAAGCTTCTAAGCCTGAGGTCAAGTTGTTTTCTTAATAATTTTCCCTGCTGTATAACTGTGCATGATTCATCAGTGCATGTTATTCTAAAGGAAAAACAGTGTTGTTTTTATACTCATCCATCAAAATGAAACTTTCTCTGCCTCAAAGATGTTTCTTCTTTAATGACAATTCTGCATGACTGTAAGCGTGACATTGCTTAATCAAGAAGTTAATATTGAGTGCTCTACATATATTTAGAAACAAATTTAAGTAAATGATTTGAGTAAAGACTAATTACTATAAATACTACTATAAATACTATATAAAAAAATAAAATAAACATTAATTAAAATAAAATACTAACTTATTTTATCAAGTTGCCAAGGCAACATTTATCATTTTAATTTAGTTTAATTTGATTCTAAAATAACTAAAAATAACAAAATATAAAAACTACATGAAATAATACAAAAAATGACAGAATTGCTAAAACTGACTTAAAATAGTAATAAAAAACAGTGTCTTAGTGAAAAAAACACCAATTTCAAAAAATATATAAAACTGTTTATTTTATTTTAGCTAGTTGCCATTGCAACATTTCTCATTTTAATTTAGTTTAATTTGATGTCCTAAAATAACACTTAAATAAAAAATAAACTCACAATACAATTGCTAAAACCTGAACTACAATGAAAATTTAAAATGTACAATTAAAAACTGATTTATAATATTAATAAAAACAGTATCTCAGTAAAAACTAAAATAACACCAATTAAAAAGTTATAAACACATAACTTATTTTATTTATCTAGCTGTAAAAACTGAAGTAAAAATCTACCGATATGTGTTTTTCAGGGCCGAGGCCAATACTGATTTTTACAGATCAAGTAGACCAATAACCGATATTTTGAACCGATATACATGTTTAGTGTAAAAATGAAAATTGATGTTAGAATTAATAACAAGGGCTTTGACAAAAACTGTCTTTAAATGCTTTTGAATTATTTTATCTGCAAATCAGTTCTGAAAATGACCCATACCGATAACCATAAAAATGCTTAATACTGGCACCAATAATCAATCCATCCCTAACTAAAATAATTAAACTGAAGTCAAAATCTACCGATATGTGTTTTTCAGGGCCAAGGCCAATACTGATTATTACAGATCAAGTAGACCAGTAACCGATATTTTGAACCGATTTACGTCTGGTGTAAAAATTAAAATTAAATGTCAAAATTAAGAATAACAAGGGCACTGAAAAAAAACTATTTAAATGCTTTGAAATTATTTTATTGGCAAATCAGTTTTGAAAATGACCGATAACCATAAAAATGCTTAATACTGGCACCAATAATCGATCCACCCCTAACCAAAATAACTAAAACTGAAGTAAAAATCTACCTATATGTGTTTTTCAGGGCCAAGGCCAATACTGATTATTACAGATCAAGCAGACCAATAGCCAATATTTTGAACCGATATACATGCCTGGTGTAGAAATTATAATTAAAGTCAAAATTAAGAATAACAAGGGCACTGACAAAAAAAATAAATAAATAAAAAATAAATGCTTTACAATTATTTTATAGGCAAATCGTTTTTTAAAATTACCTAAAAATGGTGTTATAATTGATCAACCCCTAACTAAAATAACTAAAACTGAAGTAAAATCTATTTTTAAAAAACAAATAAAAATGACAAACACAACAAAATATATATATACGGTTAAAAGTTTACATACACCTTGCAGAATTTGCAAAATGTTAATTATTTTACCAAAATAAGAGGGATCATTCAAAATGCATGTTATTTTTATTTAGTACTGACCTGAATAAGATATTTCACATAAAAGACGTTCACATATAGTCCACAAGAAAATATACGTTACATTTATAAAAATGACCCTGTTCAAAATTTTACATATGCTTGATTCTTAATACTGTTGTTACCTCAATGATCCACAGCTGTTTTTTTTTTTTTTTTTTTTTTAGTGATAGATGTTCATGAGTCCCTTGTTTGTCCTGAACAGTTAAACTGTCCGCTGTTCTTCAGAAAAAAATCCTTCAGATCCCACAAATTCTTTGGTTTTTCAGCATTTCTGTGTATTTTAACCCTTTCCAACAATGACTGTATGATTTTGAGATCCATCTTTTCACACTGAGGACAACTGAGAGACTCATATGCAACTATTAGAGAAGGTTCAAACACTCACTGATGTGCCAGAAGGAAAAAAACATGCATTAAGGGGGTGAAAACTTTTTTAAATTTGAAGATCATGGTAAATGTAACTAATTTTGTCTTCTTGGAAACATGCAAGTATCTTCTGTAGCTTCTGAAGGGCAGTACTAAATGAAATATATTATATATATATATATATATATATATATATTTAGGCCAAATAATAAAAATGCACACAACTTCATTCTGTTCAAAAGTTTACACCCCCAGCTCATAATGCATACTTTTTCCTTCTGGAGCATCAGTGTGTTTGAACCTTCTGTAATAGTTTGTGAATTTGTGGGACCTGAAGGATTTTTCTGATGAACAGCAGGCAGTTCAGGACTGTTCAGTAACTGTTCAGGACAAACAAGGGACTCATGAACAACTATTACTAAACAAAAAAGACAGCTGTGGATCATTCAGGTGACAACACTGTATTAAGAATCAAGTGTATTTTATAAATTCAACTATTATTTTCTCTTGTGGACTATATGTAAATGTCTTTCATGTGAAATATCTTATTCAGGTCAGTACTAAATAAAAAATAAGATGCATTTTGCATGATCGCTCTTATTTTGCTAAAATAATTAACATTTTGCAGATTCTGCAAGGTGTTTGTAAACTTTAGACTTCAACTGTATATAATTATATAAAAACTCATACATTGATAAAAATCTTAACGAACAATAAAAAAAACAAACAACATACATCCCTTGGCCAATCAAATTTGAGGACTAGCATTATTGTATAAAATGCAGTGGTCTGCTGCCTATGTTGCATGGTCCAATCAAATCCTGAAGGACAAAATCAAGTCCCAGCTGTCTGAATATTCAGCTTTACTCAGCATATGCCGCATAACAGAAATAAGACAAACATTTCACAATGCATTTACAGCTCTCAGGCTGTGATGAGGCGTGACTCTCAAGAAGTCCCTCGTTGAGGAATCAGCTCCTCTCGAAAGCACGACATTCACTTAAGAACAACATCAGAGGACATTGGGTGCAGAACATCTGCCAGTTCATTTATCTAGGGCTCAGTAAGCTCTGTTAGTGCTGAGCTGTTTGTTCGTTCCTCCGGGGCCGCGTGAGTGTTTGTGTTGACCCCTGCGAGAGAAATTTCTCCCCTAATTAATCTGTTTTAATTGTCGGTTCCTCATTGTCTGCGTCAATGTTAATCCTCGAGTCTAATCCGCGGACACACACGCTCATTTCCCGTCTCTCCGTGGCGCGGGAACTTTTGGGGAACGTGATAAGTGTTAGTTTCATCTCTAATGAAGCCAGAAACACTCTCCGCTGTTAGCTTTACTGAGAGCCATTAAAACAAACGCAGCAGAGAGGAATGAAGTGGCCAGGACAAACCTTCCCCCCCTTGAGAAACGTGCTGCTGTATAATCACATTTCCAGGCTGTTAATTGAAAAGCAGAGTGTTAATCTTCCTTTTCTGAAGCGCTCATAATTACCGCAGCTCAGCGGCGTCTCCGAGATTAAAGTCATCTGAAAATCTCCCTCACCTTCATGAAAGGGCAGAAACGGATGCTCACTTTGTGTGGTTGTCTAGCAAAGCCAGACTGCTTATTCTGGCCAAGAACGCCCACTTACATAGAAAACCAACTTACAGACACGTAAAGTGGCCAAACGTAATCTACTTCTACTAAAAAAACATTCCTTTTGGCATTTTACAGTTTAAAAATGCCTCTTTACACCTTCAAAAGCACATCCTACACCCTACAATCCACACAACAAATAAGCTTTCATTGTGACCTAGATGTAAGTTTGGGATGCAGAAAAAAAAAAAAATCTCAATAATTGTTTCTTTTTTATGATTTTTGGTTAAAAAAAACTACTTTTCCCTTAATCCAGTCCACCAGGAGTGGCAATTACTCATAATGAGTATTTACGGAATACTTCATTAAGCGCTTCCCTTAAATTTAATATTTTGTTTATCATTATTTCAAAGAGGATTTTAGAATTGTTGTGGGTTTCTAAAATATTTAGAAAGGAGAGAATAGTTCCCAGTACACTGCAGAAGCGTGCCAGATTCCTTATATTTATTTAAACAGCAACACTCAGTCTTTAGACAATATAAAAGTGCCTGATGAAATCATGCTGTGTGTATACATTATGTATGTGTATGGTTTCTACATATTTTTATGTATAAATTTAGTTTTGTTACACATGCTTTTCAGGGGTTCTTGTTTAAAGTGTTATGGCAGCTTGTTTCTGCCGCAGGATTAAAAAACAAATATCAGAATGGTCACAATGACTTTTTTTTTGTATTTCATAGTGGAAAAAAAGATATAAACTGTGAGATGCAAACTATGTATCACAAGTTGTAGGCCTAAACTCCCAATTCTAATAAAAGATTTTATGATATTTAAGATTTTTACTTCCTTTTTTTTTTTAAAGAGTTCACAAAAATGGGCCAGGGTTGCTTGATGTCAACCCTGAATTCTGAGGGGGAAACTCAAAATTGTTAGATAAAATGTCAGTTATATTTATTTTTAAAATTGTATATTTTATTTATTTTTATTTTTTGGTGAAAATGGGCCTCTATATATTATAAATTTGGCACTTGGAATTATGTAATAAAAAGATACCCATGTTTTTAATCTCACAATTCTGATTGTTTTTTTTTTTCACAATTCTGAGATATAATTTCGGAATTCTGCAAAAAAAAGTCACAATTTTTAGATATAATACTAGAATTCTGAAAAATAAAATTAGAATTGCACGATATAAACTTATAAGAAAAAACTCAAAATTATCTTTATTTTGTATTCCATGGAGGAAAAAATATATAAACTGTAAACTGTGAGATGTAAACTGAGAATCACAAGTTGAAGGCCTAAACTCACAATTCAACAAAAAAAAAAATTTGTGAGATAAACAGTTGCAGTTAAAGGTTTTTTTTTATATTTTACAAAAACAAAAAACAAAACAATACAAAACCTCTGAACTGTGAGATGTAAACACATTTTTTAACGGAAAAAACACAGAAATGTCAAATACATTTATTTTTTATGTTTATTTTGTGGTGGAAATTGGCTTCCATAAATTATAAAAAAAAAATACCCAAGTGCTAGTTTTGTTTACTTTTGCAACAACATAATGTCTGCTAAATTCCGTAATAATTTAAAGATATCCACCTTTTTCTTCAAAACGGACGTAATCTTATGGGTAACACTTACGATAAAGGGAAATAACGAGAAGACTAACAATGTGCAGTAAATAGTTAAACTGTTTGCACTACAAACTAGTGTGTTCATAATTAAGATAATACATTAAAACAATATGGTAAGACACACCAATTTGCAATATCAAGCAGCAAAACAAGCCAAAAATACCCATAAACCCATAAAATGTACAAATGGCCACCCCCGCTCTTACAGGAACAAGGTTTTTGCAAAAAGAATTCGCAAATACAGCTTTTTAATAATAGTCTAGTAAATGCTTAAATTAACATTAATTACGACTGATAATTAGGCCTACTGTAGTACTGGTGTTCATTTGGTAGTTCATGTTATCTTATGTATAACTAATGTGAAGTAATCTTCTTGTAGTGTTTCTAATATTTTTTCTTGCACCAGGTGGAGCTTTGATAATGAAGAAATCTTTTCATAAACCATTTATTTTACTTCGGCTTTATGTTTTTCTTTTCTTTTTTTTACTGTAATAAATGAGATGCTAATGTATGCATGCTGAGGCTACATGGCGGTGAGTCATTGGAGAATCATGTAAACAGTAGCGTCTCCTGCAGCGAGGAGCTGCTGTCAGTCACACACCGCAGAGCTGCCGGATCAATATATCGCCCCGACAGAACTCCAGGGAGTTTACTGACAGAAATTATGCCTGAAACTCAACTCAAACGGAGTGCCACAACTCTCTGCATCTCATTCAAGAACCCGACAGGGTTCGCCAGTTCTCTCTGAATAATTAAAATAAACTTTTCTGAGGAAAATAACAGCGTGAATACAAAACTCGCCGCTAGGGTGTTTCTGGGGTGTTTTTAACTTGTTGCTATGTGGTTGCTTACAAGTCAAAAGAGCCTACCACCAGAGCTGGGTAGTAACTGATTAGATGTAATCTGGATTACGTAATCAGATTCCAAAAATTAAGTACTTGTAATTGGAGTAAATTACATTTTAAAGTACTCGTAATCAGACTACAGTTACTTTTTGATGGATTACATGATTACATATTATTCACATAATAGCAACAAATTATTCAGAATTCATTGATTCCCCCATTTTCTCTTTTTCATTTTTAAATTTTCCTTTCTAAAATAGCCAACCGATTATATACATTCAGAAAGTCCAGTTTTGTAGACATTCACACATAGACTAGTCATTAGTCAGGTGGCGACACAGCATTTGACCACTGGAAAAGGGTTTCAACATTGCATCAGCTACTGATGAACACATTAATTTTTATTCAGATAGGTATTTTTAACCATGTATTATTGTGTCTTTGGAAGGCTATTGTCTTCCATACTCATTAAAAAGCAACGTTATTTCTTTTTTACATGCAATGCAGGCATTCCCAAACTTTTTGTCATCTAAACCTTATTCACCAAGTATGTTTACTTAAATATACTTATTTACTTATTTTAAATGAAATATTTCAATAATTAAGATTCACATTTGTATGTTCACGGTTTCTTTGATGTTGATTAATGGTCACATGGCATGCAGGTTAATTAAAATATTTCATCTTTTTTAGTAAGCGTTTTATTTTAATTGTTATTTTAAAACAAAGACTAATGAAACGCAATGACGGTTCACTTCTATACTTATAAATGGGAGCAACTGCAACGCGCAATATGGAGGAATAGTCCCACCTTCTAAATAAAAGAGACAAATTTCCCATAGAAACCTGAGGGAGCATGCGCATTTTCTGGTCTAGCCTGAAAAATAAGCCTTTCAAACACTATTTTAGCAAAAGAAACAACATTCATGGGGCAATTAATTTAAGATTTTTATTGCTGATTTGATATATGTAATTTAATTGTAAGTTCAGCAAGCAGTTTTTGAGTTTTTTCAGGATTCCCCCATTCATTAAGATAGGACTTGGTCTTGTATGAGCTGCCCGGAGCTGCAAATATGGCCACCAAGTAAAGAGACTTTCCTTGAAATGGACTTTGTTTTAAAATGATTTATTTTAATTTTTTAATGATTCAATTAATTGTTACCTTTTCATTAAACCCACAAACCCTCTGCAGTTCCTGTTCGAACCCTAGTTTGGGAAATCTTGATGTAATAAAATGTTTAATGCACTTCATGTTGTAAATTACAATGAATGGAACATATTTTCTTACTCTTTGCATTTTTTTTGCTACAAGATAATCCTATTTAAATCAATGTGATAAACACTTTGTCAAAAGTAATCTAAAAGTAATCCAATTAGATTACCTAAAATATGTAATGTAACTGATTACATTACTGACTACAATTTTTGTCATGTAATCTGGAATCAGTAACTGATTACAATTTAATAGTAACCCAGCTCTGCCTACCACCAAGTAAAATTCTATTTCATATAGCATTTCTATATTAATATTAATTGGAAACACTCATAGCCTGTATAACGTACCTTTTGATTCTCTGATGTCAACATGAATGTATTACAGGTTCAGGCCATCTGGAGCAACCCGGGATTACAGGTCTTGTTCAGCAGTCTTTCTGTTACCAGCTTTACTCATCACACCAACCAGATGTTCTCAGTCAGAGCTGTGTTGCAGGTTTGTTTTCAGAGTAAGAACCCATGTTTGTCCCATCTGACCTCTAAACATGCTAATTTCATGTGTTAAATTAACACTCTTGCGCTTGAGTGTTTATGCTAATTAGAGAGCGGGATAATTTAGGATAATAATAATAATTGTAATTAACAAATGAATATAAATAATAGGTTACGTCTATTTTTAGCTAATCAACAGTTTCAAACAAAGCATGAACTGAAACAGAATCAACCGAAGCGAGTCTCCGAGCAACACGCATTGTTGAATGAATCGGTTCAGAACGAATCGTTTGAGTGAACGATTCAAATGACTCAATAATAAAGACTAAGAAAGTTACTTAGTGCCACCTGTTGGTGTAACGATGTATGCCACTGCTGTTGATATTTATTCAATAAAGACTATATTTAATTTAATAGTAAATTATTTTCTTTAAATCTTGGTAACACTTTACAATAAGGTTCATTAGTTAACATTAGTTAACTCCATTAGTTAACATAAACTAATAATGAACTGCACTTATACAGCATTTATTAATCTTTGTTAATGTTAATTTGAACATTTACTAATACATTATTCAAATCTAATTAACATTAGTTAATGCACTGTGAACTAACATGAATAAACAATGAACAATTAACAATTAACTAACATGAACTAACCATGAGCAATACATTTGTTACTGTATTTGCTAATCTTCAATGATTAATACAGTAATAAATACAGTAACAAATGTATTGCTCGTTGTTAGTTCATGTTAGTTAATACATTAATGTCTAACTAATGAACGGTATCGTAAAGTGTTACCAAAATCTTTATTAATGTAACCCACTCCCTTATAGTGTTAAGTATATAATATACAGCTAAGGTCAAAAGTTTTCATCCAAATCATACAAAATGCATGTTATTTTTTATTTAGTACTGACCTGAATAAGATATTCCACATAAAATATGTTTACATAAAGTCCACAAGATTAAATAATAGTTGAATTAATAAAAACGACCTTGTTCAAAAGTTGACATACAACTGATTCTATATTAGAATCTATATTAGAATCTATTATATTCTATATTAGAATCAATCAACAACCTTGTTCAAAAGTTTACATACAATTGATTCTTAATACTGTGTTGTTACCTGGATGATCCACAGCCGTTTTTTTTTTTTTTTTTTGATTAGTGTTTTTTTTTTTTTTTTTTTGTTATTTTTTGTTTTTCCATCTTTTGACACTGAGGAACTCATATGCAGAAGGTTCAAACGGTCACTGATGATGCTTCAGAAAGAAAAATTATGCATTAAGTGCCGGGTTGTAAAATGTTGAACAGAATGAAGAAGAGTACATATTTCTTATTTTGCCTAAATATCATACTTTTTTCAATTAGTACTGCTCTTCAGAAGCTACAAAAAATACCTGCATGTTTCCCAGAAGAAAAAATTAGTTAAATTTACCCTGATCTTCAAATTTCAAAAGTTTTCACCCCCTGGCTCTTAACGCATCGTGTTTCCTTCTGAAGCATCAAGTGAGCGTTTGAACCTTCTGAAATAGCTGCATATGTGTCCCTCAGTGTGAAAAGATGGATCTCAAAATCATAGAGGCATTGTTGAAAAGGGTTCAAAATGCTGAATTTGTGGGACCTGAAGGATATGTCTACAGAACAGCAGGCAGTTTAACTGTTCAGGACAAACAACGGACTCATGAACAACTATCACTAAACAAAAAAACACACAGGTGTGGATCATTCAGGTAACCACCTTTTGAACATGGCTATTTTTATAAATTCAACTATTATTTTTATTTGTGGACTAGGGGAGAGTGGGGTGATTTGTGCCAGGGGGGGAAGTAGTTCCACCCCTTGTTTCTGGAAAACCATAGAAGAAATTGGTCATATGACCACATAATTTTGAAAAGCCATCCATTTTACTCATCCTGCAAATAAGAGAGACACATGGCATGAGAGGTAACACAATATTAGCTCAAAAAACAGTTTTTTTCCTTTCAAAGTAAAATTTCTATGATTAAGGTTTTTTGATTGTAGTGTCTGAAAAATTATAGACAGCTTTGAAAACATTTCACACATGTTTTAGTGCTTTAGCAGGCTACACAATGAGTCTATACAGTTAGCATGATGTTAGCTCTTAACTGATGGATCATGCTAGTTTTTCAAACTTGTGGGTCTGGGGTGATTTGTGCCAAATGGCCTGGGTTAAGTTGTGCCAGTGGCACAACTCCCCCTCACTTATGATTATTTTCAACATATTATTAATTTGTAATTGTACATTGTACTCTTACATTTTAGCACTTAAACTATGTGACATTCTTAATTTTAGACCAAAACCCATCATGCCTACATACTCACAGGGGATAATCTGGAGAAGTGAGGACTTAGTGTTGGATTTAGGCCTACCTGCCATTTGTTTAATTTAGCTAACACTGATTTCAGTTTTGAGTTTGCACTGTTATTAGAGAGAAGTTTTATTACGTTTTTTAATGGCCTAAGTCACAATAGGATGTTTAGAAATTAGCCTAGTCACTATTCTTATATGTTAGATAACTGACAGACAGCATTCTGTGTCAACAGGCATCTATTGCCAAAGCCTTTTTGCATGAAATGATTCACAAATATCATATATTGTGTACTTAAGTTTTTTTGTGTTTTCCCAATAACTACAAAATATGACTTATTCCAACTGTTTAATAGGATGACAACATCTAAATAAACCTTAAATGAGTAATTTTGTATTGAATTTGTCTTGCTTTCAGGGGCAAGTTGTGCCACGAGACCACTTTTCTCCCAAAAGCTATATTTCTGAAACTTTGGTTTTCTGAAACCAAAGTTATTGTTCTCAGGGATGTACCACATCCTGAAATATATGTACATCCTTAAGTTGGAGGCATTACTGTCATGGCCTCACTTTAAAGTCACTTTGAGTAAAAACTGGCACAACTTACCCCACTTTCGCTTACATGTAAACCTCTTTTATGTGAAATATGTTATTCAGGTGAGTACAAAAATAACATCCCTCTTATTATGGTAAACCATTTAGCAGATTCTGTCACCTTAGGTGACATGTTAATTTATTTTAAGCGTATGTGTGAAATGCTCTACAGTATTATGTGAACCCATGTTCACTTCATTGTATTGATTATAAAAGATTGAATATCAGACAAGGTGTTGAGCTCGATTAACAGAACAGTAGCCGAACATGCATGTTTTGATGAGAATCACAGCCAAAGCGCTGCCCAGCAAATTGGTGGAAATGTTTGGAGCATCTGGGATCATCTGAAGTGGAGGAACGTTTGGAGCTCTTGATTGCTGATTAGGGAGCGCGCGAGAGAGATCAGAGAGTGTGCGCCGCAGCCATGTGTCACACACTGCTGTAATTAGCAGCTGTGTCACAGAGCTCAGGTGCTGCGGAGAGGTGCCAGAACCCCCTCAACCGCACCGGCCAGAGGTCCAGCTTTGCTCTTTCACTCAGAGAGAGAGATACTGATCACGCCAGTAAATTACGAGCTCTAGAGCTCATCATTTACAAACCTGTCAGAACTGAACTATACACTGTGCGATGATTATTGGAGAAAGATCATTTAAAGAAAAGAGTATTTATGAGAAAATACTATTTTAGTCTCTCTACTTATAAAAATTCAGTGTGTTATTGAATTCAACCTGATTCAACAGTGTTTCTGCTGCGATAGTCTTAGATGGTCTTCCAGTTTTGTGCACTTGTCAGATGAAGATAAGATTAAACCAGCTAATCGCAGAAAAATAGATTTCTTTTTCAGCTTACAGCAAAAAAGAAAATCAGAAATGATTCATTTGATGATTTAAAACCAATCCGCACTGGGATCTTGAGCTGTTCTTGTGTAAATGAACACTGCGCCGCCCTGTGTTGTCAAATATGCAGCGGATATGTTTTATTTAATTAAATTGCAGCCTTTGCGACTTAATAATTGTCATTGTTTTATTCTGATTTATTATGCAGTCTTAATTAGTATACACAAAAATACACTAAAATACAGCCTGTAGCATGTATACAAGCGTATAGAGACATTATTTAGCCCATATTTCCTTTTGACAAGGCTTCCCTAAAGCAGTTTTAAGACTTGGCTAACTGGGGACATTTTTCATTCTGTCTCTAAAAGTATAGGTAGGTCACACACACACACACACACACACACACACACACACACACACACACACACTCACGTCTGTCTATAATATATTAGGATGTTTTTAGCAGGCCTAGGCATGTAGGGCCACTGATTCTTATCGATCAAGCAAATATATATATATTTTTTTTTTTTAATGTTTCGATTTGGTCTGAGATAACAGGAAGTTCAGAGTATTGCCGTAGGACATTAAAGGAACTTCTCCACCCCCAGACTGGCTCATGGCCCTTTTGGAGGTTACGGTAGTCATCGATTTAATAAAAAAAGGAGATGCTGCTCTCTGGAGAAACACTTGAAGCTTTTAAGCAGAAGAGAATCGGATTCTGCATTTTTTTAGCCTGAAAGTTAATCGATAACTGCATTTAGATTCATCACTCAAGGGGTCTAGAACTAACAGCAGACATTTGGGTCAAACAGAAAGAAAGTTTTTATTAGGGCTGCATCAGATGAGGATTTAAAGAACTCTTACTTAAGGGTATATTTACACAACATCATTTTTAAGTAAAAATGGAAAACTTTATTGCGTTTTGGGCCTGAAAATGCCAACTTTTGAAAGCAGGTTTCAAAGTGCAAGTTTTTAAAAAACAATGCTGTTTTTATTTTAGTGTAAACTGTAAAAACGTTAATTTGTGAAAATGGCTATATCATGCGGTTTGTGTATTACGTGTTTAATCTTTAGGTCTAGACAAAATCTCTACTAACGCTATCGCAAAACCAATTCGGATGTATTTTATGAGGTGGCTACTTTGTACAGTTTTGTATGACTCTGTCTGTTTTCACAAGTCTTATGAATTTCTATGAGTGAGGTTGTATGAATTTGCCTCCTCATAAAATGTTTGATTTTTCAGAAATTGTACGAATTTGTGTGAGTGAGGTCGTACGAATTTGACTCCTTGTAAAATATGTGCAATTTTCACAAATCATCTGAATTTTTATGAGTGAGGTTATACGAATACGAGTTTGCTACCTCAAAAAATAAATACGATTTTTCACAAAATGCATGAATTTGTATGAGTGATGTCATACGAATTTGCCACCTCGTAAAATATGTAATTTTTTTTACAATACATATTAAATTGAATGGGTGAGGTTGTACAAATTTGCCACCTTGTAAAATGCATGTTTTTTTTTTTTTTTTTTTACAAATTGCATGAATTTGTGTGAGGTTGTACAAATTTGCCACCTCATAAATAAGTATGGTTTTTCACAAATCATATTAATTTATATCATTGATGTCATACGAATTTGCATGAGCTTGCTACCTCATAAAATAAAAATAAAAAAAAATCACAAATCATCTGAATTTTTATGAGTGAGGTTATACGAATACGAGTTTGCTACCCTGTAAAATAAATACGATTTTTCATAAAATGTATGAATTTGTATAAGCGAAGTTGTACAAACTTGCCACCTTGTAAAATACATAATATTTTTCACAAATCATATGAATTTGTACAAGTGAGATCGTACAAACTTGTACGAATTTGCCATCTCGTAAAATATGTAACATAATCGTATTAAATTGAATGGGTGAGGTTGTACAAATTTGCTACCTTGTAAAATATGTAAGATTTTTTTACCAATCATATCAATTTGTATGAGGTGTTATAAATTTGTATGAATTTGCAGCCTCCTAAAGTACATATAATTTCTTTACGAATCGTATGAATTTGTATGAGTGAGGTTGTACGAATTTGCCACCTTGTAAAATACATAAAATACGTAAGATTCTTGCCACCACGATTTTTCACAAATTGTATGAATTTGTACAAATTTGCACGAGTTTGGTACCTCAAAAAATATGTAACATTTTTTACAAATCATATTAAATTGAATAGGTGAGGTTGTACAAATTTGCCACCTTGTAAAATATGTACTTTTTTTTTTTTTTTTTTTTTTACAAATCGTATGAATTTGTATGAGTGAGGTTGTATGAATTTGCCACCTTGTAAAATACATAAAAAATTTCATAAATCGTCTGAATTTGTATGAGTGGGTTCATCCGAATTCGCACAAGTTCGCCACCTCGTAAAATACAACACGAATTTGTCACCTCGTAAAATACGTAATTTTTTTTACAAATCATATTAAATTGAATGAGTGAGGTTGTATGAATTTGCCACCTTGTAAAATACGTTCGATTTTTTACAAATCATATGAATTTGTGTGAGGTCGTACAAATTTGCCACCTCATAAAAAATACGATTTTTCACAAATCTAATGAATTTATATGAGTGAGGTTTTATGAATTTGCCACCTCATAAAATATTAGATTTTTTTTTTTTTTTTTTAACATTCTCTTTATTGGTTTTTCATAAAGAGACAAAGGGCAACATACAGAAACATCCATTTATGTCTATAACAAATAACAATTTAACACCCTTCTTCCTTTCTATTTCACACAAAAAAAAAAACCCAACAAACAAAAAAAAAAAAACAAAACAAAACAAAGGGCTGTCACAAATGTTTCTGAGGACCTTTTTTTGATGAAAACAATACGCTGTTGCTATCAAAGTAATCTATAAAACATCCCCAAATGTCACGAAACGTATCAACTTTATTTTTTATTGACAATCTAATCTTTTCTAATTGAAGATATTGCATGACATCTCTTAATAAATATGTTAGATTTTTTACAAATCATATAAACTAGTATGAGTGGGTCGTACGAATTTGTACGAATTAGCTACCTTGTCAAATATGAACAAATTGCTGTGAGATTGCTGTGATTTGACATATTTTTGTAGGCCAGCCTGGAAGTTAGCATCACCCTGGTTCCCTCAACAAAAAACCCAATAGAATTTTTTCATTGGCTTTTAGATTTTGCTCAAACAAAGTTTTTGATTCTTACATGTGTTTTTTTCATTACGATATTCTTCACTGATGAATACAATTTTATCAATTTTGAAGCCGAAATGCAAATACAACAACTACAACACGGTTTCTAACAACTCTTTCAGTCCTTACTTAAAAACATTTTCCCTGAAAGTTTGAGTTTGAAAGAGCATGATTATAAACACTACAAAGCTATAAAAGTGGACTAGCTTTTTAGTTTCACTAAAAGTGAGTTTACCTGTTTGATGTGATAATGTTTAACATGCCTGACAACTTCTGTAGTCCCATTTAGTCACTAAAGTAAAAGCTTTACTTCACAGGGGGTTTCACTGATTTCATTTTATGTTGTAGAAAATATCTTGAGCTGGTGCTAACCACAGAACTTATTTCAAACAAAAACCCATTGACTTCAAAGCGATAGAGTCGGAAATGCTAAAATCATGTTTTGGCCTGCCTTCTGTCATACATGCAGCACTATTAGATGATTTTCTAAATGTAATCGGATAATGTATATATAATATTATTATACATACTACGGAAGGTTACCCACATCCTTAAAAAAAAATACAAAAATAAAAATAATATATATATATATATATATATATATATTTATGTGTTTAACAGAAAAAAGAAACTTTAGAGTGAGTAAATGATGACAGGTTGTCATTTTTGGATGAACTATCACTTTAATCGTTCCCATTAGTGAAACTGTTACTGCTTTTGCTCTAAAATTAAGCCATTTATACTCACCAAAGACAAAACTACCATAAAACACAACTTTTAGTGTGTTTAGAAGTATACAGAGACATTATTTTGCCCTTTATGGCTCATATTTGCTTGCTTTCCAGGTGGGTGCTTATAGCTTACGATATTGAAAAATATACATAAATCACTTATTTCTCTAAAGTAACGCTGTAACAGTGACACCGGGCCACAATGCACATTATTCAAAGTCATATTATAGTATTTTATTTATTTTTGTACTCTGCATTATTTTCTTTTTGTGGATTCACTGCCTCTTTTTTCTCCTGCGAAAAAGCCCCCGGGCTGCATAATCATCAATTTGTTGGAGGCCACAAAATATAACCCATAGTTTCATATTCTAGTCTAGAAGACTGAATTTTATCGACTTTCTTCTATTTAAAGCATCCTGCGGATGGTTATTGTAAATCTGGACCTTAATCATGCCACTCTGCGATCAGATTATTTAAGGTGTCAGTGTTTATCGATTAACATTCGCGATGACGTTTTATTTAGAGTGTGTCGACTAACGGTATTTACAGTGGTCGAGGAATAAATCTGATTGGATCGTGACCGCTGACCGTAAAGAGCTCTCAGGACAGATGCTTGTTGTGTGTGTGTCCGTCAAGATCATTCTGGTCACGGCTGATGCTGCAGTCTTGCATGATCCGCTTGTAAATCACATGGACACTGAAAGATTAAACATGATGGTGTGTGTGTGTGTGTGTGTGTGTGTGCCATTGCAATAAATGTCAAAGTGTGAGTCAGAGCCGTCGCTGTTTTAGTCTAATGGTAAAGGACGTGGAGGCTGATGGAACGGTTGCAGGTTTATTTCCAGGTGTGGATGACCCTGATCTGTTCCAGGAGTCTGCGATCGAATAGTTTAAGCGCTGATTGCTCCTGCACGCAGCAGTAAATGTAAGAGCGAGAGTAATATGGGAGATGCCGCAAAGGTTGTGTGTTCAATTCCAGGATTTAGTGACCTGGAAACTGAATTTAGACACTAAAGGGGCAATTCACTCAGAATGAATTGCTGCGGCTGATAGTGTTGTTTATTTACACGGCTGTCTGTGATGTCTCGGCATCCGATTCGCTAAAGGAATTATGCAAATCAAAATATGTTGAACTCCATTTACCAAGCGCAATTCCTCCGCTTTCAGGCTGCACCTCAGCGAAGAACCATTTTTATCAAGAAATGGAGTGTTTCCTTTAAATTATTGCTTTAAAATATGGATGGACTGATATTAGTTTTCCACACAAGGTTCAAAACTGATTCTTTTTTAGGTTTAAATATCTAATAACCTATCTGGACTATCAGCTGGTTTTAGCTGCTTTTAATATATATAGTCAATTTTAGCAGTTTTTTTTTAGCCGTTTCAACTGGTTTTAGTTGGTTTTTAAGCTTTTTTGCTAAATCAGCAGATTTTAGGAATTTTGTTAAGCTGGTTTTAACTGTTTTTTAGTTTTTGTAAAATGAACTCGTTCTAGCTAGATTTAGCTTTCTTTTTTTTTGTTTTGCCAAATCAGCTGATTTTATTTACTTTTTGCTGTTTTTTTTTATAAAATGGTTTAACTGGTTTTAGTTGGTTTATTCATTCATCTTTAGCTGCTTTTTGCTAAATCAGCTGATTTTAGCTGTTTTTTATTGCTTTTTTTATTAGCTGTTTTAGTTAAATTAACTGTTTTTAGCATTTTTTTTTTTTTTTTTTTTTGCTAAATCAGCTAATTTTATCTGGTTGTAGCTGTTCTAATCAAATCAGCTGTTTTTAGCTGTTTTTTTGTTGCTAAATTAGCTGGTTTTGGTTGTTTTTAGCTGGTTTTCATTAAATGAACTGATTTTAGCTGTTTTTGCTAAATAAGCTGTCTTTAGCTGTTTTTTTAATAAATCATTGGGTTTTAGCTATTTTTTAGCTTCTTTGCTAAATTAGCTGGTTTAAGGTGTTTTTATCTGGTTTTAACTGGTTTTTAGCTGGTTTTCATTAAATTAACTAGTTTTTAGCAGGTTTTTCTGCTAAATGAGCTGATTTTATTAGGTTTTAGCAGTTTTTTTAATAAAACAGCTGGTTTTAAGTTGTTTTTCTTAAACCATTTGTTTTTAGGCGTTTTTACTAAATCAGCTGGTTTTAGTAGTTTTTAGCTAGTTTTAACTGGTTTTAGTTACGAATTCAGCTGGTTATAGCTGGTATTTAGTAGGTTTTTTGTTTCTTTTACACAAATATTTGAACTTTTTTTTTGCTACATCAGTTGGTTTTGGCTGTTTTTGTTAAATCAGCTGGTTTTAACTAGTCTATCTGGCTTTTAAAAATACTAAATTAAAACAAAAATAGTTATAACTGAAAAACATCAAACTTTAAACTTTCTGCCTAGGCTTTTTTAAGCCAACTTAAAGTTTGTCTACAACCTTTTTTTTTTTTTTTTTAATCTTACAATTTAAAATAACTGTTTTCTATTTGAATATATTGTAAAAGTTCATTCCTGTGATCACAAAATCCTTCAGAATTTAATCTAATATGCTGATTTAAAATTATTATTATTATTTTTTTTCATCTCTATCCATGTTGAAAATGGATTAATAATTTTGTGGCAATTGTGATACTTCTTTTCAGGATTCTTTGATGAATAGAAAGTTCAAAAGAACAGCATTAATGTGAAATAGAATTATTTTGTACCATATACCTTTACCTTGACTTTTGTTAAAATCCTTATTAATCAAAAATATAAATTTCATACAAAAAAAAATAACTTTTAAACTTTTCAACTCTATATATTTGCACAAAGACCAAGAGTATAATAGTTCTTTGTGGAACTACAAAAGAACAAAAAAGCCTTTCTGGTTTTAATAAGAACCTCTATTTTTAACAGTAAAGGTAATGTGATAATATGCAAAAACTCAAGAGTTTCAAGCCGTTTTGATGAAAATGATACTTTTCTCTCTCTTTCTATGACTGCCGTAATTAAGATCTCTTTGAAGCCTGGGGATTTATACAGTCATTTTGCAGTGAAAATAGCTGACAACTCTTTTATAGATGGAGAGACCTGAAAAGAAACCTTCTTAGATCATCAGCTACACTGTGGAAAATAAAAAAAGGAATTACATTTTATCCAGCATATGGGGAGTCATACCAAGAAATGTGATTTACTTTGAAGCCACATAAAACACATGTTAGACAGTATTCCCTTGAATATTGTCCCAACCAGTTGAACAGAGTCTGAACAAGCAAATTTCAAGCAGAATATCACTGATTTGTTAAAGGAATATTTCAGACAAAAATGGACATTTGCTGAAAATGTACTCACCCTCAGGCCATCCGAGATGTAAGCGAGTTTGTTTCTTGACTCATATTTAGAGAAATGTAGCATTGCATCACTTGCTCACCAATGGATCCTCTGTGGTGAATGGGTGCCGTCAGAATTAGAGTCCAAACAGCTGATAAAAACATCAGAATAAGCAATCCACACCACTCCAGTCTATCAATTGAAATGAAGATCTTTTACAGGATAAATTGTTACCTGATTTAACCCACAAAATGAGTTTTGTTGATATGCATTTAGATTGATTTGCTCGATTTTAAAAGTTACCATTTACCATTTCTTTCAGGTTTGTGAAAGCATCTGCTTCCCACAAAGCTGACACATGCACACACACATAAAGAGGCTTTTCTTTTTAAACAGATGTCTTTTCTGCCTTCACACACACACACACACACACACACACACACACACACACACACACACTCTCCCATACCAATGTGATATATGACGAACAGAGCTATCATTCTGGCAGGCTACGCACCCACAATTTAATTGGAAAACATGGCTCATCATTTAAACGAGACATTCGTACGGTTTCGTCCGAATGACAATAAATCACCATAACTGTCCCATTTTCAGCTCCATCCATTTTTAAAATGTGTCACGTCTGCACAGGTCTCGGCGGTCTCGGCCCCTTCAGCGATATGAAGATCCCATCACACAAAATCCATTAACCCTGAACATGCTCAGCTTTGAGCCTGACAGAAGAATATCAGGAGCGATTGTGGGGGACGAGAGAGTAGGGCAGGTGTAAAGAACAGCTGAAGTGTACAGGGCACTTAAATGATTCAGTTGAATCGATTTGCAAAAATTCATACTTCGAATTTTAAAATAGGTTTTGGCTTGTAACTGGTGCTTGATCTGTGCATATTTCTCTTTTGATTCAGACACTGAAGAAAGCAATATTATAGATAGAGGATTCATATATAGCTAGAAACAAAGTTTAAAGTTAAAAACGTCCTGATGGATTTTATCTTTAACTTGAAACACACAGTCATTCTGACGGCACCCATTCACTACAGAGGATCCATTGATGAGCAAATAATGTAATGATGAAGAAACAAACTCATCTACATCTTGGAAGGCCTGAGGGTAAGTAACATTTCAGCAAATTGTCATTTCTTGGTGAAAAATTACTTTAATTGTTCAGTTTATTAAAAAATAAAATAGTAGCTTTTTTTTAGCTGTAAAAGTGTGTTGCAATTGACCAAATCATGACTATAAAGGCGCATACAAATTTTTATGTACTTACAGGTGTAAAAAACATAATTCTTGTTAGGAATGAACCCAGATTGTTTCTTGTGTCTGACTTGTAAAACCACCAGAGGAAACCAAGTCTTATTTCCCTCTGTTGTATTTTCAGCTCAGCCGTATTGTTTCCAAATTATCTCTGTTTTCCTATTTGGATCTGATGAAAGCCTGAAGCAAAAAATAAAATAATCAGTAGCATGTTTACTACAGGAGAGGAGATTTAAAACAGGAGCACTGAAAATAATATCAGCACGCACACACTGCGTGGTACATAATATTCAGCCGGCAATGTGAATATCAGAAGACGGCTGCTCTGATGATTGATAGCGGTGTAAATAAACATTTTCTTTACTAGAAGAAAATGTTTACATACAGTTAAAATCAAAAGTTTACATACACCTTGCAGAATCAGCAAAATGGTCATTATTTTATCAAAATAAGAGGGAACATAGAAAATTCATGTTATTTTTTTATTTAGTACTGAAATTAGTAAGATACGTCTGAAAAAAGACATTTATTTTAGAAATTTTCCAATTTCGCTAGAGTTTTGCTAGATAAGACCCTTATGGGGTCTTATCTTATCTTATTAGATAAGACCCTTATGGGGTCTTATCTTATCTTATGCAGAGCACAAATTCCAAGTATGGGTCACCATACTTGGCCACTTCCCTTTGAAGCTGCATTAAAACTACAATTTGGACCTTTAACCCACTGATCCCCTTTGAAGTACACTATGATATATGAAGAAAAATCCTGGAATATTTTCCTCAAAACCCTTAATTTCTTTTCGAAAATTATCAGGATTTTTTTAATTCATTAAGTGAATATATTACATACAACATTATTTCTAGATGTAAATTGCACTGAACAAAACTAAAAACACAACACTTTTGTTTTTGCCCCCCTTTTTCATGAGCTAAACTCGAAGATCTTTTTCTATGTACACAAAAGGCCTGTTTCTCTCAAATATTGTTCACAAATCTGTCTAAATCTGTTTTAGTGAGCACTTCTCCTTTGCAGAGATAATCCATCCACCTCACAGGTGTGGCATATCAAGATGCTGATAAGACAGCATGATTATTGCACAGGTGTGCCTTAGGCTGGCCACAATAAAAGGCCACTCTAAATTGTGCAGTTTTATTAAACAGCACAATGCCACAGATGTCACAAGTTTTGAGGGAGCGTGCAATTGGCATGCTGACTGCAGGAATGCCCACCAGAGCTGTTGCCCGTCAATTTAATAGTTTTTCTCTACCATAAGCCGTCTCCAAAGGCGTTTCAGAGAATTTGGCAGTACATCCAACCAGCCTCACAACCGCAGACCACGTGTAACCACACCAGGCCAGGACCTCCACATCCAGCATCTTCACCTCCAAGATTGTCTGAGACCAGCCACCCGCACAGCTGCTGCAACAATCGGTTTGCACAACCAAAGAATTTCTGCAAAAAAACTGTCAGAAACCGTCTCAGGGAAGCTCATCTGCATGCTTGTCGTCCTCATCGGGGTCTCGATCTGACTGCAGTTCATTGTCGTAACTGACTTGAGTGGACAAATGCTCACATTTGATGGCTTCTGGCACTTTGGAGAGGTGTTCTCTTCATGGATGAATCCTGTTTTTTTACTGTGCAGGGCAGACGACAGACAGCGTGTATGGCATCGTGGGTGAGCGCTTTGCTGATGTCAGCACTGTGGATCATGTGGCCCATGGTGGCAGTGGGGATATGGTATATGGTGTATGTTAAGGACAACGAACACAGGTGAATTTTATTGATGGCATTTTAAATGCACAGAGATACCGTGATGAGATCCTGAGGCCCATTGTTGTGCCATTCATCCACAAACATCACCTCATGTTGCAGCATGATAATGTCACCCATTGAGCATGTTTGGGATGCTTTGGATCGGCGTATACAACAGCGTGTTCCAGTTCCTGCCAATGTCCAGCAACTTCGCACAGCCATTGAAGAGGAGTGAACCAACAGCCTGATCAACTCTATGCGAAGGAGATGTGTTGCACTGCGTGAGGCAAATGGTGGTCACACCAGATACTGACTGGTTTTCGGACTCCCAATACAGTAAAACTGCACATTTTAGAGTGGCCTTTTATTGTTGCCAGCCTAAGACACGACACACCTGTGCACTAATCATGCTGTCTAACCAGCATCTTGATATGCCACACCTGTGAGGTGGATGGATTATCTCAGCAAAGGAGAAGTGCTCACTAGCACAGATTTAGACAGATTTGTGAACTATATTTGAGAGAAATAGGCCTTTTGTGTACATAGAAAAAGTGTTAGATCTTACAGCAGATCTATACAGGTGGAGCTGGGGAAGGTGGAGGGTTTCTGAAGCATGCTGCAAACTGCTACATCTAGCACTAGTCATGTATCTGAATGTTGAGCAGTGAGCTCATTGGCTACTGATACAGGAGACAACCAGTCGGCTGTGCCATGTAATTATGATGTCATGTTGTCAGATTGAGTTAGACCCATTGGACTGCATTCTAGAGTTTCATGCCAGAACTCTGTATTTAGTTTGATGTTGATGCAATCAAAGCAGTTTGCTCTTGATTTTTCAGATAGAAATGTTTCAGACTAAACTCTGACATGCTTGACACACGTTCTTGTTTCTTTCTCCTGGGACGGAGGTATTGAGCACATTAGCTTCTGCAAGCACTCTGAATGCGTTGTGCTTTAAACACGGCTTGTTGCTATGGCTACAGGTTGCCTTCCAGCTTTTCAGATGTGCACCTTTCAACCTACTGAAACCCACTGCATCACATCAGAGATAGACTCTGTCTCACCGCTGAACTGATCAGCTTCTTTTGGGCCAAGTGTTCTCGGACTGTAATCTCGAGAGGCTTGTGTTTCTGTCCTGCAGTCCAGGGCTGCTGCCCTCTACGGGCCAAAACAATACTCCTTGGGTTTGCACTGCTTCAACAGCTGTGGTTCAGAAGCAGTCCAGTGAGAGTATCTGAGGACATTACGAGGAACAGCTGAGCTCAGGTTTCTTAAAAAAAGAACTAGAACAACACAAGCCTTAAATAAAGCAGCTGAATTTTACAGGAGCCACTGGGATGTGTGCGTTTCTGCTGAGACACAATGAATGACCAACTGGCCCTAAAGTAACTGTGAACAACAACAGTCCACTGCTTTTTTTGTGGGTTTGCGGCTGATTCTGGGTTTAAGCTCAATGCTGATTACCAAAAAAACTAGTTTTGACTCTCCCTTGAAAAAAAAGCAAGCAGGTAAGGTCACTTACAATGAAATGATTTTGGCATTATGTTCATATTTGAACGATTTCTTGTTGCATTTGATATGCATTTGATACAAAACATATCTAAATATACCATATTTTCCAGAAAAAAGTAAATGGGGCAGTTTTTTTATTTTTATTTTTTAAATTAAGTTTAAGTTTACCATCTAATAAAACGATTTACATTAATTCCTCTGTTAAAATGTGTATTATTTGAGCTTTAAAGTAAATATGACTAATTTCTTCATTGCATTTGATATCAAATATAAGTACTGTATTTTTGGAAAAAGGTGAATGGGGCCAATTTTTGGAGCATTGAAATTTAGAAATATGAATTTCATTATTTTCTAAAAGTGTTTACATTTATATTTAAATATACTGTATTTTTTAGAAAAAAAAAAAACATGAATGGGGCCAATTTAAATATGGCATTTAATACAGAAATTTGACTTTGAGAATTTGAGAAATTTCCTAAAAATATATACATTAATAGTTAGATTTTTTTTATATACTGTGTGTATTATTTTTGTGTTTTTTATTCATTATTTCTTTGCATTTGATACAAACTAAATTTAAATATACAGTATTTTCTAGAAAAAAGTACATTGGGCCTATTTTTAGAACATTTAAATGCAGAACATTAAATCTTCTGTTAAAATGTGTTCATTATTTGAGCTTTTGTAAATATTGTAAATACATCTAAATATACAGTATTTTCTAAAAAATGTTTAAAAAATATATTTATTTTTTATTTTTTGAGCATTGTAATAAATATTTCTATTCATTATTTAATTGCATTAGAACAATATATATTTAAATATACAGTATTTTCTGGAGAAATTATACATGGGGCCAATTTCTGAAGCATTTCAATGCAGAAATTTGACATTTATAATTTTCTAAAATTATATACATATTTTCTTTTAAATGTTTGTGTTATTTGTAAATTCAAAATTTTGATATTTATTTTTTTAAAATTACATTTAAATTAAATTTAACAAATGTAATAAAATTTTAATTTAAATACATTTCTTTTTTATATTTTTATTATTGCATTTGACACAAAATATATTTAAATAAACTGTATTTTCTGGGAAAACGTGAATTGGGCAAATTTTTGGGAAGATTTAAATGCAGAAATTTCATAATTCCAAGTTCATAATTTTATAAATCTATTTACATTAATTATATTGTTAAAATGTGTTTATTATTTGAGCTTTTGTAAATAATTGCATTTGATACAAAATATATCTAAATATACAGTATTTTCTGGAAAAAAAGTGAATGGAGCCCAGTTTTGGAGCATAATTATATAAGTTAAAATGTTTGTATAAGTTGAGCTGATTAGAACACAATATATATTTAAATATACTGTATTTTTTAGAAAGGCCAATTTAAATATAGCATTTAAATACAGAAATTTGACTTTCATAATTTTCTAAAAATATATACCTTAATAGTTTTAATTTTTTTTTCTCAAATGTATTATTTTTGTTTTGAATTATGTGTTTTTAATTCATTATTTCTTTGCATTTGGTACAAAATAAATGTACACATACAGACTTTTCTAGAAAAAAACTACAATTGGGCCATTTTTTAGAACATTTAAATGCAGAATTATGAAGTTTATAATTTTATAAATCCATTAACATTAAATCTTCTGTTAAAATGTGTTTATTATTTGAACTTTTGTAAATATTTGAAATATATCTAAATATACAGTATTTTCAATTTATTTTTTATTTTTTTCAAAATTCAATGTTCAAAATTTTTGAACATTGTAATAAATATTTTTATTCATTGCATTAGAACACAATATATATTTAAATATACAGTACTTTCTGGAGGAATTATATATGGGGTATGTGTTAATCAACATTATGTTACAAATACAGTCAATTTAACTTGAACCCACAATATTCTTTTAAAGATGTGAGCTGAAAGGTTGTAGGTTGAAATGCCTGAAGGGACAATGAACTCCACCAGTTGGTGGGCAATCACTATTACGCAATTGCGGAAGATAATAAACCCCAGGGTATTTGTACGATAAGTTGGTTTAGAGACGCAAATGTCCGCTAATGGAGTAATAACTAAGCCAAACATATCCTCCAGCATCAGGCTCCCCATGACAGTTTTTTTTAAACTAGCGCTTGCATGTAACAGCAGTGCTCTGTCTGACTGAACAAATACTCATTTAATGTAATGAGCATCTGAAGCACAGTCTGAAACACACCCCAGAGAGCAGAAAACACATCTGAGCACTAGTATTACTCATACGCTCACAGCGACTAAAGCACTTTAAAAAAGAACAGGACAATCTAAATTTGAATCAGGCTAATAGATTAAAGCAGAGCAGTTATTGATGTTCGGCTTCTGAAGCCCAAACACACTTCGCAAATACTCACAAATCCTCCTCCGTCAAGGGAACCGAGACACACAATGGGACTGAACAGCAGGACATTGTAAAATCAGAATTTAATAACTGACTCTTCAATTCATGCATTTGATGTGAATAAGCCACACCCCACAGGACACTAAATTACAATTTGAATGAGAGAACAAGGAATTTACTCAATTTACTCAATTTTTATTCAGATTTCTACAATAATAACACATTTTTTTAAGTCCAAAGAAATTGTATCATTAATTTATGCGATTTTGTATGAATAATTACAGGGATTTTATATGTTTTTTTATTACTATTACTATTGTTATTATTATTATTATTATTTCATTGCATTTAATACAGAATATATCGAAATATACCGCATTTCTGGAAAAAGTTCCAGCTTAAAATTGCATTAAGACCAACAAAAAATAAAAATAAATAAATAAATAAATAATATTAATAATAACAAGAATTTATTAAATAATAAATACTGACGTAAAACAGATAAGTTGCATCAGTGTTAATAATAAATTAATCATTATTAATTTATTAGAATAGCAAAATAAATCATTGCATTTAATACTGAATATGTCTAAATATACTGCATTTTCTGGAAAAAAAATAATAATAAATTATAAATAAAAATACATACTGACATAAAAATGTTAATAATATAATATAATATAATATAATATAACATAACAACACCTGTTACAGGGATCTTATACGTAAAATGTTTTTATTTATTTTTTCATTGCATTTAATACAAAATATATCTAAATATACTGCAAAAAGTCACCAGATAAGACCAAAAATAAATAAATATAAAATAATAATTAAACAAATACTGGCATTAAAACTTGCATCAGTGTTAAAATATATTATACATACAAATACATGTTAATATAATATAATATAATATAATGTAGAACACCTGTTACAGGGCTCTTATATGTAACGTTTTTATTTATTATTTAATTGCATTTAATAGAGAAACTATTAAATGTCTATCTACTATCTAAATATACAGTATTTTCTGGAGAAAGTCACATCATGCAGGTCAAAAATAAAATAAAATAAAATAATGTATTTATTTATTAAAAAAATAAATGCTGACATTAAAAAACAGATAAGATGCATCCGTGTTAATAATAAACTATACGTAAAAATAAATACTGAAATGAAAATGTTAATATAATATCAATGTTAGGGACATTATAGATACATTTGTATGCAAAATATATCTCTCTCTCTATATATAATTTTTCATATATCCCAAAAATAACATGTTATATGCCAAAATATACTTCAATATACAAGCATTTCCCATTTCCTCTGAAATTATATTAAAAATGATCAATTCAAAATATATCTCAGTTTCATTTTTAAATGACACTATCATATTTTTGAGAGATGCTATGTGTTCAAAAAAGACATTAAATATTCTCCATGGCATAATTGCCATTAGCATTAGTAAAAAAAAAAAAAACGTAGCAACTCAACAGAACAATGAGCAGCAGATAGAAAATAACAGCTAGGCCTAAATAATGCTAAAATTAAGTGTTTTTTCCTGGTGAAAATATATTTTAAATAAAATAATTGTATGCTTTCAAGTCACTTCTGAGGTTCAGTAAAGGTTATTCTGCTTTCTTAGAAAGCACTTGAAATGATCATGGCTTACCAATAAATAGCAGACAATCTATTGCAGAAATAAATACAAGGGCAAAATGAGCGCTGAACTCTGTGTTATTGATAACAAATGAATCGTAGTTCTTCTGTGAAAGTGACTCTTGAACATCAACGAATGAAATGAAAATGCGAGGGAAAGTTATGCAAATCTCCTGCGCTGAATAATGGATATTCTGATTACATGTTGAACTGAAGCTCCGCCAGCGTCTCCGGTTGAGGTAAAACTGTATTAAGTGCATGTATAATCTCTGTATCCATGACAATTCGGCTCCAAATCCTGAATAATAGGTCTGTACAAGAGCATTAGGGATAAGAACGTAATGCACCGCGTCTCGGAGCGAACCCTCCGCTAACCCGCGAGCATTTAGGGTTTAGGGCACATTAATCTAGTAGTCTAAAGTTACAGAAACAGATGAAGCGTGCAGAGACGCTTAAAATGAACCTAATGTATTCCGACGCAGGCCTTGCCAAAATAACGCTAAAGTGTGTAAACAAAAAAAGTGCGGTAATGGACCCAGCCATTCGCAGAGCAAGTCCACCGCAGGCCAGAGCGGCGATCCTGCGGGATAGTGTGATATCTGATATTTACTCCTAAAATATTCTGCTTTATCTGAGGGAACAGTCACCCGCGGAAAGACGAGAGTTTGTGGTGAGATTTGGGACTCTGATGCACTCGAGAAGCGCGCCGGCTTTATCTCAGCGTGTGTCATTGAGTATATCCCGCGCATCAGTGGATCTGATGAATGACAGATATATAGAAAATATTCTTATGAAGTTTTCTAGGCCACTTCAGGGGAATCTCGGCCAAAAAGAGAATAAGAGCTAGAGCTCTATTCCAAAACCTAGTGAGCTGCCCATGTAGACAGCATTTTAAAGGGCACTACACAGCCAAATGTTTTATTTTTTTGAGCCAGACTTATCGTAATATCTATAGAAATCTTTAAACAAATAACAAGAGTGAGTAGGCTATAACCACATGTTTTACTCCAAACTTGTGTTATAGCGCCAATCGTTTGAAAATAAACTTCTGTGAACTGATTCTTATTTTATAGTATTCTACACAGTGATAAAGACCATGTCGATCAGCATTACAATATAAATATACATTATCCGGATGAAAATCCTGGAGGTGGCTTGAAGAACACAGATAAAACATATACAGTTACTATCATGTGCTGATTCTCATCATGTTTTATCATACAAAACATTTATTTTCGGCACAGCCATCTGTAAATTTCATGGGTCTATGATATTTAATTATTTAAATTTCACAATTTTCGTGAACACTGGTATATTGCAACAGCCCTACTTAATATGATAACGGTATTTTATTAGTTAAACACAATCACAATTATCGTCAATACTTGTATACATGATACTTCTACTCAACTCAATAATGATATTTCATTATTTAAATATCACAATTATCATCAATACCGGTATATTTTGCGTTACCCCAACTTAACATGATAATGATATTACATTAGTTAAATATCACGATTATCGCCAATACCGGTACATAGCTAAACTCCTACTTAACACAATAACGATACAATAACAATATTACAATAACAATATTACATTATTTAAATATCACAATTATCGTCAATAACGGTATATTTTGCGCTACCCCTACTTAACACAATAACGATATTACATTATTTAAATATCACAATTATTGTCAATACCTGTATATTGCGACATCCCTTCTTAACAAGACACCGATATTTCATTATTTAAATATCATGATTATTCCCAATACTGGTATATTGCGACAACAATATTTAATTATTACAATTTTGCAATTATCGTCAATACTGGTATATATAGCTACATTTCTACTTAACCCGATAACAATATTACATTATTTAAATATCGCGATTATCACCAATACGGTATATTGTGACACTCCTACTTAACGTGAAAACGATATTACATTATTTAAATATCACAATTATCGCCAATATGGTATATTGCGACACTCCTACTTAATGCGATAACGATATTACGTTATTTAAATATCACGATTATCGTCAATACCGGTATATTGCGACACTCCTACTTAACGCAATAACGATATTATGTTATTTAAATATTGTGATTATCGTCAACACCGGTATATTGCGACACTCCTACTTAACACGATAATGATATTATGTTATTTAAATATCACAATTATCGCCAATATAGTATATTGTGACACTCCTACTTAACGTTTTAATGATATTACGTTATTTAAATATCACGATTAATGCCAATATGGTATATTGCGACGCTCCTACTTAACGCGATAATGATATTATGTTATTTAAATATCACGATTATCGCCAATATGGTATATTGCGACACTCCTACTTAAAGCGATAACGCTATTATGTTATTTAGATATTGCGATTATCGTCAATACCGGTATATTGCGACACTCCTTAACACGATAACAATATTACGTTATTTAAATATCACGAATAATTGCCAATATGGTATATTGCGACACTCCTACTTAACGTGTTAACGATATTACGTTATTTAAATATCACGATTATTGCCAATATGGTATATTGTGACACTCCTACTTAACGCGATAACGATATTATGTTATTTAAATATCACAAATAATTGCCAATATGGTATATTGCGACGCTCCTACTTAACGCGATAACGATATTACGTTATTTAAATATCACAAATAATTGCCAATATGGTATATTGCGACACTCCTACTTAACACGATAACAATATTACAGGGGTGTGACGAGACACTTATCCCACGAGATGAGACGAGACACGAGACTGGGTTCATGAGAACGAGATGACGATATTATGTTATTTAAATATCATAATTAATGCCAATACGTGTATATTGCGACAGTCCTACTTAACGCAATAACGATATTATGTTATTTAAATATCACGATTATCATCAATACCGGTATATTGCGACACTCCTACTTAACGTGATAACAATATTACGCTATTTAAATATCATGATTATCGCCAATGCAGTATATTGCGACACTCCTACTTAACGCAATAACGGTATTACGTTATTTAAATATCGCGATTTTTGCCAATGCAGTATATTGCGACACTTCTACTTAACGCGATAATGATATTACGTTATTGAAATATCATGATTATCGCCAATACAGTATATTGCAACACCCCTACTTAACACAGTAACAATATATACATATACATATATATATATATATAGAGAGAGAGAGAGAGAGAGAGAGAGAGAGAGATACTGAAAATATCAAAAAAATGTAAACCCAATATGTGTTTTTTTTTGTGTTGCTATTGCTGCGTCTAAGTGTAAAGAAGCTGCATGATGGTTTTGATGCTTCTTTAGAAGACAGCTGTCTATGTAGGCAGCAGGCAGTAAGGCAGCTCACCAAGTTTGAGAACATAGCTAGTTTTAATAAAAGATTGTGGAGCACTTCAGGAATCCTTCTAAGTAAAAAAAAATGTCTCTTAACGCTCTTTCCACATGACTGGAACAGAAGCTAATGAATATTGATTATTTCTACACAAAATTATGGGATAAGAGATGGATTTCCCGTAGGTGTATGCGCTCAGAGCATCAGCCATGCATCTGTGGCGAAACGCTGTTTAAAAACCCTGCGTAAACTCCGTCGCTCTGACCGCCAGCCGCTGGCCAGCAGCCCGCAGCGCGGAAAAGATGTGAAGCGGCCAGCAAATATTGCCAAACAATAAACAGCACGAAGCTAATGTGATTTCAAATGCCACGTTTGTCCCTTACAGCTGAACTGATCCGTGAAAATGCTTTTTGTCACGGCACAAAGACAACTTGACAGTATTGATAGAGCACTTTATGAGGATAATCATAATCTGGTTCCTGTTTTTGAAAGGCAATCCATGAGGCATTTTCCACTATTTAACAAGAATGAGATTTTACTGTATAATCTCCTGCAGTAATCAATAACCACAAACACTGCATGTAAAAAGCATCACCAAAGGAGAAGTTCACCCAAAAATGAAACCCTACCATTGCTTTAAATGTGGTGGTGAGTCAAAAACACGTCCAGGTGAGCGGCGTTTCTCAGAGAGCAGGTGTCCGCTCTCAATCTGATCATTTCAGAGGGCAAACACTTCAGAAACGATACTGTGACCTCGAAATCACTGCCATTTAAAACAAAGACACGACTTTGACCATCAGGAATGGGCCAACAAAAAGAAAGCAGGTGAAGCCTCTTACCTCTCGGCAGGGTTTGTCAGGCTGCGTGTTGTTCAGTGTTTTGTGAGAACGGCAGGTGTTCATCATCTGCACAGGTGTTGTGGCCTCTTTCTCTGACAGAAGCAGCGCTCAGCGTTAAATACTGACATCTGGACTATGAGCTCAGCTGATCTTGCTTCTGGTCTCGTTCGTCAACACCAACGTCAGTTTTTGACACTCTTTTTTTTAAATATTAACAGTTGAATTTCTCTTCAGTTCGCTAATTAGCATGAGCAAAAATGTAACATGCTGAGCTAACAGCTACTCAGAACAATAAACAGCAGATAGAAAATAACAGCTAAATAATGTTAAAAGATATATAATATCAATTAAATTTAAAATTAAAGTTATATTATTAGTTATATTAAAGTTTTTTTTTTTTATGTATTTAGAATATATGCTATACAGCATGGGCTTCAAATGCCAAAATATAGTGCAAAATGTACTTCAAAGGGGCAAGGAAAATGTCATATATTTTCAACACTGAAAAATACCTAAAATGTATGAAACAATATAGCTAAATAAATGTATTTTAAAATGGATCATATTTCATATAAAGATATATTGCATCTAATTTTTAAATACTATTTTCAAAATAATGTAAAATTATAAACATTTTATTGCCACTTTGCACTTGAAACACACATACACACACACACACACACACACACACAATAAATATAAGTAACTAAAACAAATGTACATGTATTTCAACACTGTATTTTAGCTATGTGTTTTTGCCCATTTTTAGAAAAGGATAAGTATCATGAAGTATTTCATTTTAACATATACTGTATTTATATTTGTAATTTTTTTTTATGTACTTAATTTTTCATATAATATTTTCAAAATATTTGAAGATTGCAAACATTTTCATATATGCACGCACACACACAAAATTATAAAAATTACTAAAAATATGTGAATAATTAGAAGTAACTAACATAATAACATATGCAAAAATATATCAATGCTTTTAGCTATATATTTTTGCCCATTTTTAAAGATGAAAATATATTAAAAATGAACAAAAATATGTGAATAAATAGAAGTAACTAAAACGTATGCAAAAATATATCAATGCTTTTAGCCATATATTTTTTGCCCATTTTTAAAGATGAAAATATATTAAAAATGACCAAAAATATGTGAATAAATAGAAGTAACTAAAACGTTTGCAAAAATATATCAATGGTTTTAACTATATATTTTTGCCCATTTTAAAGATGTATCATATTTCATTTCATATTAAGATATACTGTATTTCTATTTTATATTATTTTAATAATAATAATAATAATAATAATAATAGTAATAAACTAAAAATGACCACAAATATGTGAATAAATATAACTGAAACATATGAAAAATAGATCTTTAAAATCTCGATTTTAGCTATATATTTTTGCCCATTTTTAGAAAGAATTAGTATCATATTTCATATTAAGATCTACTGTATTTATATTTTTATATTTGAAAAAACTATTTCATTACTATAATTCTTTGTGTAAGTACTTAATTTTTGGAATATATTATTTTTAAAATATTTTAATATTGGAAACATTTTTTGGCACTTTGTACTACATTTCAGAAAAAAAAGTATATATATATATATATATATATATATATATATATATCTATAAAATACACACACACGCACACACACACATTGAAAATAAACTAAAAATGACCACAAATATGTGAATAAATATAACTGAAACATATGAAAAATACATCTTTAAAATCAATTTCAGCTATATATTTTTGCCCATTTTTTTAGAAAGAATCATAAGTATCATATTTCATATTAAGATGTATTCATTGTATGTTTTTCAAACAATTGACTTACTCTAGTTACTATTTTTTGTGTGTGTATGTAAAAAAAATTTTCTGTAATATTTTCTAAATATTTTTAGATTGGAAACATTTTCTTGCCACTGTGTACTACATTTGAGAAAACACACACACACACACACACACATACACACACACACACACACACACACACACACACACACACACACACACACACACACACACACACACACACACACATACAATTACCCAAAAATATGTGAATAAATTTAAGTAACTAAAATGTATGAAAAATATTTCTATGTAAATATATTTTAAAATTGATTTTAGCTGTATATTTTTGCCCATTTTTAAAGACGTATTATATTTCATATTAAGATATAATGTATTTATATTTTTATTACTTTAGTAACAAATTTCTTTCTTTATGAAATCTAATAAAAATGACCAAAAATATGTGAATAATGTAAGTGTCTTAAACGTATAAAAAATGTCTATGTAAATATATCTTAAAATCAATTTTATATATTTTGCCCTATATAAGAGAAGATAGGTATCATATATCTATCAATCAGATATATCTAGCTACATAATTATATATATATATATATATACATACTTTTGCTAAAAGAGATTTTAATAGATACTACGTAAAGATCTAAATAGATATATAATGTAAATCACCTAAATTAAATCTCGTTAAATAAAACTCTCTTTTGTAATTAAATGAAATTGTCTTCTTCAATACATCCATTAAAATGGCTCCTGTGATGTTAGCTTTCTTAGTTCTCAGGAGGGTTTCTTTCTCTTCCTGTGTGTTAATCTCAGATTACTTCATACAAAGAGACATTCATTAGCAGGTCGGACCTAAAGAAAATGAAGCCTCTTTAGAGCTCAACGAGAGAATGGAAACGGATCAGTAAAGAAGTGCAGCGCAAATTCATCTGGTGTCTCGCAGCGATCCGACAGACCTATCAGAATCACGGCAAACGTGGAAGCACTTCCAGCTGAATGAGAACAGAAATATTGTTATCAAGAAAATTGTACCTCAATTCAATAGCGTTATTACACTCTTTAAAACATGTCTCAGAAGTACTTAAGAAAATGAATTAGCCTGAATTAGCCATAGACTAATATTCCCCGCCCCCCCCTCAAAAAAAGTCTAGAATGTTCTCAGAAGTTCCTCAAACTGCTTGCAGTTTGACCTGAGGTTTATAGCTGGTTTTAAATGTCTGATTTTATCAAGTTAAAACACCTACGCTTGTTTAATATGCACACAGCAGATTTAATTGTACCTCTGTCCCGCTCTCCTCCATCAGATCTGCCCTCTTTACACCCGTTCATTCATCTTCCAGTCACACATTAACATAATATTAACATAATTAACATGCGTGTGTCACTGACCAGAGGGCTGTTAAACATTGTTCACACATCTCCTCTAGCATGTTTGACATTTTAAAGTGCTGAGCGTGTAGCTTCAAGCGCAGGTAGAGCTACACACGGTCAGTAATTATGCAACATGCTAGCCTCGGGTACAGGAACTTTGGAGATAATTAATATATTAAAATTGCACTCGCATACTCTCCACTACACCCAGATGATTAGTAAAGAGAATCAAAAGATGAAATTCATTGTGATTTTGAAAGGATTCCACTTTCAAGTACATTCAAAGACTTTATATGAAGAGTGTTCACTCCCGTTGTTTATGAATGGGAGAAAGTGTAATGCCCAAGATGGCAAATAAGCCCTGCCTTCTAAATGAAAGAACCGATCATTGATTAATAAAGTCATCGCGTCACTACAGCTGCCATTAGAAACTCCAGTTTCTATAAAAACAGGCATGAAAACATTTTTAACGCTTGGAGCATAAGGAACAGCCGTGGTGTATTCAGGGGAGGGGCCATGGGGGCACTTGCCCCCCCGAAAACTGATTGGCCCCCCAGTGTGCCCCCACCCTTCTATTTGTCTGTCACTCAAAAATTCAAATCATATCTTTCTGCATTTGAATAACGATTCTGCGAACCGGGACTAAATATCCAGCTGCATTCCAATGAAAAAAAGCACATTGAAGCTGATCTATATTATATACCTCTTTTTTTTCAATTAGCGAGTTGCAGGCTAGATTTTGGTATCATCTTTCAGTGTTAGGACAGACCAGGTTTGATGTTAGCTCCTAGACAAAGGTAATGTTACATGTATTCATTTAGCCTACGCTTTTATTTAAAGTCACTTACAATTAAGGAATACAACAAGCCATTCAAAGGCATACACACTGCAAGTTTCAGGAGTGACAACCGCATTTAAATGCAGGAGTGAGTTCTGTAAATTATAGCTCCATGTGTGTACAGAACAGCCACTCCTGCATTTGTAACCATAACAACATTTTGCCATCTTGCAGGAGTGAATAAGAATTTATCCGTTTAGTATCTGCCATTTTTTGGGCTAAAGACTCTTTTTGTCCTGTGATTTTAACTAAACTACCGCTGATAAACGTGCTGTGTTTTGTTTATGCTCAGGAGGCTGCTTTAGAGAGCGCTGTCTTGCAGTGTTGCCATGTCCTCATATTTACAAGCGCTTTTAGACATGTTATTTGGTCTTAGCTAATAAAGCTAGGCACTTTATGGAGTTGATAAAGTTGTCTGTGGCGGATTTGAGATATATGATTTCTTTGGTGTTATAAAACAAAGCATTTGGGTGTTTTACTGTTTTTTTTGCGCTTGTACTTGTGTGTTGTCTTTTTTCTATGACGATCTGGCAACAGTGACTTTACTGCAAGGCTTGTGAAAGCAACTAGCCTAGCCCCGTGTCCAAGCTAAGGATAAGACTTCTTTCACCGTTATTTTCTTGCATCTCACATACAGATTTGCGTTTAAATACGTCATTAACAACTAATTGTTCAGTTCGGTTCTGTACACACTGCATAGAATTACTGTAAATGCGTTTGTCACTACCTGTATTTTTCGGGAGTTAATGCGGTTGTCACTCCCGTATTTTAGTTAATTATGGCCACATACACAGTGCAAGTTTCAGGAGTGACAACTACATTTAAATGCGGGAGTGAGTTCTGTAAATTATAGTTCCATGTGTGTACAGAACAGCCACTCCTGCATTTGTAACCATAGGAACATTTTGCCATCTTGCAGGAGTGAATAAGAATTTATCCGTTTAGTATCTGCCATTTTTTGGGCTAAAGACTCTTTTTGTCCTGCGATTTTAACTAAACTACCGCTGATAAACGTGCTGTGTTTTATTTATGCTCGTGAGGCTGCTTTAGAGAGTGCTGTCTTGCAGTGTTGCCATGTCCTCATATTTACAAGCGCTTTTAGACATGTTATTTGGTCTTAGCTAATAAAGCTAGGCACTTTATGGAGTTGATAAAGTTGTCTGTGGCGGATTTGAGATATATGATTTCTTTGGTGTTATAAAACAAAGCATTTGGGTGTTTTACTGTTTTTTTTGCGCTTGTACTTGTGTGTTGTCTTTTTTCTATGACGATCTGGCAACAGTGACTTTACTGCAAGGCTTGTGAAAGCAACTAGCCTAGCCCCGTGTCCAAGCTAAGGATAAGACTTCTTTCACCATTATTTTCTTGCATCTCACATACAGATGCGCCTTTAAATACGTCATTAACAACTAGTTGTTCAGTTCGGTTCTGTACACACTGCATAGAATTACTGTAAATGCGTTTGTCACTACCTATATTTTTCGGGAGTTAATGCGGTTGTCACTCCCGTATTTTAGTTAATTATGGCCACATACACACTGCAAGTTTCAGGAGTGACAACCGCATTTAAATGCAGGAGTGAGTTCTGTAAATTATAGTTCCATGTGTGTACAGAACAGCCACTCCTACATTTGTAACCATAGCAACATTTTGCCATCTTGCAGGAGTGAATAAGAATTTAGCCATTTAGTATCTGCCATTTTTTGGGCTAAAGACTCTTTTTGTCCTGTGATTTTAACTAAACTACCGCTGATAAACGTGCTGTGTTTTGTTTATGCTCAGGAGGCTGCTTTAGAGAGCGCTGTCTTGCAGTGTTGCCATGTCCTCATATTTACAAGCGCTTTTAGACATGTTATTTGGTCTTAGCTAATAAAGCTATGCACTTTATGGAGTTGATAAAGTTGTCTGTGGCGGATATGAGATATATGATTTTTTGGTGTTATAAAACAAAGCAATTGGGTGTTTTACTGTTGTTTTTTTTTTTTTTTTTTTTTTTTTGCACTTGTACTTGTTTGTTGTTTTTTTTTCTATGAAGGTCTGGCAACACTGACATTTCACTGCAGGGCTCCTGAACGTAATTAGCCTAGCCCCGTGCCCAAGATTAGGATAAGACTTCTCTCACCATTATTTTCTTGCATCTCACATACAGATGGGCGCTTAGACAAGTAATTAACAACTAGTTGTTCAGTTCGGTTCTGTACACACTGCATAGAATTTCTGTAAATGCAGTTGTCACTACCTGTATTTTTCAGGAGTTACTGGCTACGTTCAAACTGCAGCTAAATTTGGTTGTCAGTCATTACTCCATAATCATGTTCTGTACACACACAATTCACTAACTCCCGAAAAATACAGATAGTGACAACCGCATTTACAGAAATTCTATGCATGTACCAAATGAATGTACCAAAGTTAAAACTAAAAATAAACATAAAAATAAAGGTGCATCACGGTGCCATACACTCCTAGACATTTCAAAGTGTTTTTACAGTAACTTACTGGCAACACTATTTTTTTTTGTAAAAAAAACAAAACAAACAAAACTGTACTGTTTTTTTTGTGTGTAAAAGTCAGATCTTTGAGAAAATGTATTTATGTTTTTCTGACCCTCTAACTCTAGCACTCTCTATTCTATTTCTATTCTTAAAAAAATTCTCTATTCTTTTTATATTGGATAGGCGACAAGACTTTTGTCAGGGTGTGTAAACATAAGTAGAATAGGCTGATTAAATTTGTCTTTATTGTAATGCAATACAAAATATTTTTGCTAACTTTTGTTTAGAATTTGCACATTATTTTCAAGTCGTTTTCAACTCTTGACTTTGGACCAATTTTGTAGAAATGCCCATATAAATTGAGGGCAACAGGGAGCCGCTATTAATATACGGGCATTTAAATCGCTTTTTGAATGCGGCTTGCTATTTACTTTCACTTTTGAGATTCGTGATCACACATGCTCTGTTTATACTATGGAGAGGCAGTACTTACCACACATTTGACAAGATTAGATGTTTGCCAGTGGTGCTCAGGATTTGCAAATCATTCACCATCATCCCATCAGTCATCTTTCCTTATTCCGTCAATGCGGTAAGTGAAATTTTATGTAGTGTAATGTAACAGGCTACAGCTAACAAACGGCTAACCATCAGTGTTCAAATTGTGTCAAAGCCCCTAACCAGAAACCCTACCTAACCTGACCTAACCTAACCAATAATAGTACAATAAATAAATAAATAAATAAAACCTTATATAAATATTCATATTTTTGTCTTGTCCTTGTTATCATTAAAACCGAATTCTAAGATAAATATTATTTACGACGATCAGTGAATTATCTCTAAGCAAAGAATAAATATCTAGCTGAGGAAATTAATATTTTCAAACAAGTTTAAAGTGATATTTACCTTTGTTTTTTTTTTTTGTTTTTTTTTAAATCTTTATAAAGCCATTCTTTTTTTCTGAAAGTGTGCATTATCTTTTGTGTCAAATTCTTATATTTAATCAGTAAAGTCATTTAAAGCAAAAAGACATTTTAGGCTGTTACCAAACAAGTAAAATCATTATAACAAAATTAATCTTTTCAATGCAGAGGAAACACAGAGGCTGCATCTGAATCGGCATTTAGATGTATTTACCCACTGTTTAATGCAGGACATGAATGCATTTAACCTGCAGATATAAATGCATAAATAATGTTTTGATATTTTAATCCTAAAACGTTGAATGCTGATATTTCAAATTATATATATAAAAAAAATGAAAAGGTACTTTAAATGTGAAATTACAACCGCCAGTAGTTTGTAATTGAACCAAATCCTTTAAATGGTTGATTCATTCAGGAACGAAACACTGTCACGTTGTTTAGAGACACAAAACAGTGCTGTGGCTGTGTTTGGAACCATTTTTGTTTGCAATGTGGCTAGTTTATTAAACAACTGTTGTATAAAATCTATAGCACATTTGTGATTTTTGCAGGAAAATACTCTTCATGTGATACAGATTACCTAAATTAAATTATATAAACATACATTTTCTGCCCCCATATCCTGGATTTTGGGAAAATGCATTTTATAAGACTATATCATGCAGTGAAAGAACACACTCTTAAGTCTCACTAGTGTTTAAGCACTGATTGGCCACTGCATTCTAAACTCAACAGAGTCGTATGTGGTTGGTTATAGTGGGCATTGCTGTAAAAACGCGTAAAAATAAAATATAATTTAATGTGAGCAGGTCTAAATTTAATACAGCAATAAAATTGTTTATTTTATCTCTCACTAGTTTCATGTTTGAAGTGTTATTGAGAAACCAGGGGACCCCATAAGTATATTTTTTTTGGGTGTTGACTTTCCGAATATGGATTCACTAATCAGGCACATCCCTATCACTGCATATTTTACAGTATAAGTGAGACTTTAATTCCGAGTCTTCCTTGTATTGACAGGTTCTGGGTGTTTAATTTCCTGCTGTTACTGTCAGTGATATTAAAAATCTGTGAGAATAAGCAGGTGAAAATGTAGTGAACAGTGACTGAGCGACCGCATGAGTTTCTAATTCAGCTGAGACTTTCGAAGCAAACCCATCCTGCAGGAAATCTCGTTCCTGTCAAGGGGCCATCTTTAAATCCTGTTCATATGCGAAAGATGATTAAATAAAAGCTTTTACGATTTTAAAGTGCTCTATTCCGGTGTCTTTTGAAGGGAAATGAGCACCCTTCAAATGGATAATTACACCTTAATCTTCGGTTCTATAGTGAAATCGTGAAACACGCCTGTCGGGAGGAAATCAGAAATGAAAACAGCATTCGAGAGAGCGAATCTAAGACGCCTCTGTTTGTATGCGTCAGTCAGCATCCAATAAACCCAAAACAGTTATTTTCTATTCATTAGATAAATTAGTCAGAGTGCCTCATTCTGGGAGTTTCCGGATGATTCTGCATCTCTAAAGAAAACCATCATTTTTGCTGTCTGTCTCTCCTTCCTCTTTCGAAAAGTGATTACGGCATTATTTCCAGCATTTTCATGCTTTATATTAAGTTCTCGTGAAAAAGTTACACAGATATGCACTAATATGATTTGAGCAGTACCATGGCTTTCTGTGCGTTCCTTGATATGATCCAGCAGGCATCTGGTCATCTTAGCAGCTCCTTGTCCTTCATTGAGCTGATCAACCTAAACCAGTTAGGATCAGACAATGACCATGATTACAACCGGCAGGAGTAACAATCTCCATTAAGCTTCGAATAATAATAAAATCTCCATTTTAGTGATTTCTTAAAGGATTAGTTCACTTCCAGAGCAAAAATGACCTGATAATTTACTCACCCCCATGTCATCCAAGATGTTCATGACTTTCTTTTGTCAGTCAAAAAGAAATTAAGGTTTTTGAGGATAACATGCCATGGACTACAAAAGTGCCAAATTGCAGTTTCAAAGCAACTTTACTCAATCCCAGCCGAAGAAAAAGGGTCTCTAGCAAAACGTTTGGTCATTTTCTAAAAGAAATGTAAAGTTATACACTTTTTAACCTTTAAGCTCCATTCACACTTGCAGTGATTTTATCACCGGAGGTCATGAGCTTTCTGTATCTCTTAAAATCACTAAATGTGTGAACCTTTTTATTCAGAAAAAATCTAAATGTTCTTATTTGTTCTTATATTTGTACACATAAGTTTACAACTTTCAGAGGTTCCTGCATTACCATAATGACTCCGACAGGAACGCAGGAAACCCATTACGATAAAATGACACTGTTTTCTTACCTGCTGGTTAATATTATTTCACATTAACTGCGCGAACGCCAAGAGATTCGCCTGCAGAGCAAAATAAACAAGGCGCATTTTTGGTAAAAAAATCTCCATAGATTGTTTAATACAACATACCATATTTTCAACAATTCAACATCAATAAAATCGTGTTAATTAAAAAAAAAAAGAAAAGAAAACAAAATGCATATTACTTTTATTGCACAGAACAATTTAAACATTTTCCATACTAGATTTTTTCACCTTTTTAGGTTTCTGTTTTTTCTTTAGTATAAAAGAATATAATGGACCACATTAATGCACATTATCGTCCTGGGCTGAATGTCGGAGAGGGGGCGGAGGTCATATAAAGATTTATTCGACATAATAGGATGAAAACAGCAGGTAGACCACAGAGGCAGAGGATCAGAGAAAGATTCAGGTGTGTGTGTGCATGTGTCAGATTAATGCTAAAGTGGATCAGCAAGGGTTAAACCATCTGTGCGGCTTCTCCATCTGCAGCCTCAGTCAGCAGCACAAACCACTTAGCGAGGCGAAACCCATCTACACCCGAGCAAAATCCAGTGCATAAACACAGCTCAGTGTCCTTTCACGGAAATCACCTGCCCGGCTTGGCCCAGATTAAACGCACACTTAAAACACAGCTGGACTGTGGAGCGAATTCATTAAACCGTTGCATTTCGGCACAAAAACCTGCTTCATACTCTCTAACCAGTCTCTGTCTAGCACTGCGCAACTGTGCTCTCTTTTTAAACATGCCTGCTTTCACTTTACTCCCTTAATTCACAAACTTTGCCTAATGTTACGCTCTTACTGCCTGCGAGTGCTCGTTCTTAGTGAGCTCTTGCGTGTAGACATCTGTCATTGTAACAAACCAGCACCATTTGAGTCCTTAGATGTGCTGGATAACTTTAAAACGGTTTCTTTGGGTACCAACGCTTTATATAATGTAAAGAATAGTTGATCTGAGACCATAAGACAGGTCTAAGACTAAGACCGTCAGACAGGTGTAAGAGCCATGAGACAGATCTAAGAGCTTGAGACAGGTGTGAGACCCAACAGCGGCAGCAGATGAAGGTGATCGAGTGCTGTCGAGCATATTAACGCTCTCACCTTTTGATGAAATGATTGATTCTGTTAGGAACACGCTCTGAGATAGAGCTATACGTTCTTGGCGTAGCTTCTCAGTCGAATAAAACTCTGAATGGGTTTGTTATAGAAAAATGTGATGCTGCAGTGCCATTAAACGGGTTTAAACCTGACCAGGCACTACAGAAATGCTCACTGCAGGCTACGGTGATCATTTTTACATAAAAATAAAGCAAAACACACAAAGAAAGTCACATAATTACCGCTGCTTTCACTTGCCTAGCCATTAATCCAACAATAAACAACCTGCACTTGTTTATCCAGATGCTTGAGTCATAAAATTCCCTCGGCTTATCAAACAAATGCATTAAAATGCGGATCCGAAAGCAGAATGAGAACCGAACAGCAGAGCGTAGATACAAAGAAGAAATGTGCTGTGAGTTGGGCTATACGTATTTCTCTGTGGCAGGAATGGAAATGCAATCTGTTATTTTCCACATTCTGTTGTTAGACACAATGTAGAAGATGAATTTGGCCTGTTAGGTTTGTTAAATGTGCTTTCACCCCTGATTTATCTACTGTTGTTCTGTCATAAAACTAGTAGAAAACAAAAAAGAATGGGTTAAATGAACAAACACACAAACAAAGAGGATGCGGGCAGCAGGACAGCAGGGAGAAGGATGCTCTGCCTTTGCATTCTGGAGGTCAACAACATTTTGGAGGTTCAGTTTTTCCTTTTTTTCCATGTTTTTTTTTATACCCATAAAAATCCACAGGAACTGAAGTGTTTTAAAACAAAATCCTCTCTCAAAGATATTGGTCCCCGTAGGCTGAGTTTAAGCGGCCATCACAGAGGAGTGCGCATGAGGACATTTTCCCCCTCTCGTGTTCAATATTGAACAAAAGCACCGCCCCCTGCGCCGCACATCCGTCTTTAGAAAGGGGGGAAAATACCCCTCCTCTATGGGGTGCTCGTCAGAGCCAGAGGTTGTTTAGGCAGGGAATCTCTTGTTTTTGTCCTTACGAGTCTGTTTTTAAAACGGTCTTTTGAGCTCCCTGGCTGGGTTATATCATTTTCATGTTAAATTTCCGAGGGGCATCGGCGCCGCTGCTGCTCATCCCAGCGTCCGATTTGCGCGGGACGTATTCTATCTCAATGTTGTGTTTGCTGTTGCCTTTGCCTCTGCTCCAAAGAAAGAGCAGAACAAGGCAGAACAGAACCACACCCAAAAAGGAGATGAAGCCCATGGTGGTAGCGATGATTAGCGTCTTTATATCAAACGGGAACGGGACTGTTGCTCTCGTTCCATTGGCTCCGTTGTCGTTGGGTTGGTTGGAGATAAACGCCAAGGTTTTGTTGGGTTGGTTGGGCCAATCTGGTGAGTAACTGTGGACGTGTAGGTGGGCCAGAGCGGTGTCGTTACCACCGGCATTGCTAGCAATGCAAACGTATGTCCCATTGTCCTGAATCTGAGCGTAGCGCACCTCCAAAGTGCCGTCTGGGAAAACAGTAAGCCGTCCTATCGTTTTCGTGGTGATGAACTGCTTTTGTGGGGAAAGCCACATGATGACAGGTGTCGGGTCTCCATCTGCCTGGCAAACAAAGTGGATGGTGGTGCCTTCGTCAACAAACTTCTGCTGGGGTTTTCGATCTCGGATTCTAGACTTGCGACAGGTGAAGTAATTGGGCTGCAGAACGTCAGGGAAGTCCTTGAACTCCTTTCCCTGAACGAACTCGGGTGAGGAGCAAGTTGGCTGCTGGCGGTTGAAGTTGAGCCTCCAGCGGCGTCGGAAAACCCAAAGCAGACGGCAGTCACAAGCCAGCGGGTTGTCATACAGTGCGAGGGTCTCCAGGTTCCCCACTGAGTGGAACACAGACTCCTCCAAGGTGGTAAGGGAGTTGCTGGACACATTGAGGACTTTCAGGTAGTTCAGTCCTCTGAAGGAATATGGTTCGATCATGGTCAGTCGACCACCCACCAGGTGGAACTCCTGCAGTCTGAGAAGGTCATGCAGCCGGTTGCCTTCGATCATCTGGATGGGATTGTAAGACATGTTGAGGAAACGAAGATAAACCAGGTGCCGCAAGGCCAAATACGGAATTGACGTCAGATTTGCGTTAGTGATCGTTAGGGAGGTAAGATTCAATCCGTACAAGCAGTTGGTGGTCATGGTATCCAGGTAGGGCCAGTTGGCGATCTCCAGCACTTTGAGACGATAGAGCCGCTTGAAGCTGTAGTCTCTGATGCTGTTGATGTTGAGGTTCCGCAAGCGCAGCGTAACCAAGCTGTGCAGGTGCGTAAAGGCCTCTGTCGGGACAGAGGTCAGGTTACACTTTTCTAGCGTGAGCTGCTCCAGGCTGCTGAGGCCGTGAAACGCCCTGTGGGATATGAAGACAAGGTCATTATCCCCAACCTCCAGAGAGCGCAGGTTGTAGAGATCCTGGAACATGTAGTCCAGCAGAATTACAATCTTATTTTCACTGATGTCCAGCTTTGTTAGGTTACTGAGGCCCGTAAACACTCCCAACTGGATGAGCTTCAGCTTGTTGCTGCGCAGTCCCAGACTCTGCAGGCCGTAGAGGTTGTTAAAGGCCCCAGGCTCGATGGTCGAGATGGTGTTTTCATTGAGCTCCAGCTCTTCCAGCTGCGGGAAGGCGGAGAACTCATCTGGGTTGATGGTTTTGATTCGATTCTTGCTGAGGTCCAGGAGCCGTGTTTCCGACGGGATTCCCTCTGGAACGGACATCAGCTTCTTGCGGTGGCACAAGACCGAACGCTCCTGAACATTGCACTCGCATCGCGATGGGCAGCCCGTGGCAGAGCCAGACAGCACTGTGCCCAGCATCAAGATTAGAATGGGCTGCCAGCATGCCACCAGGAAGCTGTGCCCACTCACTTCCCCTGCTACCATCCTACCGGTTACCTGCACAGAGAGAAAAGAAAAAAAAGAAGAGAGAAAAAAAAAAAAGAGTGCTGAGTTATAAAATATAAAATTCAAGGCATCCAAATCAATAAACAATTATACCACACAGTATTGACCAAACTTCTAGTGGGTTATTTTCTTTGGCGAGCAGGATATGGCTCTAAAACATGAGCGAATTGTATGTTTATTGAATACTATTCACTGAAAGAACGGAGAGGGTAAAAGAGTGATTTACTTAACCAAAGCATCAACTGCATGTTTCACTACACTATAAGCTCATAAAATGACTGTACTAAGGATTGTTGAAGCATTCAGAACTGTGAAAAGGAAGAGCCAATGGCTTGTACTTGCATAACTGTGCGAATTGGCACTTTTGGATTCTATCTCCTTTGTTTTGACCCCAGCTAGTTCAACTTCAAAGGCTTTTAACACACAGTAGCACTCGTGCTAACTGAGCTCAGGGACTTGACTTGGAATCCATTGCAAAGGTTACATCACCATCATAAGATATTTATGAATCCTCTAAACCTCTGGTGCACCTAACACAGCTGAGCAGCAAGTTAGAGGGCTGTTTCTCTGTCCTAACCAGCCTTTTCACTCTTAAATCCTAAGAGTGTTCACACTTCCATGTCTGGGATTCATATGAAACAATGGCACAGAGGCATACGTGTGAATTTATCCACAATTTTCAAGGAGAAATCCACTTCAGAGCAAGTCAGCAGGTGCGCACATTAAAATAGCTAGCATATGCCATCCGCGAGAAAGGCCAGAAGACAAGGAATTGGTTTAGGACCGATCTAAAACACTCTCGCTCTCTGATGAATTACTAAAAGACATGCTGAGCATTGAAATCTGTACACAGAGATTCTAATGCTTCCTGAATCAGCAAAAAACACTCTTTATGCATAACTGCCCTTATTGTGAGGATTAACTTCTTAGCTTTGGTTTGGTTGAGTCTTCGAGGCACTTAGACCATGATAGTACTCTTTAGAATAACAACAGAAACACCCGCAAGATTAAAACCTAGTTTTGGACCTTACCTACATAGTCATCATCGGAATAGTTTCTGCACAGATATGCCTTGAAATGCTGTCTAGGTAGGCAGCTCTCTTGGTTTTGGAACAGAGCTTGCATCTCTGGTGAATTTCAGGTTCTACAGTTTTTTTTGGGTTGGCTGTTACACTATTCTCTGCCGACCTGTCATATCTGTGATTATGGTTTCATAACCACCTACACAGCTCTGGAACACTTCTATTGAGAATATCAAAGAATGTTCATTTCCTGTTCATGTAACACAACATCCCTGTCGCATGATCATAAAAAAGATGTACAACTTGCATTAGGAAGTCTGACGCCAGCAATGATTGCTTCTGCCCTGAAAGACTGGTAAATATATTGCATTGCGATGCTGATATCAGAGACCCCCCACAAGCAAAGGGTTTTTCGGTCCGAAGAACTTGTAGAGCTTTTTAAAGCCTTAAAATGGTTCTTTAGGGAATCGCAAATCTTGAAGCACAATGACCATTAAACAGAGTCATTGGTGTGCAAAAGAACACGACCCTCCTACACAAACACAAAATGCATTGCACATATCTCCAAGATGAGCCTGTTACAGGAAGCTAAAAGCAGAAAAGATCTTGTTAGCAAATTAAAAGTAAAATGTTCTAATTTGCATATCTAATCAACTCTATTTTACACAATGCGTCACAACTATGTAAATAAAAAAAAGAAAAAATCTATGTAAATCAAAATGTAAATGACATTTGGGTAGTCGACAAGACTATTTCTAATTCTAAAGGAATATGTAAAGGAGGTGATTCACTAACATTCCAGAAGAGGCCAATTTGGATTTTTGTTTGTAATTTGTAATGAATAAACTGCAGTGATCTAACTGTGAGCCCCAGTTGTTCATCAGGATCAATAATGAAGCCACTGAAGGGTTGAGTTTGGCTGGAAGCATTCAGCATGTGGCCCAGAGGCCCCATGTTAAACCGTTAGCACTGCTGAGGGGAGGTTGGGTTCTGTTCAAAGCAAATTAAGCAGCCTACAGTGTGTGCTGCCAAAACCTGAGAACATATGTAAATGTTCTTCATATGAATCTGACATGAAAGAACTATCATCGCTGTCTGGTCATCAGGCTAGCAACAAGCTGAAACATTATTCAGCTAATGATCTGTCTCTGGGAATCATATCAAGTAGCATTATGCATTATCTCATAGTGAAACTCAAAAAAGAAATGCCTGATTGGTAAGAGTATCTAGTGAAAATTCCTTTGTTGGGGTCTGTGACCTTCAATCCCCTGTAAAATAATTCAAAGGTTGCGTGTAAAGTAATGACGTAAGTGCATAAAGCAATGCAATGAGGTAGTTTGTGCGGTGAAAGAATGTAAAATATGCAGTAAGATTGTGTGGAAACTAAAGTAATGCAATGAGATAATGTATATTGTAATGCAGGTCTACTATGGGTAGACCTTCGCGTTCTATACTGTGCTTAAATTCCTGAGCACTGCGTCTTTAGGCACAAAGACGTGTTCTGTGTGAATGGCCCATTAGTGTGTAAAGTAACACTGAGACAGTGTGAAAAGTAACAGCTAACAAAGACTATAAATTAAAATAATGCAGTAGGCTAGTGTGTAAAATAAAACAATGCATTGAGGTAGCATATATTTACAAGGTGTGAAAGTAACACATCAAACTATCATGTAAAGTGACCGGTAACAAGAACTGTAAATTTAAATAATGCAGTTTGGTAACAATGCACTACTTTTCCATTGTTTTTCTATGTAAACGCTTAACGGATGTGCATGACCGTTACGCTCGCATCTTGAGTCTTTTGCAGCGCCTTGCACAGGAGCGCAGCGTTTTTAAGACGCCGTGCAGGGTTGCCAGGTTTTCACAACAAAACCCGCCCAATAAAATAAGCCCAAAATTGCCCAATCACATTTTGAAAGGAGGTCTCCCATTAAAAGGGGGTAAAATACATGTTTTTTGGTGGGATTCCTCTGGTAAAATTAGCATTCCAGGGGCTAAATATTACATTAAAAACAACCCACGGCAACAATGATAAAGTAGCCCAATTCTGCGGGAAAACCGCGAACTTGGCAACACTGACACCATGTCAAGTTAAAAGAATTTCAACTTTTACACACAGCGCCACTCATCAATGTCAGTTCCAAAGCAGGGGACCAGTCAGAAGAACTCGGAGGCGGGGCAAGCATTGCAAGCTTCTGTTTACATTAGCAAGTTGGCATGACAACTGTTTTATTTGACGGCAACATGACGGAGGAAGCGCTCATAATGGCTGTAAATAATGGCTCATAAAAGTGTTCGGATACCCTGAATTATAGAACATTTCTTCAAGCAATTATCACAATTTAAAAAAGTTACTTAAAAAGGAGCTTGGAGAGAAATATCTCTGTCACTGATTATATATATATATATATATATATGTATATATATATATATATATATATATATACACTGAAAAAGCCCCTTATTGTCGTTATTGCATCACGTCTCAAAAGTGAATGTGTGAATGGCCCCTTAGTGTGTAAAGTAACACTGTGACAGTTTGAAAAGTGACGCAGCAAACTCATGTAGTGTAACAGCTAACAAGAACTATAAATTTATAGCCCCGTTCAGACTGTCAGCCCAAATCTGATTTTTTTTATGCAAATCTGATCATATTTAGGTAGTCTGAACAACAACGGACTACATGAATTACGATTTGTGCAAGTCCGTTTTGAGCTGCATTTATATGTGGTTTGGAATCCTATTCAAATCATATTCCTGGAAATGCGTTTCAGTCTGACTGGTCAGATTGGATTTAGCGTAGCATTTTTACGTCATGTAAAACGTAAACACGTCAGACTTTTTGTGGAAAACATAATACACGTCTTTGCAGAAACAGGCTTGTGCTGTTGCAAACTGCAAGTCAAGCAGAAAAAGACAATATCCGGCTAATATACGTACCTTTTTGAGTTTTGAAACCAGCAGAGATGGCAGCACAGATTAAATTGCACATTCCGCTTCTTGCATTTATGCCGCTGCCACAGAAGACAATTATATAATTATAATATTATAATGAATATTATAATCCAGCGCAACCACAATGCTATATCGCAAGACAGCATCTGTATTGCAAACTGTATTGCTGTTAGCATTGGCATTACACAGTGTGGACAGTCAGTTATTCAAATCAGATTCCATCTGGATATGCAAAAAATCGGATTTGGCCTGACAATCTGAATGAGGCTAAAATATTGCAGCATGGAAACACACATAAAAACGTGCTGGATTAGTGTGTAAAGTAACACAGCAAGCTGTCATGTAAAGTAACAGATTATAAGTACTATGAATTGAAGTAATGCAGTTTGGTAATTTGCAATAATTTGCTGTATTGGTAAAAAGTACATAGAAAACGCAGCAAACTAGTATGTAAAAGGGAGGTAGGATGTTAAACAATGCAGTAAGTTAGCATGTATTTTTATGCAGTGATGTGTGTAAAATAACGCAGCAAACTATGATGCAAAGTAACAGGTAAAAAGTACTGGAAATTACAATAATGGTAACATGTCTAAAAACTGTATTATTGTCTACAATAAGTAACAGCAAACTAATATGTAAAAGGGAGGTATGTGGGCAGTGCGCCGACATACAGCGCTATTGCGCTATGGGCGTCCCGAGTTCGAATCCCGACTCAAGGACCTTTCTCTCTCTCCCACTTCACTTCCTGTCACTAATGATCTGTCATATAATAATAAAGCCAAAAAAAAAAAGGGGAGGTAGGACCAGTGTTGCCAAGTCTGCGGTTTTCTTGCGGAATCTGGCTACTTTAACACTTTTGCCGTGGGTTGTTTTTAATGTCTGCGGGTTGAATCGACCCCAATAATGTCATATTTAGCCCCCTGAAATGCGAATTTACCAGGGGAACCCCGCCAAAAAACGTGTACTTCATCCCCCTAGAATGCAATTTTTAACGAGGACCCCCCTCGAAATGCGATTGGGCTAGTTTTGGGCTAGTTTTGAGTAGCAATTGGGCAGGTTTTGTTGTGAAAACCTGGCAACCCTGGGTAGGACGTAAAATAATGCAGTAGGGTAGCATGTATTTTCATGCAGTGAGGTGTGTAAAGTAACACAGGAAACTATCACTTAAAGTAACAGGTAACAAGTACTGCCAATTAAAATAAGTCAGTTTGATAACATAAAAACTTGCTGTATTAATGTGTCAAGTAACACTGTCAGTGTGAAAAATAACACAGAAAACTATCATATACATATTGTTATAAAGTGAGGCAGTGTATGAAGTAACAGTGTGGTAATGTGCAAAGTAACAGCAGAGAAGTATGTAAAGCAAGAGAGGTGGCATTTGAAATGTGGAGCAGCAGTGAGTAAAGTAAAGTGGTTAGAAAGCATGTAAGCAACATGGCAAGTAAGTATGGGAAGTAATGCATTAGGCAGTTCCTAATGAACATATCAAGGTTGCATCTTCTCTATTCTGACGTGATCTATTTCCATCTGTTGCATCACTTACTATTATATATTTATGATACATCTGAATCTATCACAGTAAGACTATGAATTACTGCAGTCATTCCCAGCGGCAACAATCCCACTTAAAGGCGGCAGCTAAATACCTGAGCAGCAGAATCCTCCTCACATCTGTCACTGCTATAGGAACAGCACACTAAGAGTCTAATCTAGTTCAGAATCAGCCTGTTCGCTAATCCTGTACACACACACACACACACACACACACACACGCACAAGGCGCTCTAACACACATGCAGGTGCACTTATTTCACCTCAGCTTCATGTAGGTCAGTTCGGCACACAGACACCTCACAGGACAAACAAAGTTAAACACACACTTGGACAAGAATAACACAACTCCGGTTCATCCGTAAATCAATCTGATTAATTGACTTAACGAAGCTCTGCTGCCACTTTGTAGAGGACTTTGAGTCTTCCAAGTGACTTAAATCTCTGGAATCCGTTCACCAAAACATCAAGTACAGATTGTTTGCCAATTCATTCAGTGAAAATTGCTCACTATTATGCATTCATTAGTGTTTCTGCATTTTTTAATGGGTAAAAAAAAAAATCTCCCACAAGGGACAAGAATCACAGAGAGCTCATTAATATCACATTTGAAAGTAATAAGAATAAATGGAAAACAAACTGCTACAAGTAACTATCACACATTTCTCCTCTAGAATTTCAGAAAAGATCAATAATATCAAAATGTGCTCAGATTTGAGCATGCCTGCATTTAAAAATGAGAGATCTAAACATCTGAACTCAAATGTTTCTCCTTCATTTCCAAATTTCAGAAATGATCTTAGTTGCCATCCATTACTTTTATAGCGGAGTCAATTTTCATTTCTCCTTATGACTTTTAAAGATAGGGTAGGCGATTTCGGAAAGGCTAACAATATAGCAAGCTAGCTTTGAAAGCATAAATCACTCTCCAAAACCACAGATCCTTCAAAACACATGAACATGCACAGCCTGACCAGAGGCTAACCAGCGCCAAAAATGATAAACATTACAATAATAACACCTTCCACTCTCGCTTGGTCTGTAATAGCAAAATGGATTTCAATTTATTTGAAAATGGTGTTGTGTAAATGCTCCCTATATCTCTGAGGTATAAAAGAACGTGTCCTAAATGTCCCTCTGGACCTTTAAAGTTAGACTTTTAAAGATTGTATCGTTCACTTATAACATTCGTTTACACAGAGGAGATAATTGTATTGTTTTAAAAATTTGAAATTCAAATTTGAAAACCAGTTTTCAAAAGTTTGCATTTTCAAGCCCCAAAAATGGCATTGTTGTGTAAATAAACAGCCAAAACACATGAAAAGTGTTTCGTTTTTATTAGATTTTTTTTTTTGTATAAATGCCCTCTAAGTCTCCTGAGGTATAAAATAGCAACATCTGTGCAACCAAATGCTCCTTTAGGTCTTTAAAGTCAGCCAAAAAAATAAAAAACTACTATCAAACCAGTCGCCTCTTTCTGCTACAACAGAACGCCTTTATTTCAATGCAAAACAAGTGTCAGGAACAAGATTGTATCGTTCACTTAAACGTTCATTTACACAGAGGCGATAACGGTACTGTTTTTTTAAACTTGAAATTTTAAACCAGTTTTCAAAAGTTTGCATTTTCAAGCCCCCAATATGCCATTGTTGTGTGAACGAACAGCCAAAACATATTAAAAGTGTTTCGTTTTTATTTGAAAATGGTGCTGCGTAAACACCCCCAAGTCTCCCGAGGCATAAAAGAGCAACATCTGTCCGACCAAATGCTCATTTAGGCCTTAAAATTCAGCCTTTAAAGGCAAAAAATTCTTTCTGCTACAACAGAACGCCTTCATTTCAATGCAAAACAAGTGTCAGGAACAAGATTGTATCGTTCACTTAAACGTTCGTTTACACAGAGGCGATAATTGTATTGTTTTAAATATGTGAAATTTAAAACCAGTTTTCAACAGTTGCCATTTTCAAGCCCCCAAAATACCATTGTTGTGTAAATAAACAACCAAAATACATGAAAGTGTTTCATTTTTATTTAAAAATGGTGTTGTATAAATGCCCCCTAAGTCTCCCGAGGTATAAAAGAGCAACATCTGTGCAACCAAAGGCCTTTAAAGTCAGCCTTTGAAGGTAAAAAAACTACTAACAAACCAGTTGCATCTTTCCGCTACAACAGAATGCCTTCATTCCAATGCAAAACAAGTGTCAGGAACAAGATTGTATCGTCTCCTTAAAACATTCGCACACAGAACCCAGTGTTCAAGATTGCGACACGTCTAGAACTAAGACACACACACTCGCGCTCCATCTCTCATGGTCCGTGGCTGAATCCGCTCATTTATTTGTTGCACTTGCACTGCAGAATCAGCAGAGTGTGACTGAGTGTTCCCTCATTAGAGACCCTCTCCTCTGCTCTCCGCTATTATTGCGTCTGTAAAGTAACTCGGGCTCAGGGAGTGCAAACTGTACACTAGGTTTCTATTTGAAGCTTCAGATCTGCCGCTGACCTTCTAAAAACATCTCCTCCCAGAAAAACCAGCTCCATTCCTAACAGCTCCTCAGAGCTCAAACGTCTCCGATTTCCGCTCTGTCACTCTCTGTTTTTCTCTCTCCGAGGGGAGGGAGACACATTGACCCTGAAGCTGCAGGAAAAGAAGCATCAACACGAGTCCACAATGGCAGCTAGAATCTGGAATAACGAGGTCCAACACACAAGACGTCTGAGCGCTGAGAAATCAATCACATAGGGCAGGTTTTCTCGCTGGGTGTGAGATGAGGGTTTTACAAGCACACAAACATAAGCTCGACTGCAAACCCTAGCCTCACTGTCTATTGTATAGCTTCTGGGGCAGCAACCTAACAGAAATGGAGCCTTGCGAGTAATTGATCTGATACGCTCTTAATGGGCAGAAACTCCATTAACGATCCCATTCTGGCCGTTAAGTGATCTGACTTGCCTTAAAGGGACTTACACTCATGGTTGATTCCAATAGCTCAGCTTCAAACTCTGATACACAAAACTCGATTTCTAGACCTGCCAAATCGATTAATCGCAATTAATACTATTTATTTTACATAGATTTCTTAAATATACACATGTATGTACAGTGCTGGGAAGGTTACTTTGGAAATGTAATAGATTACTAGTTACGTTTACTTAAAAGTTAATAAGTAAAGCTGCAAAACGATTAGTCACGATTATTTTTATTTTGAATTGATTAATCGCGAGTAATGCACTAATCATTTTGCAGCTCTAGTAATAAGTAGTAGTAGTAGTATTAAGTAGTATAATAACTATTTCAGTTGATTACTTTTCTAAATTTAAATTTGGAATACGATTAATCGCGATTAATCGATTTGACAGCCCTAATACATTTTTTAAAGGTCTCTGTGAAAAGAAATCGCACACTTTTCCTTTTTTATTTGAGGTATTTTAAATTCTGTATAGGGCTCTATGATTTCCACAATGTGGAAAATGAGAAATCCAGTCATAAAAACTGAATTATACTGTACTGGAAAGTCGCAATACACTGATACACACACAAACTCAAAGATCTTCACGATTAATCATGATTAATACTATTTATATTACATATAAATATATATTACATTATATTTCTTAAATATATACATGTATGTACAGTGTTGGGAAGGTTACTTCGGAAATGTAATAGATTACAAGTTACCTTATTTAAAAGTTAATATGAAATGCTGCAAAGCGATTAGTCGCAATTTTTATTTTGAATTGATTAATCGTGAGTAATGCACTAATCATTTTGCAGCTCTAGTAATAAGTAGTAGTAGTATTAAGTGGTATAATAACTATTTCACTTAATTACTTTTCTAAATGTAAATTTGGATGTGATTAATCACGATTAATCGATTTAACAGCCACAATACATTTTTTAAAGGTCTCTGTGAAAATAAATCACACACTTTTCCCTTTTCATTTGAGTTATTTTAAATTCTGTAACAGGGCTCTATGATTTCCACAATGTGGAAAATGAGAAATCCAGTCATAAAAACTGAATTATACTGTATTGGAAAGTCGCAATATACTGATACACACACAGACTCAAAGATCTTCACGATTAATCGTGATTAATGTTATTTATATTACATATAAATATATATTACATTATATTTCTTAAATATATACATGTATGTACAGTGTTGTGAAGGTTACTTCGGAAATGTAATAGATTACAAGTTACCTTATTTAAAAGTTAATATGTAATGCTGCAAAGCGATTAGTCGCGATTTTTATTTTGAATTGATTAATCGTGAGTAATGCACTAATCATTTTGCAGCTCTAGTAATAAGTAGTAGTAGTAAGTATCCAAATTTACATTTAGAAAATTAATCAAGTGAAATAGTTATTATACCACATAATAACTATTTCACTTGATTACTTTTCTAAATGTAAATTTGGATGCGATTAATTGTGATTAATCACGATTAATCGATTTGACAGCCCCAATACATTTTTTAAAGGTCTCTGTGAAAAGAAATCACACACTTTTCCCTTTTTATTTGAGTTATTTTAAATTCTGTAACAGGGCTCTATGATTTCCACAATGCGGAAATGAGGAATCCAGTCATAAAAACTGAATTATACAGTACTGGAATGTTGCAATAGACTAATACACACAAAACTCAAAGATCTTCACGATTAATCATGATTAATGGATTTGGCCACCCTAATACGATCTGCAAAAGTAACATTTATGGCAAAAATATATTACTGTTGTACATAGAATCACACAATAGATAACTTTATTTCAGTTACCTGTTTTATTTTTTACTATAAGACAAAAACTGGCTTCCATGCCCTCACTCAAGCTATTTCATTTCTTTCATGAGACATAAAGCTGAATTATTTTCCATAGAACAAAGCTAGTGGATGTCAAGCTCCAAAATGTAAATGATTCTATTTTAATTTATGAGTGAACTGTGCCTTTTACATTGTCTCAGGCATACCTTGCCTTGGCTATGATTTTATTCTCAAACTTTGGTGAAATTGTTTCAATTTGTCAGAGAAAATATGTTTTAGATTCATAGCGAGAGAGCCAATAGCTACAGAAACCACAAATTACAACTGATCAAGTCTATACAGAAATGAAATTGTGTTTTGAACCGGTAATCACGCTCTGCATGCGGGAGGAGGAGGCCGGAGATGGGATGCAGAAATGCACGCTGGGAAATTGACTGTGTGCGTTGCATCTGACAAACAGAAACATTATGTCTCTGAGATGAGGGATGTCAGTCTCAGGCATCATGGGCAAATTCACATGCACATGACCAGCAGGTTTCCCTCTTTAACTGAAGCGTACAAAGACCCCCTGACTGAGACAACTTAACCCCTTCAGATCGGAAGTAATGTTTTCACATGACACAATTTTTTGGCAATTGACAATTTAAAATGGTCTGTTTGGATGTAGTTTCAAATCTAATTTGTGATGGCAAAGCTGAATTTCCAGCATCATTACTCCAGTCTTTACTGTCACATGATCCTTTAGAAATCATTCTAATGATTGTAATGATCAGATATTTTAGCTATTTCCTCGTCGTTATGCACAAACTGATCTGGGTTGACCTTAAAAGACACAAAGTGATGAATAATGTTGTATAATACTTAATACACACTAGGAAGCCTTCCTATAGCGTCTGAGTGTGTGTGTGTGTGTGTGGGTTTCTCGGTTCAGTCTATCTCATGACTCATTCACTGTTCCCCAAAGCGTCTCTCTTTTCATTTATTCAGAGTGCGAGAGAAATTTATTTAGCTAAAAAGGAAGGAGCGCATATGTTTTCACAGACAGGTGTTACTTTAATCCCGAACCTAAAACGAGGTGATCGCTGGTGTCCTTTTACACCGCTGCTGTTTTTCAGAATATGCTTCAACAAACGTCATTTTTTTTCTTTATGTATGTGTTATGTAACTTCAAGTACATAACCTGTAAAAGTTGACTGAGTCATTTTCAGTCCCAGCTGTCAGTTTGTTCCCTGCTGAAAAATCCAGGTAGATGTTCTGGAACATGCTAGCTGGTAATTAGCTTGTCCAGCTACCAGTTCATGCTGGTTTTTAACACAGTGGCTAATGTCTAAACAGAAGCCAGCATGTTTCAAAACAAAGCTAGCATGTTAAGTTGTCAGAATTAGCTGGATGTGAACGCATTGAATACGTTCACCCAGGGTAAGGCATTGTAAACGCACTTTGTAGTTAAAATTTGACATTATATTTGTGTGAGCTATAATTAGGCAAACCATCACTATTATACAGAAGTCCTAAAAGACCATGGATTTTGATTCTTTTTCTTGTGATCTCGACACAAGTTACATTGTGGTCATGAGAAAACAACTTATGTTGAAAAACAACGATCGTTGCGTCGAGATTACAAGAAAATGGAAGTCAAGATCCTGAGAATATTTAGTGACAAAAACAATTTTCGTTATGTTGAGATCACAAGTAAATTATGTTATGATAACAAGAAAACAGCAATCGTTATGTTGTGATAACGAGAAAACAACTTTCGTTATGTGGAGATCATGAGAAAATGAAGTCATGATAACAAGAAAATGGTTATGTCAAGATCAATAGAATATTTAGTGACAAAAACAACTTTCGTTATGTCAAGACCACAAAAAAATTAAGTCGTGATAACAAGAAAACAGCGATCATGTCAAGGTCACAAGTAAATTAAGTCATGATAACGAGAAAACAGCAATCGTAATGTTGTCGTTATGTGGAGATCGTGAGAAAATGAAGTCATGATAACAAGAAAATAGTTATGTCAAGATCAAGAGAATATTTAGAGACAAAAACAACTTTCGTTATGTCAAGATCACAAGAAAATTAAGTCGTGATAACAAGAAAACAACTTTCGTTATGTGGAGAAGTCATGATAACAAGAAAATGGTTATGTCAAGATCACAAGAATATTTAGTGACAAAAACAACTTACTTATGTCGAGATCACAAGAAAATTAAGTTGTGATAACGAGAAAACAGTGATAATGTCAAGATCACAAGTAAATTAAGTCATGATAACGAGAAAAAAACAATTGTTATGTTGTGGTAACGAGAAAACAACTTTCGTTATGTGGAGATCATGAGAAAATTAAATCATAACAAGAAAATGGTTATGTCAAGATCAAGAGAATATTTAGTGACAAAAACAACTTACTTATGTCGAGATCACAAGAAAATTAAGTTGTGATAACGAGAAAACAGTGATAATGTCAAGATCACAAGTAAATTAAGTCATGATAACGAGAAAAAAACAATTGTTATGTTGTGGTAACGAGAAAACAACTTTCGTTATGTGGAGATCATGAGAAAATTAAATCATAACAAGAAAATGGTTATGTCAAGATCAAGAGAATATTTAGTGACAAAAACAACTTATGTCGAGATCACAAGAAAATTAAGTCGTGATACTGAGAAAACAACTTTTGTTATGTTGAGATCACAAGAACATTAAGTTATGATAATGAGAAAACAATGATCGTTATGTTGAGATCACAAGAAAATTATGTTGAGATCATGAGAAAATTAAATCATGATAATGAGAAAATAACTTCCGTTATGTCAAGATCACAAAAAAATTAAGTTGTGATAACAAGAAAACAGCGATCGTTATATCAAGATCATGAGAAAACAACTTTTGTTATGTCAAGATCATAAGAAACTAGGGGTGTGACAAGACACTTATCCCACGAGACGAGACGAGACACGAGACTGGGTTCACGAGATTTTTTAACTTTTTTTTAAAGAAATCATCAATTTTTAAATATATAGGGAATAGTAGTAAATTAAACTTCTATTTTAATTAATTATATGCAGTAATAAACATTTAAACTAAAGCTGCATGATTCTGGATAAATTGAAAATCACATTTTTTAAATAAATTGGAGATCATGATTCTGAAGAAAAAAAGATTAGAAATCTAAACAAAATAACAGAATTTACTAGTTGTTCTGACACAGTGTCTTTTAAAAAATATATTTGATCAAAAACTAAAAAAATGAAGTCAGTGTCTTAATTAATAAAGACTTGTTTCACTATTGGATTCTCCTGAATAAATAATTCCATGATAAATACTTTTTTTTTTTTTTAAACGTGCAGTTGTCGCCACCTCCTGGCGGAAGAGAGATAAGCGTTACAATACATACAAGTGTTAAGATACAGTACTTTCTTTTTTAACGCTACTCTAGACAATAAGTGTTTATACCCAAACTATAAACTTTTATTCCAGTACTTATGTTATTTAAATGTATGTAACACAGAAATAATGATCATTATGTGATTCAAAAGACTTGCTTTTCAATAAACAATCTTTATGTTGAGATCACAAGAAAATTAAGTCGTGATAACGATAAAACAATTATGTTGAGATTACAAGAAACCTTTTGTTAGGTTGAGATCATGAGAAACTTAAGTTGTGAGGAGAAAACAAGAAAGAAAAACTCATAATCCATGGCCTTTTAGGACTTCTGTACTATTAAAATTGCTTGTACTTACATTTTTCACCCAGAACTTGGTAAATTTTTTTTCACTAATTCAGTTTTCCAGTTTAAGTTTTCTTTACTGTGTTTTAATGTTCAGTCCAGACAAAGGATGTCCAGTCCATTTAATTTGTAAACTTTAACAGTTTAATAATTTATTCTGATTTTAACAATAGCACTGCACTAGAAATGTATGTTGTTTTATGATTTAATACAAATTTAATATCAAAGCAGTTCTTACTTTCTTTATATGACTGTATCTCTCACTACACACACACACACACACACACACACACACACACACACACACAATACAACAGTGCATAGTATAGCACATAAATGGAAAATAACTGAGCTGTCCCTTTAAATATGCTCAAGTGAATTTATTAAATATTATGGAACATTTTAATGAATTAGTCTTTCGTTTTCATGCCATACAAAAGAAAAACAATATTCAAAACATCCCTAAACTATCAGTCTGAATGAAAAAGTATTTGCAAATTGTCTGTAGTGTACTGCACATTACACAATGATTCTCATTTATAAAGCACATTTCTGTGCAAATCATTCCTAAAGTATTTTTTAATAAGAACCGTTTTAAATAACAGAATGGTTTCACAAACAATTTCCGCACCAATTTGCTCATGAATTAGGTCTATTGTATGGTTTTGTATATTGCACATTCTCTATTATATAATGCATAATGTAGTACATTTATTCACCGCATAGCTGTTTCCAAAAGTCATTTAGCTTTAAAGATCTATTCTATAAAGATAAACTCTGACAGGGTTCATATAAAACATAGACACAGTTATTGATTTAGTTTTGTGCTCAGGCTTTTCATCCGCACACACACACACACACACACGCACGCAATTTTCTTTAATAACTGTGTGTTTCTTGTCAGAGCCACTCATTACAAAGTGTCATTTTAAAGAGCTCTTTTAAATTCAAGCTGTACCGCCTGGTTCTCTCCTAGCTCTGATTTAGATGAAAAACAGTCAGACCTCCATCACTAATGACAGGGACAGACACAGGCACGTCCGAAACACCAACACAAATGTGCGAAATGACACATTCGGCGCGAGGCGTTTAGATTTGACACTCTTTCAGCAGCTCTGGCTCCTCTTTTTCGCCGCCGGTTCAAAGGTTTTAGTCAGAACGTGTTAATGCCTTGATGCCCATCAACAGTATTGATCAGCATCGACCGACATTCCCTGAAATGCCAGACAATCACAGCTGAAACCAGCCTGACGAGGCTGCTGGTTTTACATGGTTTCCAGCTAGGATTATATCTGGAATACAAGCCTGGTTTCACCTGGCCTTGGTTAAGATTGGAAGCTTATTTCACATGCACTATTTTGAAGGAGAAGTTCACTTCCAGAATGAAAGTTTCCTGATAATTTACTCACCCCCATGTCATCCAAGATGTTCATGTCTGTCTTTCTTCAGTCAAAAAGAAATTGTTTTTTGAAGAAAACATTCCAGGATTTTTCTCTATATAGTGGACTTCAATGAGGATCAATGGGTTTGAGGTCCAAATTGCTTTTTCAATGCAGCTTCAAAGGGCTCTACATGATGGCTTATCTACTGAAACATCATTTTCTAAAAAAACAAAAACAAAACACAAATATATATACTTTTTACTCACAAATGCTCGTCTTGCACTACTTCCCGCAATGCAAAGTCATGTTGGAAAGGTCATGTGTGCCAACCTAGTGTTTACAAAGTGAACGTGCAAAGAATGTCAAAAGGTAAAAACAGAGCTGCAAGCAGCAGGGTTCAACTACTTTAAGGCATTTAAGCACATATGAAAAAAGACATTATTTAGCAAGTTTGTAACCACCTAAATCAATGATTTAAAAAAAGCATTTTTGGCAAATCCAGGTAATTTACTATAGAAATATTCTTTTTTTTTTTTCTTTACGACTATGACTGTTATAATGCCAGTTGTGGTCTGATCCCCATAAAACTTTGCATGCTTGCTTAGAATCACCAGTTGCATGTGCTTAGCACGTTTTGTGACATTTTGAATTTTCCTTTAGGCTTTATAGGATTTGGGGTAAATTTGGACAGGCCCTCTACTTATATAATTATATAATATATACATATATATATATATATATATATATATATATATATATCTCCAAAAGTTTGGAAACACACCTGTGAAAAACGAAAGAGTGGTTCTGGATGATATCAGCAAAAATCATTTTTTGGTGCAAATACATTAAAGTAACTTGACATTTTCATTGAAGACCATCATGTCTGTCATGGAATGGCATTTGGGGCCCACCGAGTTTTGTTCTGATCTGCCTCCTTAACCTTGCTCAAAATTCTTTGGCCAATGGCAGCCATGTTTTTTGAGATACACAAATGTCATTGTAAGCAATTATGGCACTTTGGATCAAGACTGTGCACACTAATTTTCATGTTGATAGGACAAATGGTTGCGCAGTTATAGACATTTTCATGTTTTTTTCCCGCTTGTAGTGCCACCAAGTTGCCAAGCTAAGTGTTCTGAGTTTGGCAGAGATATCTCATTCTGTTCAGGAGTTATAGGCATTTTACTAAAACGTTTTGGTGCCCCTTTGCAACAGTGAGTTGAAAGTTCAATTTTATTATTATTATTTTTTAAATAATCATTGATATTCACTCTCCAGAGAATGTTTCTGCACTAGTTTGGTTCCAATTCATCAAAAAACCTAGGACTAGTTCGCAAAAGTAGGTTTTTCAAACAATGCGGAATACCTGAACGTTTCAACCCTAACAGATTTTTCACCCTACCCTTCCTTTTGAACCGAAAAAGGTTGGAAATTGGACTTTCAACTTGTCCACTAAATGGAGAAAAATCCTGGAATGTTTTTTTCAAATCCTTTCTTTTCAACTAAAGACAGAAAGATATGAACATGTTGGATGACATGGAGGAAATTTTCATGCTGGAAGTGACATTCTCCTTTACTGATGTCCTTACTACCTTTCTTGAACATGGTAGTTGCGTTGCTGCCTATGCAGAAAAGCTCTTGGATTTAAATATTTTAAATTGTTTTCTAAAGATGAATGAAGGTTGGTTTGAAGGTCGACATGAGCGCGAGTAATTCATGACAGAATTTTCATTTTCGGGTGAACTACCCCTTTAACAATCAACATTATACTAACAAATGCGGATGACATTGATGAGTTTTACTCATACTAAATACAGAACATCTTTAAAGGAATGTCCAAGGTTCAAATAAAGGCACAAATGACAGCTTTTGGACTGAAAATTGATTTTTTCCCTAGCACAATTTTCAGCGACACACTTTAAAAGAAAGTAAACAGAGCAGATGCTTTGCATAAATGTGCAGCTTGAATTTTTGTTAAAGCACTTGCATGAATTATTCAGTAAAAACCTCTTATTATTTGATCTGTGAAGTTCTCTAAATCGTTTTGGAGGTGGAGGACTACTTTTTGAGATGGATGAACTTCTGCCTTCATTTTTTATGAGTTTGAGCCAACTCAACGCACGTTTCTTTGGTATTCTTTTAAGGTGAAATATTGGATACAGCATTATATAAGCAGTTCTACCACAGCAGTTTCATGGTAATACATAAAAATGTAATGAAAGGTTTTTGTGACTAAATGGAGACAGAACGCTTGTGCAGTAGCATACACTAATATACAAATTCAATCTGACAGGAAAAAAAAAAAAAGGCCAATATTTTTCATTTTTTGAGTCAAAGGTGCCTTTCCGAATCGTTGCGGCTTAGTCGAACCCAGACCATTTGTTTAAGCTGGTGTGACCCGGGTTTGTTCCAGCAGGGATGCGATTCATAGAGCCGATCACCTCCATCACGGAGTTTGTGTAGTGGAAATTGAACTCTGCATTCATTTATAATATGGAAAGACTCTTGATATCAGTCCGTCATCCATCAACAAGCTTCCTGTCTGTGCTGTTAGCTGTGTCATCCTCTTTCTATCTATCTGGAAATGGAGCACAACCACACCCCTCCTTTCGCTTTCCTCTTTAACACTGGCTTCCAGGGATCTCTCTCTCTCTCTCTCTCTCTCTCTCTCACACACACACACACACACACACACACACACACACACACACGCACGCACGCACACTTAGCTCAGTTTTCACCAACAGTTTTCTGTCTCTCTCACTCAGGCTCATGAATCGCGTTCTGTCTCCAGGCGTCTGCTGAACGCCGCACACTCATCGTCTCCTGAAACGCGAACCCTTGGCTGAGATCACATGACCTCTGTAAGTTCACCGCTTCTACAACGCTCTTTTCCTCTCTTTAGAACACAAACCTCGGCTTGCTTTCTATTTTAGTCGCTGGCGATTGATTTGAATGATTCAGAGAGGAGATTCAACGACGTAAATCAATCCTACAGAACCACAAAACACACACTTACACACTTCATAGGTTTCTACATAGGTTGGCATTACACCGTCCCACAGTGCAATGGGCCTGTTTTATCATTATAATATATAGTGAACGCAAAGCTTTTTTTGTTTAATTTCTGTCAGTGATAATAAAAGTGAGGCAACAACTGATCATTTTAATTAAAAAATCTCTTTAAGTAAAATTAATATATTATATTTTGTTTTATTTAAATAAATATGATAATATATTTTTTAAATCAAAATTTTAAAATTAAACTTCAGTTTTGATATTTTTAAATAATAATAACTATTATTATTGTTCTATTTTGATACATTTATTTATTTATTTATTTATTTATTTATTTATATAAAAGTTGATAATATACATCTCAAAATTCTGAAAAAAAATTCAGCTTTGCTATTAAAAAAATAAAAATAAATAATAATAATAATAATAATAATAATAATTGATTTATTGTCATTTTTAATAAAAAATAAATTCTCCCATGTTAATAACAATAGGCTCAAAACAGATCACCTATTTTGGTATTTCATTTGTTATAATAATAATAAAAATAACAACAACAACAACAACAATAATCTTTTTATAGTCATATATAATACATTATTCAATTTTACTTATGTTAAAAATAATTTCCTAAAAAGAAAAATATATGACAATTTTAAATAATAATAAAACAATAAAGTCAATTATGATTTAAAATTTTGATTAAATTATATTTATTAACAGACAAAAACAATGACTAAAATGTAGAACAGTAATGTAAATTCAGAAAAAAAAAATACTAAGGCTAGTTTTTGGGGAAAAAAAACTTTTGTAGAAAAACAAATTTATTATCATATAATATATTTATAGTCACTTATAATTAATCTTTTCTCTCATGTTAAAAATAATTTCTTGAAAAAAAAAAAGGTTTTATATAATAATACAATAAAATCAATTAATTATATAAGAATAATTATATAAAATGTGATTATTTGGAATGAATATAATGAATTATTGACTCAATTTTAATTAAAATGATTAAATTATATTTATTAATAGACAAAAACTATGACTAAAATGTAGAACAGTAATGTAAATTCAGAAAAAATACTAATGCTAGTTTTTGTAAAAACTAACCAAAAACACACAATCCTCAAATATTTACTGTATCGTTCAAAAGTTTGGGGTCAGTACGATTATTTGTGAAAGAAATTAATGCATTTTCTTCAGCAATGATGCATTAAAATGATCAAAAATGACAGTAAAGAATTTACAGTATGTTTTGTATTTGTACTACAGTATACTATGCATACTACTATTAAAAAACTATTATTATTTTTTATTTATAATCCTGAAAAATGTAATAATGAAGAACTGTTAAGAATTAGAAATGTTTCTTGAGCAGCAAATCATCATAACAGAATGATTTCTGAAGGATCATGCGACTGAAGACTGAAGTAATGATGCTGAAAATTCAGCATTGCAACACATAAATAAATTATATTTTAAAATATATTCAAATAGAAAAGAGTTATTAGAATCATAAAAATATATTTACAATTTTTACAGTATATCTGATCAAATAAATGCAGCCTCTGTGAGCCGAAAAGACAAAAAATATTAAATAAATCTCACTGATTCAGAATGCATCAGTTACATTTTAAGGCGGGGCTTAGCGAAGGTAGCTACAAAAAACTTAAGCACGGCCCCTTTAAGGCTCTGAAACACCTCCTTGTCTTAAGTTCTACTGGAAACCCGAATTATCTGAACTGATGCTCTCGTGTGGATCTAGGCTAACTGCTGGTGCTATCGGCATATTTACCTCACGCAGTAAATCCAGCAGGACTGCTGATGAATAAACAAATCCAATTAAAGAAAGCGTTAGCCTGGGAATGCTTACCTCAGCCTCTTTAACACACACACACACACACACACACACACACACACACACACACACACACACACACACACACACCTTAATCGGAGCTTTAAGCAGCACTGCCATTGAGCATCACTGCACGACTCTGCTGTCCTGAAGAATTTATAACCACTCTGAACTCAGATCACTAAGACCAATCGCCTTGAAGATACACAAGCCAACACACGTAGACATACACACTACATTGTACACTCACACACACGTACATGTACACACGCAAACCTGATGGGTGTTGCCATCTCATTCAGCAAGCAAAACCAGCTGCTGAGCTTCCATCGATCTACTGGCCTGAGAAGAATACTGATTACACACACACACACACACACACACACACACACACACACACACTGCAATCTGGTTTCCAACATAAGGACACACACATACTTGAAAATACATTAACAGGCTTTGGCTATTTGAGAAGGACTCACACTCTCTGCCTCAGATCTGCATGTTAACAGAAGCCCCGCCCACATTTACAATTCAAAACTTAAAGGAGTAGTTCACTTTTAGAACCAAAATGTACAGATAATGTACTCACCCCCTTGTCATTCAAGATGTTCATGTCTTTGATTCTTCAGTCATAAAGAATTTTTTTTTAATGAGGAAAACATTTCAGGATTTCTCTCCTTAAAATGGATTAGAATGGTGCCCCAAAGTTTGAACTTCCAAAATGCAATTTAAAAGCAGCTTCAAAGGGCTCTAAACCAGTGGTTTTCAATCCTGGTCCTGAGGACCCACAACTCTGAACATTTTGTGTGTCTCCCTTATTTAACACACCTGATTCAGATCATCAGCTCATTAGGAGAGAGATCCATGAATTGAACTGAGTGTGTAAGATAAGGGAGACATACAAAATGTGCAGAGCAGTGGGTCCCCAGGACCAGTCTTGAAAACCACTGCTCTAAACGATCCCAGACGAGGAAGAAGGGTCTTATCTATCAAAATGATCATCCATTTTGAAAATAAACTGGCAATTGATATACCTTTTAAAGGATTAGTTCACTTTCAATAGAAAAATGTACAGATAATACATCACTGTTTTATCTTTTTTTGTAAAGGGCGTTTGATCATCTTTGTATGTTTACAAAGTGCGATGCACAGAGACGAGACAAGGTGAGCATATGAGGTTAAAAAGTAAATAAATTGTTAATTTGTTTCAAAAATGACTGATCGTTTCACTAGATAAGTCCCTTCTTACTCAACTGGGATCGTTTAGATCGAGGATCGAGCCTTTGAAGCTGGATTTAAACTGCATTTTGGAAGTTCAAACTTTGGGCACCCTTCATATCCATTATATGGAGAGAAATCCCGAAAAAATCCTACAAAGCGAACATGCAAAGAAGATCAAACACCCTTTACAAAAAAGGTAAACAGCATTGTAGGACGATTTTTAGGTTGAGATGAAAACGAGATGGGAGTTTTTCGACATACCATTCACAAAGATGAGCATTCGAGGTTAAAAAGTGTATACATTTTCAATTTGATTCAAAAAAGGCTAATCATTTTGCTAGATAAGACCCTTCTTCCTTGGCTGGGATCGTTTAGAGATATTTGAAGCTGCATTTAAGCTGCATTTTGGAAGTTTGGGGGCACCATAGAAGTCCACTATATGGAGATAATTCCTGAAATGTTTTCCTCAAGAAACATAATTTCTTTACGACTGAAGAAAGAAAGACATGAACATCTTGGATGACAAAGGGATGAGTAAATTATCTGTAAATTTTTGTTTTGGAAGTGAACTAATCCTTTAATGCATGGACAAAACAAGCTCCGCCCACATTCAAAATTTTAGAATGTGACAACAGTGGAAGTGGAAGCACAAAATATATTGCATTTAAAACAACAATAATAATACATTTTATTGTATTTAGATTATTCTTGAAATAACAATTTTAATAAGAATCTAAAACAATACAAAATTTCTAAATCAAACTTCAGCTCTGATATTTTTAAATAATAACAATTAATAATAATAAAATAAATTTGATAATGTACATCTTTCAAAATCTAAATTCTGAAAACAAAATTTAGCTTTGCTATTTTTGAAATTATAATAATCTGCTTTTAGTTATTTATAATCATTTTCACTCCCATGTTAAAAAAACAATAAAGGCTCAAAAGGTCACCAATTTTTATAATAATAATAATAAGAATAATTATTATTATTATTAATTATTTATTTACTTATTAAAAAGAAATAATATTTTTAAATCAAATTTTCAATGTGCTGTTAAAACAATTTTCAGTTTCATCTTGTTGTCTGAGGCCTCTGGTGCCAATCTAAAGCTAAATTTCTGCTGTTGACTCAATCCTACCACCCAGTCACAATACAGGCGCCGCCTACAGACAGACGAAAAACCACAAGCACAACACGAGCGCCACCCACAACCCAGGTCCCGCCGCACGACTACCTGACATTTCCAAGTTGTTCCCATAGAGTCTTCCATTGTGATTAACATTTACTCAGCAGGCCTAGAGCATCTTCTCCCTGCAACACTAATGAGCTCTGCTGGCTCGTTACTGCCAATTCATTTCCAGAACATCCTTCGAGTCATCATAAAAACATGAATCCAGCGTTCACGTATCATACATAAATGCAGTTTCATGTCGTTTTATGGCAACGTTTCGAATGTCTTTTTAAAGTGTAATATGATGCTGCGGCATTAAACATCTGCTGGAGAGTGTCGCTAATACATAACAACCAAGAGTAGAGCATTTCTTTAACAAGAGCACAGGCGAAAGACCTGATTTTCAAAATAATTTAATTTGGATGCACCGATTTAAATTTCAGGAAACTAATGCAAAACTAATGGGTAAAATAATAGTTATTCAGTAGGGCTTTTCTCCTAGGCAAAAAGCATTTCATTTAAAGATTAGCGGTAAGCTGCTCTATTTCTCTCTCTCGCTCTGACAATGAGACTGTAAGTGATTTGACTTTAAAGAGCCAGGGGTAAGTGAGCATGTATGTGTGTGTGTGTGTGACACAGGAAGTCATCAGCCGTAAGACACAATAGGGCAAACTCCTCCCCTTCACATGCCCCTCCCTCTCATTTGCATAGGCCTTGTGCTAAACCACTTGCAGACCAGAGATTCTGGAAATTTAAAAAGCTTTAGTATAATTTTGATACTAAAAGCATGTGTACATTACAATATCAATGCAGATACGAATTAGATGCATAAAACGTATTTAGATATGTACAATTCTATGTAGACTTGCTTAAAAGGGTCACCCCAAAATGCCAAATTTGTCATCATTTACTCCAAACCTGTATGACTGTAAAAGTAGTCCATACAACTTGTGCACTAGATTACAATGAATCTTTTCAGTTCATAAGAGAAGTAGCTCTGAGTCTAATTCATGAATGATTCATTCTTTTAAAAGCATTTTGTTCGTTATTCACAACTAAAATTATTTTGTATTTATTTATAACAAATAGTTTGTTTGACTCTATAAGTAGTCAATAAAACTTGTGAACTAGACTACAACAAATCTTTTCAGCTCATAAGAAAAGTAGTGTTGAGTCTGATTCAGGAATCATTCTTTTTATTTGAACAAATCTTTTGTTATTTGAAATTGTTTTATATTTATTTACCTGACATTATATTTATTTGTATACCCAGAATTATGTTATATGTATTTATTTACCAAAAATAATTTTATATTCAACTTTAAAAGTAGTAAATATGGCTTTTGCACTAAATTACAATATTTTCAGTGCATAGAAGTAGCGCTGAGTCTAATTCATAAATGATTCATTCTTTTAAACGCATTTTGTTTTGTTATTCACGCTTGAAATTATTTTGTATTTATTTATAACAAATATTTTGACTCTATAAGTAGTCCATAAAACTTGTGAACTAGATTACAACAAATATTTTCAGCTCATAAGACAAGTAGTGTTGAGTCTGATTCTGAATCATTCTTTTTATTTGAACAAATCTTTTGTTATTTGAAATGGTTTTATATTTATTTATTTGCCAAAAATGTTATATTTATATATTTGACTATAAAAGTAGTCCATAATCACTTGTGCACTTAATTACAATAGTTTCAGTTTATGAAAAATAGCGCTGAGTCTAGTTCATGAATGATTCATTCTTTTTAAAAGCACTGTTTGTTATTCACACCTGAAATTATTTTGTGTTTATTTATAACAAATATTTTGTTTGACTCTATAAGTAGTTCATAAAACTTGTGAACTATTTTACAACAAATATTTTCAGCTCACAAGAAAAGTAGTGTTGAGTCTGATTTTTGAATCATTCTTTTTATTTGAACAAATCTTTTGTTATCTGAAATGGTTTTATATTTATTTATTTACCAAAAATTTTATATTTATATATTTTATATTTGACTATAAAAGTAGTACATAATCACTTGTGCACTTAATTACAATATTTTCAGTTTATGAAAAATAGTGCTGAGTCTAATTAATGAATGATTCATTCTTTTAAAAGCATTGTGTTTGTTATTCACACCTGAAATTATTTTGTATTTATTTATAACAAATATTTTGTTTGACTCTATAAGTAGTTCATAAAACTATTTTACAACAAATATTTTCAGCTCACAAGAAAAGTAGTGTTAAGTCTGATTCATTTTGATTTGAACAAATCTTTTTTTTTTATATATTTATTTATCTGTCATTATATTGATTTACTTACCCATAATTATTTTGTACTTATTTTTTTTACCAAAAAAATATTTTATATTCAACTATAAAAGTAGTACAATAATGACTTGTGCACTTAATTACATTTTCAGTTTATGAGAAGTAGCTCTGAGTCTAATGCATGAATGATTCATTCTTTTAAAAGCATTTTGTTTTGTTATTCACACCTTAATGTTTGACTCTGTAAGTAGTGCATACAACTTGTGCACTATATTACAATCTTTTTGGTTTACGAGAAGTAGCACTGGATCGGATTCATCATTCATTTGATCTTTAGAACAAAATCTTTTATTTTTGTAATTTACTTATTGCACCTGAGATTATTTCATATTTATTTATCAAAACCTATTTTGTATTTAATCAAAACTATTTTATTTTAGACTCTAAAAAGTAGTCCATATGACCTGTGCACTATATTACTGCATTATATTTTCAGTTTATGAGAAATAGCACTGATTCGTGAATCATTCATTCTTTTAAACAAATATTTTCAGTGAATCAGCTGATTTAGTTAACAGAAACAGAATGATTCATTCACAAACTGGACTAATCTGGCTCTAGTCGACACACTGAATCACTGATTTGATAAGGTCTGTGAATAACTTATCACAATGAGATACAGCACACAAATACTGTACTGAACACGTTTATGATGCTTTCAAATCTTGAAAAAGCTTCAGTTCTTTTGTACTCTGTGGAAGAAAGTCATACGGGTTGAGGTTGAGATTGAGGTGAATAAACAATGACAGAATTTACATTTACAGGTGAAGTATTACATGTAAATGACCCCTTACTCCCCGAGGACTGGTGATTGCAGTCAGATACTGGGCACCCTGGGAGTGAATAAAAAAATAACACACGGTCACCTTGTTGGCTATACAGTTAAAATCACCTCACAATGTTCTGCAAACGTGGTAATCAAAAAACCCAGTCTCGCAGCTTGAGTTTAAAGCCAGATATCAATGCTACTATCAAATAAAATATACGAATCAGAGATTCATCCAGGCCCTGTCAACATGACATCAGTCGGACCTATTTGTACATCATATTATTTGCACACTGGAGTAATGAAAGTGATTTCTGTTGACACAAAGTGAATTCATTCTCCACCGGAGCCTTTATTGCACCACGAGTGCCGTCGATCACGCTGATTACATTTGTAAAACCAGCGATCACAATGAAACGCACATTATTTTTTTTGCCATTGGAGACGGTAATGCACCAGGTCAAGTGTTCGCACGATGGCGAGCACATTGTCACGTCAAGCCTGCTTTTTACAAACGCCCATGTGGGCGTTACAAATGGCGAGCGTGCTCTTCCGAGCCCGCCGTTCCAAGTTTTATGTGTACGCTAGGTTTATTCACAAGGGCCCTGAATTCATAGCTCACACTGAGGAAGTGATATTTGGACCAGTATTTCTGTGGGAAATCTTTTAGCTCCTGTGAGATTTATATGAAGAACTAATCCAACAGCAGCAGACATAACGGATAACCCACACACACACAACCCAATATAGCCCGAGCCAGCTGGGCTGAAATTGCCCAGACTGATTTAATATTCTGTGTGGACAGAGATACCACAGCACCTGGCATCAAATCCTCAATTCCAAATCAGATCAATTCAGAAATCAACTTCACCGAATGGCACGGCACTTATTAAAGACAGCTGCTCATCCTAGAGCCTTTTGAATGATGATTCTACAGCTTTGTCCAACCATTCTAAAGCCGTTTTGCATGGATCTTCACTAGCATGACTGTACTAAACAATAAAATACCCATGAGGACCAGCGATTTTTCCACTGATGTTCCATTAATTTGATTTTCAAGGGCATTTGTGGATTTTTATGTAGGTATACTACACTCTTAAAATGGTTCCAAAAGGTTTTTTTTTTTTTTTTTTTGGAAGGACCATTTTTTGGTTCCACAAAGTACATTTCAGTGAACAGTTTTAAAAAGAACCATTTTCTTTCTTACTGTCAAGACCATTTTAATAATCAAAAGAACATTAGGGTTCCATAGGTGCTAAAGGATCTTAATGGAACATCAATGCCAATATCAAGGCCTTAATGGGACTTGTATCAAATTATATCACAAATCAGGTTATGAGGGGAAAAAAAATCACTACAGGGGCATATTTTCCACTTTCAAAGGCATTTTTTTGCAATGCACACCCCTCAATTTTTGACCACGCCAAACTGGTTTCTCCCTGTGTGCTGAAACATTTGTGTTTCCTCAATAACTACATTACAAAATCATTAATCCAGAAAAAAGCTTCATAGACAACACAGACTGACCCAAATGCCTGCGCTGAATTGTCTGGGATCTTGACAGAAAGAATTCTTCCAAATATTGAACAGTAAAAGGAGATAATGTGATAATACTATATATTATAAAGTCGCCTATAGAGGTGAAACGCATATATGTATATATTTATTTATTAATCACTTTAATTTTGAACGACACACACACACACACACACACACACACACACACACACACACACACACACACACACAGCATTTCCTGTTAAATATATAATATAGTCAGTCACACACACACGCCTTAAAATCCGAAGCGTTGTGAACTTACAGCATCATTCCGTATCGCTGCAATAACACATACGCGGATATGTTCATCTTATAAAACGCGACGATCCGTCCACAAACACCGCTGAAAAGTGCTTATATCCGCGTCTGAGAAACCCTTCATATGATCACAGACGATCCCTCACAGGAACATGCACATAAACTCTCTTCATACGATCACAGACACCACCATCATCTTCATCATCAACATCATCTCTCGGCTGATCGATGAGCTCAAGGAGTCGCACAGATTTGCTGCTATCCTCCGTCTGTCCTATTAAAATCACAGCAGTGATTCGGTTCTTCTCCCGTCTGCAGTCTGGACTCACCCAGCGCCGAATGAGAGCACCTCACACACGCGTACACGAGCGCGCGCGCACACACATATAAACGCGCGCGCCTCTCCAAGTCGCGTTTATTCAGTCGCCGAAATGTCTGAACAAATAAAGTGCGCGTGTGAGAGACTTCTCACACAAATACTGAGAGAAATATGTCTCTTACTTACGAGAGCTCACCACGAGAGCCGCATTTCCCGCCAAAATATCAGTAAGTACTGCATTAGGAACATTTCTGACGGTCATTTTTAAGTTACCTCAGTTTAATTTTAGTAACTGCAGGGTATTCTGAGGGAATTTTATATATTTCCATGGTAAATGTGTGATCAAAATTTACCAATATGGTAATACCGTAATACACTTTGAATTACCTCAGTTCAAGCAACTGAACAAAACCAGTAGCCTACCTTATATTCATCTGTTTAAGTCGCATGACCTTTTTTCACAGCTGTCATATTTATGGCCAAAAAGCAATAGTGGTGAAATCAAAAACTCCTGAGAAGCAATATCAAGAAAAATATTGATCACTGACTTTTGATCCACACAAGATTCAGAAATAATTAATACGACTACAGATATGTAGTCAGCGCAAACACTAGCAAATCTGTCAAATTCCAACGCTTGCATACATTCACTTGATCAGTGTTGGGCTAGTTACTCAAAGAATGTAATATATTACTCATTACTAGTTACTCCTTTCAAAAATAATATTGTTACTTTACTTATTACTTTCTGGCAACAGTAATTAGTTACATTACATTTTCTGTAACTGTTTTAAATGTCTTCCATATAAAATTCTTCTAGAATGTTACTAACAACATATTTCTGCCTCATCATTTGACCAAAATCAACATTGCATTGCAGTCAGAAGTTATTACAAACACTCAATAGCGATTGATAGTGACATTCAAGTGTTGTATATTGTATAAATCTCATTAATTGTCATGTGTAGTTTGAAGCTAATTGTAATATATCCGTTACCCATATATGATTATATTTCTTTATATATTTTGTCAAATCACATAAGTTTGTAAGAAACTGTTTAATTTTCCAAAAAAGATTTTTAATCAGAATAATGTATTGTGCCACATGCTGATCAGAGGGTTATAATAATATTATTACTGAAATTACTTATTAGTAATTAGTTACACTACTAGTTACTGCAAAAAGTAATATTATTACAGTTACTAGTAACTAATTACTGCCCAACACTGCACTTCATTCATAATTCATCTCTTTATAGCATGATATTTGAAAATTTGGTCATCGTTGTCCATCACTCTCAAATCATTCAAAACATGGACTTTCTTTAGCAGAACACAAAAATAATTTTTATTGATTTATTAATTTTTTTGTCCATACGTGCACAAAATAATGACAGTGTCAAGTAAAATGTGGACCACAAAACCAGTCATAAGGGTCAGATTTTTAAACATCATGTGAAAGCGTTCCACTGATGCATAGTTTGTTAGGAAAGGACAATATAATATAATACAAGAGACGAATATCATATATGATGAATATCAAAGTACTGTGGTATTACGTCCTCATGGTACGACCTACAGCATTTGTTTTTTTTCTAAGGAAAAACATCCAGAAGAATCATTCCCTTTGCTGTTGTTGACTGCAGTACTGCACATGAGGTCCTGGAGGCGCTGTTGCTCTCACTCAGATTGCCATTGCCTTAAAAAAAAAAAAACATTTTCCGGGCACCTTAAGCATCTGCCTGAAGAAGCTGTTTGAACACAATAGCTGTGAGCAGCATAAACAAACGGCCTCCCATGACATAACAGCTGTCTGTTTAAATTCATAGGGGTCAGTGCACATCACGCGCACCCATAACTGCATTCAGTAAATGGGCGGCCCAGGATTTTCAGCTCCTTTCCGCGTGATAAATCAGATTAAAGCTGCGTTCAAGAGATTTTCCAGACAGACGTATGCCTGGATCGATGGTCTTATTCCGACTGGGCTGCATTAACAGATGAGTTATGAGAGATTTCTGCAGACGCCATGGCTATGCAGAGACTAAACCTACAGGATCGGAGTCACTTAACACCTGAGAGTGTGTGTGTGTGTGTCACACGACTAACAAGCCTCAAGTTCTCAAAGTGAACTTCCTGTCATAAGATAGTGACATCTGTATCTTTTGGGAGTAGGATCCAAAATAGAATTTACCAACAATATGTCTTAGTGGCCATTACAACATTTCAAAAACAAACTAAAATGAAAGCTTTAAATATAAAGGCTAATTTAAAATATTACTAAATACTGTAATAGTATATTCAAAGGTACAGTTGAACTCAAAAGTTTACATACAAATTGCAGAATCTGCCAAATGTTAATTATTTTAACCAAAATAAGAGGGATCATACAAAATGCATGTTATTTTTTTTATTTACTATGACCCGAGTAAGATATTTCACATAAAAGATGTTCACATATAGTCCACAAGAGAAAATAATAGCTGAATTTATAAAAATGACCCTGTTCATAAGTTTACATCCACTTGATTCTTAATACTATGTTGTTGCCTGAATGATCCACAGCTGTCTTTTCTCACTGAGGACAACCGAGGGACTCATATGCAACTATTACAGAAGGTTTAAACACTCACTGATGCTCCAGAAAGAAAAAAACATGCATTAAGAGCTTTTAGAAACTTTTAGAATTTAAAGATCAGTGTAAATGTAACTTAATTTGCAAGCATCTTCTGTAGCTTCTGAAGGGCAGTACTAAATGAACAAAATACAATATTTACACAAAATAAGAAAAATGTACACATCTTCATTCTGTTCAAAAGTTTTCAGCCCCGGCTTTTTAATGCATTGTGTTTCCTTCTGAAGCATCAGTGAGTGTTTGAACCTTCTGTAATAGTTGCATATGAGTCCCTCAGTTGTCCTCAGTGTGAAAAGATGGATCTCAAAATCATACAGTCATTGTTGGAAAGGGTTCAAATACACAAAAATGCTGAAAAACCAAAGAATTTATAGGACTTTAAGGATTTTTCTGAAGAACAGCAGGCAGTTTAACTGTACAGAACATACATGGGACTCATGAACAACTGTCACTAAACAAAAAAAGACAGCTGTGGATCATTCAGGTAACAACACAGTACTAAGAATCAAGTGTATGTAAACTTTTGAACAGGGTCATTTTTATAAATTCAACTATTATTTTCTGCTGTGGACTATATGTAAACATCTTTTATGTAAAAGATATCTTACTCAGGTCAGTAGTAAATAAAGAATAACATGCATTTTGTATGATCTCTCTTATTTTGGTAAAATAATTAACATTTTGCACTAAAATAACACTGATGAATACATACATATAAATAAACACACATTATTATAAAATACATTACTTTTTCTGTTTGCTGTCATACGTCATACCCATAAAACATTAAAGTGCATTAAAATAAACTTTTGAAAGAAGCCAGTGATGAAGTTTGCTCACTATATATTCATTTTAGTGGCTTAAATGTTTAAAAAAAATACTAGATAAACTTCTGATGGCAAATTTACACGGATGTAAAAGTAGCTAGAAGACAAACGAGCTGCGACAGATGTTTTCTCTAGTACACGGTTCCTGTCTTTCATTTGCAACCCTCACATCACTGAGAGAGGGGGGTTAAACTATCATTCTTCAAAATTCAACTCAAACCATGTAAAACTGTTTTATTTACTCGCCGAAGCCAATTTCTACTCTCATTTGGTGTTGGATGTGCGTGTTGGTTTCTCTAGCTGATTCTTTGTGACTGGGGAAAATGAGACCGACAGGAATAGAGCCGTCAGCGAGGAGAAAACAAACATCGGAATGGCATCTTCCAAACCACATGATTTATTTCACAGTTAATGTTGGAACAGCATGACAAATCTGAGTAGTTTGTAAGGCACAGGACGTCGTGATGAGGGCAGACGCATATTAGGCCTAATCTGACGTCTGAGCGACACTTGATATGATCTACAAGTCCAGTGTGACACAAACTCTGTCTGCACACACAACGGGCTTTCGGTTCAGAATAATCCTGCTCTTTTGCTCGCTCTCCATCTCCGTCTCGCCTCTTTCCAGGGCTAGAAAGGTCAAAGTGACGCACACAATCCAACACAATACTCTCTTAGTGGAGAAACTAATGGCTTCTGCTGACAGAAAAGACAGATTTTTTGATTTTTGCCCACATTGTGTCTTATTCTGGCCTGGTCCCGTAAAGCCAGACTTTTGACTAGCAGTGTAATCTATTCTGGCCAAGAATCAGCCATTTGATCAACCGTCTGACCAACACGTCAAAAAAAAAAAAAAAAATCAACCACATTTTGTTGTACGTGCCACTATATTCAGAAAAAACTTGATTAATTGGCAGTCAAGAAGACAAAATGTACAAAATATAATGTTAAAATAACAAAATGATAATTAAAACAATAATAAAACTAATATACGTGACCATGGACCACAAAACCAGTCATAAGGGTCAATTTTTCAATCATCTGAAAGCTGAATAAATAAGCTTCCCATTGATGTAGGGTTTGGTATGATAGGATAATATTTGTTAAAAATCTGGAATCTGAGGGTGCAGAAAAATAAAACATTGAGAAATCGCCTTTAAAGTTAAAGTCAAAATAAAGTTCTTGCCACTGAATAAAAATTTAAAAAGGTGATTGCGACTTTTTATCTCACACTTTTGACTTGTTTTCTTTAATTGTGTGATATAAATTCACAATTCTGACTAGATTTTTAGCAGAATTGCGTAATATAAACATACAATTGTAAGAAATAAATTCAGAATTGCAGGATAAAACACGCAATTCTGACTTTTCCCACAATTCTGACTTTTTTTTTATTGCGAGTTATTGTATAAAGTCAGAATTGTGATTCTGAGAAAAAAAAAACAATTGCAACATATAAACTCTGAACTGTATTTTTCTGAGTTCTCAGAATTGCAAGTTTATTTTTCAGAATTACAAGTTTGTCTCACAATTCTGACTTTGTAACTTGTAACTGCGAGTTTATATCACATAATTGTGAAAAAAAAATCACAGTATTAAAAGACTGTACTGGAAATTCTGTACTGAAATCATACAACAACAAAACTTTATAATACAAAAATTTTTCAGACCTAAACTTTATGGTATTGACATTTTACAGTATTGGGACTGTAAAGTACTGAAATATTATAATAATGAAACACTACAAAATGGCATAAACTACAGAAATGCATCCCTACAATACTGAAATATAAAGCACTAAAAATCTACAAAAGAAGGGTACTGAAATCTTATAGTACTGTTTCACTAGTATGAAAAAAGTCAGAAGTGTGATGTTTATATCTCAATCAAAAGATTTAAAAGTCACAATGACCTTTTTTATTTTTATTTAGTAGCAGAAATGGGCTTTCATAGTGTCAGTATGCTTTACATAAATAGTAATAAAAAATATTTAAAACAAATAAAAAATAGCAGTGTCAGCATGCTGGTGTACGTATAATATACATTAAAAAAATATTTATATACTAACATTCATATAAAATTCAACAGTGTTGGTTTATGCTTAGGCATAAAACATGCACACAAAAAAATAGCATGTAGATTGTAGATTTTGTCTGTTCACAATTAATAACTACTACAGTGGAAAAAAATGTGGCTTTGAAATTATATTCACTTACTAATACATTTTACATGCTAATAAATTTGATAAAGAATTACAAAGAAATGTTATGTAACACCTTGAATTAAACAATTTTTTTGAAGTAACACATTCTTTAATAATCTGTAACTTCGAAAATCACTTTACAGTGTAGACATCATTTAGAAAACAAGCTAGTAATGTGGTTACTAGCTTGTAGTACTGTTAAGCATCTCCAAATTAAATTCTGGTTATCTTTTAAAGATTTAATGCAACTAACCAAGCAAATTTGAAGAAAAGAAAAGAAAAAAAAAGCACTGTAAAAAACAAAAATCACAATTTGTTGAGTCAACTTAAAATAATTTGGTACCCTGCGGCCTTAAAATTTTAAGTTCAGTCAACTCAAATAAGTTTAGTCAAGTTGAAATGTTAAATTGTACTAAGTGACAAGTTAGCTAAACTAAAAAAAGGTTTGTTAAACAGCTGTGTTTGTTACTCGGCTGCCTTAAAATTGTAAGTTGAATCAACTCAAATATCTAAGATGTCGCTTAAAATGTAACATTTCAAGTTGACTGAACTTTTTTCGAGTTGACTGATTTGACTGACAAATTATTTTAAGTTGACTCAACAAATTGTTTTTAACAGTGTGGGTCTTTCTTAATACTTCTCATTTTATCAACCTTGCACTGCATAAATGAGATGACTTTTTTCAGATGGACTACACTGTAATCCCAAATAAGTTGGCTAGTTTTGAGTTTGTTGTACTCATGCAAAATAATTTATATATAACCCAGCTCAATCATTTTGATACACTGTAAAACCTGATAAGTTAAGAATACTCAAAACATTTGAAGAAACTTATTGCCTTAAAACATTTGAGTAATCAAACTCATTTTTTTTTAAGTTAGCAAAGCTTTACATTCTTATAACAAGAGTGGCGGGCTGAGAGCCATGGGAGCCAATCCCAGACTTGCTTCCATGGTCCCACCCCACTCATCATAACAGTAATATACACATACTGTGCATCCTCAACCTAACCACAGGCTCTACTCTTTACCACAACGGTAACACTACAAAACCAACATAAGAGAAACTTATGTAAATCCTAACATAACACAGCATTTAAGTACTAACTTATGTCTCTCTACATTAATCTTGTGCAAAAACACACAAAATAACACTTAATTTCAACATTTATTTTCCATGTTGTCTGATGCAAAGCATGCTGGGAACTAGAAAACTCAATCATTTTAAGTTCAGTTTACTACAACTGCATTTTGAGTTTACAGAACTTATTTCAATTAAGTCCAATGAACTTTCATTATTATTTGAGTGAAATCAACTCATTTCATTTAATTAATTTCACTGTTCGGGTTTACAGTGTAGTACAAAAACCTGCACATGCTGACTTCTGAGAGGTTTTGTGAAGCTGCCAATCAGATTTGAGCTTGTCAGATCAAAGAAGTGAGGGGAAGGGAGCGGAGAGAAATGGCTCGGCTCACTTTAGCTGGGCTCACACACAATACACTATGTTGAGATATTTCTCTTTGTATTACTGATGGCATTTCCCAGCCGCAGGCTGCAGTGCAGAGACAGCAATAGCTACTTTAAAAGATGTTTCCAGCACAGCACTCATCTCATCTGGAACCAACAAAATCTCATTCTCTTGTTCTGTATTCTCTTGCTATGCTGGTAACAATCATATCTGCCCACACTGACTCAGATCACACGCACACACAGCGAGTCAAGGACTGTCAGGATTACCAGCATCTAATTTTACGATCACCAGTTCATAGTTGGAGAAAACGTGAAGATATCCTGGAAAAATAGAGTTAAACACACATTTCAGAAATACATTAGTAAAACTGCACATGTTTATAGTAAGCAAGAATGTGCTTTAATGTAAATTAAACAGCATAATTTAATACAAAATATCACAGTAACACTAAACAGAACTGTAAACCCAACTACAACCCTTGACTATTTACAGACCTTACAAGTTCCCATTCCTTCTTAGGACCTACTTAATTGTACATGCAGGCGAAAGAACCAATAGCCACACCCCAAACACAGTGGCCACTCCCCCAAAACACAATGCACAGACATGAGCAGATGACCAGCTGACATATGAACTTCAATTCATTTACTTTAGCTAATTAAAAAACACAGATAATATATTATTTTGTAAAATGAACAAGGAAGAGGGCAAAACTGTTAAATGTGGTTTATAAATGTAGTCACTGAATGGAAAACCCCCTTGAACCAGTTTTGGACTGACCTGTTTTTCCTCTGTCTCCATGGGCACCAGCCAGGCTATAGAACATACTATATAGAGTTTTGTGTCCAGAGAATCCAGTTCAAATCCTGCCTCCAGACCTTGATTAGAGCAATGATTAAAACGATCAATATAAAATAAATTACATGCTCTTCCACATTAGGTCTCAAAACCAGAGATTTCTCAGTCTTACAACACCTGCTGTCAAAATCTGAGCCTCAACAGTACAGTGAATTGGTTCGGTATATTTGACAGAAGAACACACACCTTATAACCTTTGACTGAGGGTCATGAGGTCATTGTTAGGGTTCACGTAATCAATAGTCACTGCTTGCCCACGTACATGCATAATATTCGTATTTTCTCTCAGAAGAGATTTTACATTTTATGGAACACGTTTTCACCCAAACATCAAAGCCAGCAATTCTTTGAGGAATGAGCCCTGCATTCAAACCTTACAATAATGAATCCCTTCAGCAAAGAAGACTAAAGTCATACATTATTAAACCCTGCTGCACTGATATTTTACAGTATTAAAAATATAAAACACTGAAATCTTACATCACTGAACCCCTACAGTACTGATGTGTTACATTTGGACTGTAAAGTACTTGATGAGATTGTAGACAGAAAAAAAATAAGTCCTTTTACTGCAGGTAGAGCCAATGAAATACTTGAAGAAAAACAAAAAGGTGTATCCGAGTTAAAAACAGACGGACATGAGTTTAATTTATATAAATAAAAACGTTTTTCAGTCTTGACTGTAAAGTACTGAAATGTTACAGTAATAAAATAAAATCAGTGTTGAAAACTACAATACTGACATTTTATCTTTTGACTGTAAAGTACTGGAATATTGTTATTAAAACACTACAGTTCTGAACTCGTAATATTTAACTCTGCTGCACTGATATTTTACAATATTAAGAATGTAAAGTACTGAAATCTTTATCAAAACCCTACAGTACTGAAATCTTACAGTACATAAAATGTACTGTATTGGGAATGTGAAATACTGAAATATTAGCATAATAAAAAGCCACAGTACTAAACTCATACAACACTAAAACAGTATAGTACTGACATTTTCTAGCATTAAGACTTAAAAATATTGAAATATTACAGTATTTATCACAGTGCTGCAATTGTACAATACTGTGCTAAACTGTGACATTTCATAGATTTATTGTACTGAAATATTAGTTACTAAAACAACAGTACTTAAGTCATTTAATATTTAACTCTTCTACACTGACATGTTACAGTATTAAGAGTTTAAAGTATTGAAATCTTACTTCATAGACACCCAACAGTACAGAAATCGCAAATACATTTTATTGTATTTAGAGTGTAAAGTACTGAAATATTCTAGCAATAAAAGCCACAGTACTGAAATCATACAAACTAAACAATGCAGTACTGACATTACTCAGCAATAAGACTTTAAAATACTGAAATTTTACAATATTAAAAAAACTACAGTACTAAAATCATACATCAAAACTCTGGTACTGAAATTTTACAAAACTAAAACTGTATAGTATTTGCGTTAAAACACTACACTACTTACATTTTACAGTACTGAGACTGAAAAGTACTGAAATATCACAGTATTAACATATTACAGTACTAAAATCATACATCAAAACTCTGATACTGAAATTTTCAAAACTAAAATGATATAATACTGAAATTTTAGTGTTAAAACACTATACTACGGACATTTTACAGTACTGAGACTGAAAAGTACTGAAATATCACAGTATTAAAAGATGACAGTACTAAAATCATAAAACACCAAAACTCTGATACTGAAATTTTGCAGAGCTAAAACTATATAATACTAAAATGTTACAGTGTTAAAACTCTACACTACTGACATTTTACAGCATTGAGACTGTAAAGTACTGAAATGTCACAGCATTAAAGACTACAGTACTGAAATCATACAACATCAAAACTCTGATACTGAAATGTTACAGAACTAAAATGATACAATACTGAAATTTTACAGTGCTAAAACTACTGACATTTTACAGTACTGAGACTGTAAAGTACTGAAATGTCACAGTATTAAAAGACTACAGTACTGAAATCATACAACACTAAAACTCGGATACTGAAATTTTGCAGAGCTAAATCTATGTAATACTGAAATGTTACAGTGTTAAAACTCTATACTATTGACCTTTTACAGTACTCAGACTATAAAGTACTGAAATATCAAGTATTAACTGACTACAGTACTAAAATCATACATCAAAACTCTGATACTGAAATTTTACAAAACTAAAATGGTATAGTACTGAAACTGTAGTGTTAAAACGCTACACTACTGCCATTTTACAGTACTGAGACTGAAAAGTACTGAAATGTCACAGTATTAAAAGACTACAGTACTGAAATCATACAACACTAAAACTCTGATACTGAAATTTTGCAGCGCTAAAACTATATAATACTGAAATGTTACAGTGTTAAAACTGAAATGTCACAGTATTAAAAGACTACAGTACTAAATATCATACAGCACCAAAACACTGCTACTGTAATTTTACAGAACCAAAACTGCATAGTACTGAAATTGTACAGTGCTTAAACTCTACACTACTGAGACTACAAAGTACTGAAATATCAGAATACTAAAAGACTACAGTACTGAAATTGGAAAACCAAAATGGTATAATACTGAACTTTTGCAGACCCGAACTTAATGGCAATGACATTTTACAGTGCTAAAAGTCTACATTAATGACATTTTACCTTTTAAAATAGTGTTTAAATAACTAAAGCATCCCTACAATACTGAAAGCTAAAGCAATAAAAACGTACAAAACTGAAAAACTTATGGTACTTATATCGGTACAGTACTGAAATCTTATGAAGCTGAAATCTTACAGCACTGCATCACTAGTATGACATCCTCTTCAGTTTTAGTGATGGGATGAGAATTGATCATGTAGCTTCTGTGTGGAAAACCAATAGCCTATTTTTAGCCTGCATCTCAATTACGACTTCAGTAAACAGAATTTCCCAGATGAATGCTCAAAGTGAGATCAATTAAAAACACTTAGCCTATGAACAAGGCAAATTAAGAAAATTTATAGCAGCAGAATATGGATGGACAGCAGAACTTGGATGCAAATCAGCTTGCAGCTTGGCCCAATGTTTGCCGTCTGTTTGTGCCAGTGTGGCTCGCCACCATCAAACCACTCTAAGAGAATATACCAGCAGAGGCTATTTTACAGATCAATGACGTTACATTATTGTAAAGTGTAAGTATGCATGCGTGTGTGCATCCTCCTGTACCTCCTAAGTGGGTTCATAAATATCTTACGCTGGTACAATGATCCTGCTGTAAATGTGAGGATAGATGGATTTTTTTCCACAAATTCTCTCTCAGACAGACACATAATGCCATGTACACAAATCAGATGCAGAATGAAGCTGAAAAAATCAGCTGTTTCTTAGGAACGGATCAGCAGCATTGAGAAGAGCTCTCAAATAACCAAACAGATATGTTTTAGCACCTTGAATTTTAACTGTATATATTTATTGGCATAGTTATTGATGCATGGACAGACCTTTTCAGAGTTGAGCGCCTCATCTTACCCTCATACAAGCACTGCTCTGCATGTTTAGTGGACTAATGATGCCTGCAATGAACTGTAATTTGCTCCTTGAAGATCAGGCAGGTAGCAGTCCTATTAGGAGACCAGAAACATCACAAGCCGGCTTTGATGTAATGGTCAGGTATTTAAATTTACAAGGATAGGCATTCATCATCTGAAGGAGTGTCGCCTAAACCAACGCAGCCAATGTCGACGGCTCTACTGATTATTAATGGTAGCCATCTAGTATCGTTGCACCACATAAAATATGATGCATATGCAATGTGTCCAAAATCGCTTCTCTATAGTGCACTACTTGACATTTGAGATATAGGGAATAGTAATGAGTGCTTGTTGTAGTTATCACTTAGAACAGGGGATTTTGCAAATAATAAAGTAGTAATGTTTTTTAGCGTTCAATACTTAATACTTACTGTTTAATAAAATATAATACTATAATATTTAAAGGTTAGAAATCAGTGAATACTTTATACGATTGAAAACACCATAATTTATCATTTATAATTTAGTTTGTCAGCATAATAAATATTTTCCTGACAAATAATAATAATAATAATAAAAATGAAGTATTCATCCCCTCGTTTCGTAAATCATGACTTACATATCATAATATGAATTTAGATTTTGTTTCCTCGTTTTAGTAAATCGTGGAAACAAGTTACGATTTAATTCCCTCATTTTAGTAAATTGTGGTCATGAATTAAAAACTTGTTCTCTAGTTTTATTAAATTATGGCCATGAATTAAGGTTTTGTTCGCTCGTTGAAGTAAATTGTGGCCACGAATTGAGATTTCTCTCCCTCGTTTTAGTAAATCTTGGCCATGAAATAAGATTTAGTTCCCTCGTTTTAGTAAAATGTGGTCACAAATTAAGATTTCATTCCCTCGTTTCAGTAAATCGCTACCACGTTAAAAAAAAATTCATGGCCATGAATTAGGAATTTGTTCCCTCGTTTTAATAAATCGTGGTCACAAATTAAGATTTCATTCCCCCGTTTTAGTAAATTGTGGCCATGATTTTAGAACTTGTTCCTTTGTTTTATTTAATCGTGGCCATGAATTAAGAATTTGTTCCCTCGTTTTAATAAATCATGGCCACAAATTAAGATTTTGTTCCATCGTTTTAGTAAATTGTGGTCACAAATAAAACTTTTGTTCCCTCATTTTAGTAAATCCTGGCCACAAATTAACAATTCAGCCATGTTTGTTTAAAATAAAGTATTTTCCTAACAGAGTATAAATGTAAAAATATATAAATAAAAATGACGTATATACAGGTGCATCTCAATAAATTAGAATGTCATGGAAAAGTTAATTTATTTCAGTAGTTCAACTCAAATTGTGAAACTTGTGTATTAAATAAACTACTTCAGTCTGTGTGCATTGAATTTAAGTCTTTGGTTCTTTTAATTGTGATGATTTTGGCTCACATTTAACAAAAACCCACCAATTCACCATCTCAACAAATTAGAATACTTCATAAGACCAATTAAAAAAACATTTTTAGTGAATTGTTGGCCTTTTGGGAAGTATGTTAATTTACTGTATATGTCCTCAGTACTTGGTAGGGGCTCCTTTTGCTTTAATTACTGCCTCAATTCAGCGTGGCATGGAGGTGATCAGTCTTTGGCACTGCTGAATATGGAAGACTACAGGTTTCTTTGACAGTGGCCTTCAGCTCATCTGCATTTTTTGGTCTCTTGTTTCTCTTTTTCCTTTTGACAATACCCCATAAATTCTCTATGGGGTTCAGGTCTGGTGAGTTTGCTGGCCAGTCAAGCACACCAACACCATGGTCATTTAACCAACTTTTGGTGCTTTTAAGAGTGTGGGCAGGTGCCAAATCCTACTGGAAAATGAAATCAGCATCTTTAAAAAGCTGGTCAGCAGAAGGAAGCATAAAGTGCTCTAGAATTGTGACTTTGGTTTTCAAAAAACACAATGGACCAACACCAGCAGATGACATTGCACCCCAATTAATCCCAGACTGTGTAAACTTAACACTGGACTTCAAGCAACTTGGGCTATGAGCTTCTCCACCCTTCCTCCAGACTCTAGGACCTTGTTTTTCCAAATGAAATACAAAACTTGCTCTTATCTGAAAAGAGGACTTTGGACCATTCAGAGTCAGTCCATTCCTCGTGAAGTTCACCCAAATTCTTGAATCGATTTAGTTTGAAAACCTCTCAAGGCTGCGGTTCTCTCGGTTGGTTGCACATCTTTTTATTCCACACTTTTTCCTTCCACTTAACTTTCTGTTAACATGGATACAGCACTCTGTGAACAGCCAGCTTCTTTGGCAATGAATGTTTGTGGCTTACCCTCCTTGAGAAGGGTGTCAATGATCGTCTTCTGGACAACTGTCAGATCAGCAGTCTTCCCCATGATTGTGTAGCCTAGTGAACCAAACTGAGAGACCATTTTGAAGGCTCAGGAAACTTTTGCAGGTGTTTTGAGTTGATTAGCTGATTGGCACGTCACCATATTCTAATTTGTTGAGATTGAGATGGTGGGTTTTTGTTAAATGTAAGACAAAATCATCACAATTAAAAGAACCAAAGACTTAAACTACTTCAGTCTGTGTGCATTGAATTTATTTAATGTACAAGTTTCACAATTTGAGTTGAATTACTGAAATAAATGAACTTTTCCTCAACATTCTAATTTATTGAGATGCACCTGTAGATGAAGAAGGTCCCTTCCAAAAAAAAATAAATAAAAAATCAGCCGCCCATTGTTTGTTTTTGTTGTTTTCATTTCTATTTTAGACTTTTACAAGATATATTAGGCTACTTCATATCAATTCTTAAGATAGGGATCACATTAAAGTCCAAAGCAAATCTTAGTAATTGATTTAAGGATAAATTACTAACTCTTGAAGAGCTGTATGGGATTATCTCATGGTTTGAGACCCTTGCCTTTGGGAAAACTACACTGGTAAACACCGGTGTGGAAGTAAACAGAAAATCTTTACCAACAGTGCGTTTTACACAGGGACAGGGAACCAGCTGCAGGTCAGGAGGAAAAAAACAAAGCTAAACAAAAGTAGTGTTTCGAAGGGATCATGGGGTTATTTGATTGATTTCCTTTAGGTAGATCCTCCCATATCATCAGAACAGACAAACTCAGTCTAAAGACAATTTAATTAAGAGGCAGATGGCAGCAGGGGAGATAATCCTGCAGAGTTTGATGTAATTCAGAGATGATTAAAAACCCATCGCTGCATTCCCCAAATGGAGCGACAGCCTTACTTTGACCACACCGAGGGTGCGAATCACAGATTTACCCATGGGCCCCTCCTGTGGCTGCACTAATCAGCTGGACTCATCTGGAATTACCACTTGAATTTTCCACAAGAAAGATCGAGTCGATGTTCCCTTGTGACCCGAGGAGGTACCTGGGAATTGTGTTCCTACATGACAGAGCCATATTAGGCAAATGTAATCGCGTATCTGCTTAAATAATTCCGTGCCTTTGCTTTGGCTTCATTTACACTCCGCCATAATGATTAGCAACACCTCACGTGGAGTCTATTTTCAGGCAGGGTATTTATATAGCGTGGATATTTAAAGCAGTCACAGGATGGTTTGGATCCATCCCAGATTTATAATCATTTCTGGAAGTCTAGAACTGGAAGTGTCCCCATATTATTGTTAGATTACTGACAGCGGTGATTTGTAACCTAATTCAATTCAAAACTAATTTTAGCATTTAAGTGCTTTGTGATGAAAACCAACAAGAGTGTTTTGCATTTTACATCAGCAAAAAATTATGCACATTTTGGCACATTAAATCAGCAAGTGAGTTTGAATATGGCACACCAGGGAAGAAAAATCACATTATTAATTAATATCTCACCTATAAAATTAGTGGGATTAAATGGAGAGCAAACATTTGCATACGTCTCCAGCTACACTTAAGATTTTTTTTTAAGAAGAGAACATAATGTCTCGGGCTGCTCAGATTTGCCAAAGTCTGATCAACTCAGAGATCTTAATTTAAACGCAAAGACCTCTTCAATCATCTCTAAAACCATCCACATTCATCAAAATTGTTTACGGTTTCTTTTTGCATTTTTGATAATTTATTTTTCTATTTGATACTGTAAAGTTGCTTTGACACAATTTGTATTGTAAAAAGCGCTATATAAATAAAGCTGACTTGACTAAACTACACATTCACTTCATAACTAAAACAAGGGAACGCATTCTTAGTTCATAGCCACGATTTACTAAAACACAGAAACAAATCTTCAATTCATCACCACAATTTTTTAAAATGAGGAAACAAAATCTTAAATAATGGCCATGATTTAGAAAAAACAAGGGAGCAAAATCTTCATTTGTGGCAAAGATTTATTAAAACTAGGTAGCAAATTCTTAAATCATGGTCATGATTTACTAAAATGAGGTAAGGCATTCTTAATTCGTGGCCACTATTTACTCAAACGAGGAACAAATTTTTAATTTGTGCTAAGCTTTACTAAAACTAGGAAGCAAATTCTTCATTCGTGCCATGATTTACTAAAACTAGGAAGCAAATTCTTAATTCACAGCCCCGATTTACTAAAACGAGGGAACAAGTTCTCCATTTATCACCACATTTTTTTAAAATGAGGCAACAAAATCTTAAATAATGGCCATGATTTACTAAAACAAGAGAGAAAATTATTAATAGGGAACAAATAGGGAACAAATTCATGGCCACGATTTACTAACACAAGGGAGCAAAATCTTAATTTGTGCTATGCTTTACTAAAAATAGGAAGCAAATTCTTAATTTGTGCCATGATTTACTAAAAGTAGGAAGCAAATTCTTAGTTCGTAGCCATGATTTACTAAAACGCGGAAACAAATCTTCAATTTATCAACACTTTTTTTAAATGAGGCAACAAAATCTTAAATAGCAAATTCTTAAGGTAGCAAATTCTTAAATCATGGTCATGATTTACTAAAATGAGGTAAGGCAATGAGGTAAGGCATTCTTAATTCACAGCCCCGATTTACTAAAACGAGGGAACAAATTCTCTATTTATCACCACATTTTTTTAAAATGAGGCAACAAAATCTTAAATAATGGCCATGATTTACTAAAACAAGAGAGCAAATTATTAATATGGAACAAAGTTTTAATTCATGGCCACGATTTACTAACACAAGGAAGCAAAATCTTAATTTGTGCTATGCTTTACTAAAACTAGGAAGCAAATTCTTAATTCGTGCCATGATTTACTAAAAGTAGGAAGTAAATTCTTAGTTCATAGCAACGATTTACTAAAACGCGGAAACAAATCTTCAATTTATCACCAATTTTTTTTTTTAAATGAGGCAACAAAATCTTAAATAATGGCCATGATTTACTAAAACAAGGGAGCAAAATCTTAATTTGTGGCAAAGATTTATTAAAACTAGGGAGCTAATTCTTAATGATCATGATTTACTAAAATGAGGTAAGGCATTCTTAATTCGTGGCCGAGGGAACAATTCCTAATTTGTGCTATGCTTTACTAAACTAGGAAGCAAATTCTTAATTCACAGCCATGATTTACTAAAATGAGGGAGCAAATTCTTAATTCATGACCAGAATTCACTAGAACAAGGGAGCGAAATCTTAATTTGTGGCCACAATTTACTAAAATTATGTACATTTCTAAGGAATGAGGAGAAGCAGTTGGCACTTCAATGAAACATAAATGATAACTCCAAGTTTCCCAAGCTCCAAAAGAGCATTTTCATTTTGTTTTTGCCCATTGCTACAGCAAACATGATCATGGGGTGCGTTCTCTGAGAGGTCTGGTCACCAGTTTCCCGTTCCAGCTTACATTACCGCCCTCTGGATTCATGCATGTGTGGCATAATCTCCAAACTCTTTCCGTTCCCCTCACCACCGGCTACAAATCTCCTTCCCAGCAGCCCCCTCACTGCCCGAGAAATGTCTTCACACTGCCGCCTCTCAGAGGGAAAAGACTGACCTTGACGACAAGTCCCCCCTCTTAAACGCAGATTACACCAAATCTTTCTCCAGCACACACGCTTCCAGAAATCCATTTTTCCACCTCTGATGGTTTTATATCTCAGTGGCAGCTATTCAACAGCACAGGACACTCAGATTACAGTCAAATTTACTGTGAGGCAGCATAAACACTTCTTTATCTCATTAAGCATGCATGGATTCATGAACATGAATATTCAAACGTTCGTATGAATATTCACAAAGTACCGCTCAGTTTCTCAACCTTTACTCTTTTCTTCTTTCTTCAGTCGCACACACACTAATCACATGCATAAACACAGGCGAGCGGGGTGTCTTTTGCTTGAGTTTTCTAACAATTACAATCAGCTCTTTCAGCAGAGATCTGCAGCAGTTCCCAGCATGCATTAGCACCTTGTGTTTGCAACCCTGTATGTGTTAGGGGTTGAAATGACGCTGTTCATCAGCGCAGTTCTGATCTCATTTTGCTCTGATTGTAGGCGAGCAGCGAAGTTCAGCTGTCAGAAAAAGCAGATATTTTAATAAATCACAGAAGAGCCACTGCACAGAAACCATCTGTCTGTATATGAATATTACCATTCGATCCTGACAAGGCTATACACACATTACTGACAGTAACATTAGCCTTATTCTTACAAGTCTGGTCTGCTTATTTGCTCTAAGAACCACCCACTTAACTGACACGACTGACACATAACACGACAAATCACGCATGTCCTGATTTTGCTGAGTTTGATGTGTTCCTGGGTCAACATATTTTGTTGATTTTTGATTGGTTGGTTGGTTGGATGGATGGATGGATGCATAGATGGATGGATGGATAAATGGTTGGTTGTTTGGAAAGGAATGGTTGGTTAGTTGGTTGGACACCCGTCTGACCTGAGTATGTACCAATCGTTGCTTTCTGCTTTTTCTACTCAACTCCACACTGCCAAATCCTCATATTATCATAACAAGATCAATAGTGCTTCTGACATGCGCAATCTCTTCAAAACATTTAACTCTCTCCTCTGTCCCCCTCCACCACCACCCACCACGACACTAACAGCTAATGCTTTCGCACAATTCTTCACAGACAAAACTTGAACAATCAGCAAACAATTCTTAGCCCCTCATACACATGACTTACAACCCACCACACCCACTTCGAACACTTTCTCCTTCTGTCCCCTCACTGAGACAGAAGTATCAAAACTTCTCTTCTCCAGCCACCCTACAACATGCCCACTTGATCCCATCCCCTCACACATTCTTCAAGCAATCTCTCCTACTGTCTTACCAGCACTCACACACATCATAAATACATCACTCCTCACAGGCACTTTTCCAACTTCTTTTAAGCAGGCTCGGGTAACCCCACTGCTTAAGAAACCAACACTGAACACCTCACTTCTTGACTGCTACAGACCGGTCTCTCTGCTTCCATTCATAGCAAAAACCCTCGAACGAGTTGTTTTCAACCAGGTATCATTGTTCTTTTCACAGAACAACTTACTGGATCCTAACCAGTCAGGTTTCAAGAGTGGCCATTCAACTGAGACTGCGCTACTGTCAGTTACTGAAGCCTTGCGGACAGCAAAAGCTGATTCTAAATCATCAGTTCTAATTCTGCTTGATTTATCTGCTGCTTTTGACACCGTCAACCATCAGATCCTCCTGTCCACCCTCTCATCGCTGGGCATCAAAGGAACTCCGCTTCGCTGGTTTGAATCCTATCTCACCGGTAGGTCATTCACGGTAACCTGGGGAGGAGAGGTATCCAAAACACATCAACTGATCACTGGGGTTCCTCAGGGATCAGTTCTTGGTCCTCTCCTCTTCTCCATATACACAACATCACTGGGTCCCATCATAGAGTCACATGGCTTCTCCTACCATTGCTATGCTGATGACACACAACTCCATCTTTCATTTCAACCAGATGATCCAACAGTACCTGCACGGATCTCAGGCTGCTTGGCGGACATCTCAACGTGGATGAAAGAACATCACCTCCAGCTTAACTTGGCAAAAACTGAGCTTCTTGTTTTTCCTTGCACTCCAAACTTACAGCATGGGTTCACCATCCAGCTGGGCTCTTCCACAATCACTTCTTCAAACTCAATCAGGAATCTGGGTGTCATCTTTGATGACCAGTTGTCTTTCAAAGATCATATTGCAAAGACTACTCGATCTTGCAGGTTTGCTTTGCACAACATCAGAAAGATCAGGCCCTTTCTAACAGTGCAGGCTACACAACTTCTTGTCCAGGCCCTTGTCATCTCCAGACTGGACTACTGCAACGCTCTTTTGACTGGTCTTCCATCATGCACAATCAAACCTCTACAAATGATTCAGAATGCAGCAGCACGGCTGGTCTTCAACGAGCCCAAAAGAGCCCATGTTACACCTCTCTTTATCTCCTTGCACTGGCTCCCAATTGCTGCTCGTATCAAGTTCAAGACTCTGATGCTTGCATATAGGACAACCACAGCTACTGCACCTGCTTATCTGCACTCGCTATTGCAAATCTACACCCCCTCCAGAACTCTGAGATCTGCTAGTGAGCGACGCCTTGTGGTACCATCACAGAGAGGTGCGAAATCACTATCCAGAACATTCTCTTTTACTGTTCCTGGCTGGTGGAACGATCTTCCTACCCCTATCCGGAATGCTGATTCGCTGACAAGCTTCAAGCGACAGCTTAAAACTCATCTCTTTCAACTCTATTTGCTGTTACCATAAAAAAAAAAAAAAAATTAATCTCTTTATTCCTTCCCTTTCTAGCTTGTACTTGTCTGAAGCACCACTTGAAATCTGGTATTATAGCACTGCCTGTGTCTGTTTGTCTCCTTAAGAAGAATCGCTCTATGTTCTCCCAACTGTATGTCGCTTTGGACAAAAGCGTCTGCCAAATGGCTAAATGTAATGTAAATGTAAATGGTTGGATATTTAGTGGGTTGGATAGATGAATGGTTGGTTGGTTGGATGTTTGGTAGGATGGTTGGATAGATGAATGGTTGTTTGGATGGATGGATGAATGGTTAATTGGTTGGCTGGATGTTTAGTTGGTTGGTTGGTTGGATGGATGGATGCATAGATGGATGATTGGTTGGTTGGATATTTGGTTGGATGGATAAATGGTTGGTTGGTTGTTTGGATAGACGGTTGGATAAATGGTTGGTTGTTTGGATGGACGGTTGGTTGGACATTTAGTTGGTTGGATGGATAAATGGTTGGTTGTTTGGATAGATGGATGGTTGGTTGGATATTTAGTTGGTTGGATGGATAAATGGTTGGTTGTTTGGATAGATGGATGGTTGGTTGGATATTTAGTTGGTTGGATGGATAAGTGGATGGTTGGTTGTTTGGGTGGATGGATGCATAGATGGATGATTGGTTGGTTGGATATTTGGTTGGATGGATAAATGGTTGGTTGGTTGTTTGGATAGACGGTTGGATAAATGGTTGGTTGTTTGGATGGACGGTTGGTTGGACATTTAGTTGGTTGGATGGATAAATGGTTGGTTGTTTGGATAGATGGATGGTTGGTTGGATATTTAGTTGGTTGGATGGATAAATGGTTGGTTGTTTGGATAGATGGATGGTTGGTTGGATATTTAGTTGGTTGGATGGATAAGTGGATGGTTGGTTGTTTGGGTGGATGGTTGGTTGATATTTAGTTGGATGGACAAATTGTTGGTTGGTTGGTTGGTTGGGTGGTTGTTTGGATGGATGGTTGGTTGGATATTTAGTTGGTTGGATGGAATGATGGTTGATTGGTTGGTTGGATGTTTAGTTGAATGGATGAATTAGATGGTTGGTAGTTCAGTTAGATGGACGGATGGTTGGTTGGTTGGTTGGTTGATTGGATGGATGGATGGATGAATGGATGGTTGGTTGGTTGGATGTTTAGTTGGATGGATGAATTAATGGATGGTTGGTAGTTCAGTTGGATGGATGGATGGTTGGTTGGTTGGTAGGTCGGTTGGATGGTTGGTTGGTTTGTTGGTTGGTTGATTGGATGGATGGATGGATGAATGGATAGTTGGTTGTTTTGGATGGATGGATATTTGGTTGTTTGGATGGATGGATAGATGAATGGCTGGCTGGCTGGCTGGCTGGATGGATGGATGGATGGATGGTTGGTTGGATGGATGGATGGATGGTTGTTTGGATGGATTGATGTTGGTTGGATTGATGGATGATGGATGGATGGATGGTTGGTTGGACGGATGGATGGTTGTTTGGATGGATGGATGGTGGTTGGATGGATGGATGGATGGATGGTTGGTTGGATGGATGGATGGATGGTTGGTTGGATTGATGGATGAATGGATGGATGGATGGTTGGATGGATGAATTGTTAATTGGTTGGCTGGATGTTTAGTTGGTTGGTTGGATGGATGGATGCATAGATGGATGGATGGTTGGTTGGATATTTGGTTGGATGGATAAATGGTTGGTTGGTTGTTTGGATAGACGGTTGGATAAATGGTTGGTTGTTTGGATGGACGGTTGGTTGGACATTTAGTTGGTTGGATGGATAAATGGTTGGTTGTTTGGATAGATGGATGGTTGGTTGGATATTTAGTTGGTTGGATGGATAAGTGGATGGTTGGTTGTTTGGGTGGATGGTTGGTTGATATTTAGTTGGATGGACAAATTGTTGGTTGGTTGGTTGGTTGGTTGGTTGTTTGGATAGATGGATGGTTGTTTGGATATTTAGTTGGTTGGATGGAATGATGGTTGATTGGTTGGTTGGATGTTTAGTTGGATGGATGAATTAATGGATAGTTGGTAGTTCAGTTAGATGGACAGATGGTTGGTTGGTTGGTTGGTTGGTTGATTGGATGGATGGATGGATGGATGAATGGATGGTTGGTTGGTTGGTTGGATGTTTAGTTGGATGGATGAATTAATGGATGGTTGGTAGTTCAGTTGGATGGATGGATGGTTGGTTGGTAGGTCGGTTGGATGGTTGGTTGGTTTGTTGGTTGGTTGATTGGATGGATGGATGAATGGATAGTTGGTTGTTTTGGATGGATGGATATTTGGTTGTTTGGATGGATGGATAGATGAATGGCTGGCTGGCTGGCTGGATGGATGGATGGATGGATGGATGGATGGTTGGTTGGATGGATGGATGGACGGTTGTTTGGATGGATTGATGTTGGTTGGATTGATGGATGATGGATGGATGGATGGTTGGTTGGACGGATGGATGGTTGTTTGGATGGATAGATGGATGGTTGGTTGGATGGATGGATGGATGGTTGGTTGGTTGGATGGATGGATGGATGGATGGTTGGTTGGATGGATGGATGAATGGATGGTTGGTTGGATGGATGGATGAATTGTTGGTTGGAGGTTTAGTTGGTTGGATAAATGAATGGATGGGTGGTTGGATGTTTGATTAGTTGGTTGGTTGGATGGATAGAAAAAATATGAAAAACGCTGCAGAAACGGTATGTTATATTACCATTTTAATTAAACAGGACAATGTTTTTTTGCATTAATAATTTTGCTGTAAAGTATGCACCGTTTTGTTTTATTTCAATATTTTACTGTAAAATATATAAAATATCTTGGTCAGCATAATTTCTACCATAAATCAGTCAATTTTTATGTATAAAAGGTAAAGTTAATATCAAGAAAAAATATTGTCCTGTTTAGTTCATATGGCATAAGTAACAGTTATATATGATTTTATTTTAAAATGGAGCTCCTTACAACCTCCACAAGACTCTGAGCAGCAAAAAAAACATATTTCAAAAGAGAAGAGGGAGACAGAGAATGGCCCAACCATCTCACTCTCAGACAGAAATTGAGCTCCTATCTTTTCCCCGTTTTTCCGAGGAAGAGATTCATACATGCAGAATCTAGCGTGTCGTTTGTCTTCAGTCATGCGAAATGCCGTCCGTCAGCTTTACTGCAGCCTGGTTTCCTCTCCGCACAGTCACGATAAATGATGGAGAACAGAAGCAAGACGAGGAAAAAAGAGAGAGAGAGAGGCAGGGCTGTAATGTTTCCGCACAGATATGGCTTTCAAATACTGGCTTATGGGTTGGAATTCATACGCTATCATTCAAAATGACAAACCAAAATAATACAAGGTTCATTTATCCCCACTGCTCTGGATGGATCCTTTTTACCTCTTGGTTTCTACCAGCTACAGAGGCGCAAAAACAGCCCGGCGTAGAGCAAACTATTTTACAACCAATTACATGGGAATAGCCATTACAGCATGTCATACCTAAAAGACTCAGAGTCCATCAAATAAAACTCAAACAGTCTTGCATAGCTAGACTTTTGACTGTCAGCATATATACCAGTCTACAGCTTTTTCTGTCATATCAGCACACACTTTACACAAGTAATCACAAAAAATCATCGCAATTAAAGCTTATTCTACACCTTGACTGTAGGTACAATGCCGAAATACATTCTCACACATACACACTCACAATGTAAGTTCATTCTTAATCTATTAACAATCTACAATGTATGTTTATTTTTTGCTTTTTTGCAATTTAATCGGCCATTTCTCATAGCTTTCTATCGCTCTTTTACTTTAGTACACAAGTTTGACAAGCTAAATACAGTTTGAAATGTCTTATAACACTCTTTTTTTAGACAAAAGGAGCATCAACATATAAAGTGATTAGAATACTTGAGTAATTACATCCAGTTTAAAATGCGTCACAGCATCTACGCAACACAACTCAGAAAATAAAATACTGATACGATGCCACATTGTGCAGCTTTTGGTTGTAATTTTCAGTCAAAGGGCAACAAGAGAAGCAATGTAAATATTCACCGCTTTCCTAGCAATAAGAAGAGGAGCAAAGAAAGGGAAGATGTCTGTAGACGAATAAAACTTCCTAAAGACCTGCATCTTTAGCCCTGATGCCTTTGAGGCTTTTAGTAGACCACAGCTACGGAAGGAGCTTACAAATGGTAGACACAAGAAATGCCAGATGCCACTTTTAAATTCACTTTACCAGCTAATTTACTCTTAGACAGAGATGGCATAGAAATATACAGAGCTAATGCACAAACTGAGGTATTGCAAAAGTAATATTCTAAATATGGTTACGCGCTTGTTTCTCTGGAGAATAAGGTCAATAATGTACATTTAGCATTAAGCAGTCAACTAAAAGATTATTGGCTGAAAACAATATAGAAAAAAGGAGGATGGTTTTGAACAGAAAACACAAAATAATGACAATCTTGATTTATTATTTATCTAAACTGATTTCTGTCATGACGACTCTTGGAGGGATTGGCATGGCATGGTACATGACAATGTTAATGTATTTGGTCTTGGCGGAGTAGATCTGCTGCTGTTGCGGCAGGGCAAGTACAGAGACTTACTATTACTAATACATCCACAACATGCTGCTGTAAGCATGTAAGAAATATATAACACTTAACATATATATATATTAGGGGTGGCACGGTTCACAAAACCCACAGTTCGGTTCGTATCACGGATTTAGGGTCACGGTTTTCGGTTCCGTACGGGTTCTTGGATTTTTGGATTTTTGGAATATTATCATGCACTAACTGAATCAGACTTGACTTGAAGCACATTATTTGGACCATCTCTGAGTAAAAGCTAGGTGAGATTTTGATAGTGCAAGAGAGAAGACATTGATGATGACATGTTTTTCGTTTATGCAATAAATCCAGCAGGGCTCTGCTTACTTTTTGTTAAAAACTTAAAGAGAGAGAGAGAAAAAAAGAATGTTGAGATTAATGTTTTAAATATAAAATTTTGAATATAGAAATATTAAATGATTTAAATCACTGAAAATATACTTTAAAAATGAAACTACAAGCCAGTAGGTGGCGTCAAGTCACTTATTTAATTACTGAATCATATTCATTTGATTCGTTTGAACGCTGATTCATTGAGGAATAAAGCAAGTGACTGTGTTTATGAATGGGAAATTGACTCACTAGATTAGTGTAAAAACGCACGTTCATTCATAAAAAAACACCGCTGTGTTTGAATGGAGATGCGCTGCGGTTCAGTTGTGACATTGTTTCAAACTAATTTTCACAAAGAAATGGAGCAAAATCGGGCAATTGTGTTAAGACTCAGACAATGTAAGTAACTTAATATTACCTTCTTGTTTATTTAACTGTTGTATTAAATCAATATCTCATTTACAAACTCCCTTTATTGTTTACAGTGCGTGTAATGGTGCGCTGTGATTGGTTGAGCGGATCTATCGCATTTTGCAGAGAAAGGAGACTGGCGTTTGTCGCGGTTTGGGAAAAAAGGGAGAACACATGACAGAATAACACTGCATATATTGCATTTTGTGTAAAATTAATAATGGACTTTTCAATACCGACCAGATACAATAGTAATGTTGGCAATAACTGTTTTTTTTTTGTTTGTTTTTTTTAATGGCATTTCGCGTTTTGGAAAAGAGCTCTTCATATTGAATGCATTTTGCACAATGCTTGAACACATTGGCAGTTCTATCTACAGTTTTATTTCCGTTGTCATCGTAAGTAACATGAAATCCAAAATGTTCCCACACACCAGAATTGAACGTCGCGGCCGCATCCGGTAACTCCGGGTATCCTTCATTATCTCCTCCACTTGCCATTTCTGCAGCACTCCTTACTCCACTTTTACTGTCTATATGTATGTTCGCGCGAAACTGTCTGAGGCCAAACTGAGGCCAATGCGTCGAACCGTGCGGTGCACACACGAACCAAACCGAGATATATATATATATATAATAGGGATGGGCATTTCAGGCAAAAATGATATTTGAAAAAAATCGTATTATTCGATTATTATTCGAAAATCGCACCCTCCCCCGCATGCATTAATAATAGGCTACAGTACACTACACATCCATAAACAGATAGAGAAGGTGAGAGACCATTCACGCTTTCAGTCTTTATGTTAACAAACTGTTTAATTCATTAAGGAATAGGCTATCTTAACTCAAACTATTAAATTATTGTAACGTGCTGAAACATATTAATTTAATATAATCGAATGTACGGCACTTAATAACATAATAGTCCACTGATTAGCATAAATCAACTGCAAGGACATCAAAAATGAGCATGAACATCCCAGATAGCAAGCACATTCGGGCTGATTCCGGCTGAAATGCGGCACTGTCGGCTCAGTCTCGGCATCGGTGGGAAGATAATGGCCAGAGCTGTGCCGACTCTACAAAACACTTCTGGCTGACAGATAGCGTTTTCTCTATGGGTCGATCTCGGTTAAAAGCTCGGCACTCGGTGTAGTTGTGTGTATCTACCTTCGGCCCCCTTCGGCTACTGCTAACGCTAGATTAAGGAAATCAGCTGCCTGAGAAAAAATTTTAACTGTTAAATCTTGACGCAAATCTAGTGTGCGAGTGAGACAATGTGGTGTTCTTCTGTTGTCTATAACAGCCTTTAGGTGCGTTATTGGCAGCGCCACCCTCTGGTTACACGAAGGCGTCACCACCAAATCAGTACCGAAAACATGGAGAATTATTGACTAATAAAAAAAAAAAAAAACGCACAACCTATTCGATATTCTATTATTAAACCAACTAATTGAATATTCGAAAATCGTGACCCATCCCTAATATATAACCCCCATAGCATACATGAATCACCTCATAGCAGATCTATACAGGTGGAGCTGGGGAAGGTGGAGGGTTTCTGAAGCTGCAAACTGCTGAATTTAGCACTAGTCATGTATTTGAATGTTGAGCAGTGAGCTCATTGGCTACTGATACCGGAGAGAACCAATCGGCTGTGCCATGTGATTATGATGTCATGTTGTCAGATTGAGTTAGACCCATCAGACTGCATTCTAGAGTTTCATGCCAGAACTCTGTATTTATGAACTGCATCAAATAATCCCACAATCCTCTCAAACTCCAGCACAAGTTCTACCTCAGAAACACTACCTTGTAAACTGGACACATCACTAAAAACCTGTGAACCCTGAATTACATATAGCCAGCCAAATCAAATTACAGCTCGCCAGGCTGTGTGCGAACGAACCGTTGGCGTGTCATCCAAAGCTGATACGTGTCAGTGGGCGTGTTTGTTCTGCTCCGGCTGGGTTTGTGGGTGCGGACACATTTGGACTTCTGCTGGTGGCGTTACCGGTTCAGATGAACCCCTGTAAACTTGTACGGAAGCTGCTGTCTGTCAGATATGCTGACATCACTCACCTCACTCACAGACTGTCAACACGGCACCTCTTTTATTCCGAAATCAACTCTATTTCTTTTCTGGCACATTGGCTTTAATATGATTTAAAGTGTAGCTGCAGGAGACGGCAGTATACTGAGGAAAAATACCGTGCCAGCACTTACATAACATCACAGAAACACAAATCACTCGCTCTGTAGGAGAGGCTGAGTTGTACTCACAGGCAGTAAACGCTTCTCTGCTCTTTAGGATGGAGGCTGCTGGTTCACAGGGAATCGTGCAGGAGATGGAGACACGTTCTCTCCCGCGTCCACATTCCCCTGTCTTAATGTCTCCTCAGTGGAAAATCCCAGAACAGTTGAAACTGCAATTAGAAAAACAAAGCAGAAGGGAATGTTTTAGAATTAACGCTATAGTATGCTGTACATTTCATTGGATCAAAGAGTCTTTGAATATATATTTCATTTATTAGCCGCGTTTGCCAAGCTAACCATCACTATTGGTACTATTACTCAAACTGAGGGTTAGGAATTTAAAAAAACGCCAATACTAACTACTGAAATTTAAAACATATCTCACCCGGCACGCTACAGAAATGAACGATATCTCAAATTAAAGGCGTGCTATTACTTTCCTAAGTTATTGGACGTGGGTTTTTCTTCGACTATGTTCCTGTGGACGTTTAGAAGAAGTCTTAAAACTATTTCTTTGCACTTTCACTAGCTTAAATTCGTTGACTAAAAATGTCCTTTACTGAACAGAAAGCAAGTGGCAACCTTTTGGACCTTCTCTATCTCTGAATCTAACACAGAAGTGACTTAAACTGCAATTCACTGACTGGCCGCCTAAGACAGGCTCCAAAAGCAAGTCAATTCCATAGATCCTAAATGTTTACAGTAGAAAAAAATATGTTTACAGCCTTGTACAAAAAATGGTTTTGGTCTATTTTGCTATTTTTGCCCTTCGTGACAATTGTGAGAAGGTGAACTTTCAAAAACTCATTCATTTAAATTGTATTAAGCCTTAAAGTTCTGCATATTTAAGAGCCCGCTATGTTGAGGTAGGCAGGCATGGTTTCCACAACCAGGCACCTCAGCTCCACCCACGTCCCGCCTCTTTGCATATTTTCCATTATCTGGGAGTGACACGGCGGACTCCATCCACTTTTGGTTTAAAAAATGCTCTTCAGAAACCTATGGGTGACGTCACTGACACTACATCCTTGTTTTATACAGTCTATGATAAAAATGCATTGAGAATTGTCTTTTTTGTTCCAAAAATGCTTAAAAGGTCATTTTCACCACAGTGTTATTACTACCCAATCTACCCAAAGTTTTTAAAGGATTTTGTGTTGAATAATTGTGCGCAATATACCGGTATTGACGATATTTGCAAATGGAATATGGAGTGTTACACTCTAATGTGTGATTTTTTTTTTTCCATTCATTTCTCTTAGAAAGTTCAGAAGCGAGATTTCCTGCAAATCCCTTATACAATATACAGGTGACAATAATTGTGATATTTAAATAATGAAATACCATTATTGTGTAAATTTGGGGTGTCATGATATAATGGAATTGATGATAATCGTGATATTTAAATAATGAAATATCGTTATCGTGTTTTGTATTGACAATAAACATACCGTATTATATATATATACACCGTATATATATACTGTCAATACCGTATTGACAATAAACATGATTTTTAAATGCTGAAATATCGATATTGTGTAAAGTTGGGGTGTTGCAATATACCGGTATTGACAATAATACTGATATTTAAATAATAAAATACGGTTATTGTGTAAATTTTTTGTCACGATATATTGGTATTGACAATAATCGTGATATTTAAATAATGAAATATCTTTAATCGCCAATACTGGTATATCGCAACACGCCAAATTTACACAATAATGATATTTCATTTTTTAAATATCATGATTATCATCAATTCCGGTATATTGAATAATGAATAATAAATAATGAAATACAGTTATTGTGTAAATTTGGGGTGTTGCAATATGTATACTATATATTGACGATAATCATGATATTTAATGCTATATATTGGTACTGATGATAACTGTGATATTTAAATAATGACATATCGTTATTGTGTTTGTGGGGTCGTGATATACCAGTATTGAAGATAATCGTGATATTTAAAAAAATTAAATATCACTGTGTAAATTTGGGGTTTTGCTATATAATATTATTAATTTATTTTTTAAGATTTAGATTTTACGGTGTATTGTTATTGTGATCTTCACATCACATCACGTCTCATGTTTTTTTTTAAAGCTTAATTCGGGTCATGAGGATTATAACAAAAACACATGAATTTATTTTTTCATTTTTATGTGGATTTATCTATTCTAAACAACAAAAAATAATAATATTTGAATAATGTTTATGCAAAAATATGAATTACTCTATTCAAGATCTAACGAGAGTAAAACAACACAAACTGATTTTTTTTTGCTTTTTAATAAAAATCGGGCCTCAAGCTGAAGAAGATGGATGATAAAACATACCAAAAAAATTCCCATGGACTTAGACTGAAGCATAGACTCGAACCGTATCTAGAGAGCAGAACGTCACCGACTTTAATGCCTTTGCAACCACGCAGACCACCCTAGCAACTGTGTTAAAAACCCCTTAGAGCAACCTCATGATGACCCAAAACAATCTTTTTTTGTTGCCGAGAAAGCGGTCATAATAAAATCCCAGAAGAAATACTTCAGCGTCAAGTCTTTATTAACACATCCACCACGTATATATTTTGAATTAAAGCTCCATTACTTGTATCCTCACATGGCCACAGCAGATGTGACCGTTTCTCAAGATTTAACAGCACTCAGTCTATTTTAAATGAGAGCTGCGGTATTATAACTCATAACCCTTCCATTTGATTGGCTCTGCTGTGAGCGTCCACTGTTACTGATTGCCTCCGCTGGGAGGGTCGCTTTGTCTCCTCTTGGCCACACAATTAGAGTTTTCCCCTCTCTGATTGGTCGCGAGGCGCGTAATACAGAAGTCGCACACACGCTGCGAGGCCATCTCGGCCACCCTTCATTTTCCGAGCGAATTTCCCGCTGCGGCTTCATCTCCACCTGAATCCCACCAGCACACATCATCAAAGCCACTTCCTGTATTACAGCTCCCTGCACTGTGGGTATTTTTAATAGCCTGAATGTGCAGAAATGATATAATGCGAAGGCTTGTTTATTACAAATTGTCGAGATATCATTATGCTCTCCGCTGTGGTTTAACTCCACGAGACAAAAATGGAAAATTCCACTAATGTATTTGCAATCTGTCTAAAGTTACACAAGGGTTACGACTCTCCCAAATGACAATTTAATGTTTAAATGAGGTTTTTGTGAAACTAAAACACCCATTTAGCTTCACAAGCAAGAGTTGCTAGGTCAACCAGCATTAGTATGCGCAGCGAAATTCATTCTAAGTTCAACAGGGTATCAATATCTCACCCTCAGCTGCGTCAATGAAGAGGAAATCTCATTGTGATGCTGAAAAGTATAGCTTTCTTTTAGAAAACAAAGAGCTGTTGCACAAAACGCTCCCTAACCGTAAAGTTAATGAAAATGCAAGCTGCTTTCAAACAGAAAACTATGGTAGCAAGCCTGAGTCTACAACTAAATCATGTATGAAAATAGCCTAAATGGGTTTGAGAGAACAAAAGCAGGACCATATGGGCATGTGGGCACAAACCCAGTGGCAGCATGTTCAAGGGGGCAACATGTAAGGCCAGAAAGATGCAAATGATTGATAAACGATAGTAGACGCAGCTTGGAAGAAAGCTTACGGCTCATATTTTGTCCTTTAAGAGTGAGTTTTTGGTTATTAACATGTTAAACTACAAAATTAATATGTTCTAAAAGCCAGATTATCAGGGTCTTTAATTAAAACTAAAATTGGCAAACTCATACACCACAGAATATATACAGTTGAAGTCAAAAAGTTTACATACACCTTGCAGAATCTGCAAAATGTTAATTATTTGACCAAAATAAGAGGGATCATACAAAATGCATGTTATTTTTTATTTAGCACTGACCTGAATAAGATATCTCACATTAAAGGTGTTAGAGAACATAATAGCTGAATTTATAATAATGACCCCATTCAAAAGTTTACATACGCTTGATTCTTAGTTTTTTTTTTTTGTTTGTTTTGTTTAGTGATAGTTGTTCATGAGTCCCTTGTTTGTCCTGAACAATTAGAGTGCCTGCTGTTCTTCAGAAATATTCTTTAGGTGCCACAAGTTCTTTGTTTTTTTCAGAAATTGTGCATGTTTGAACCCTTTCCAACAATGACTAAATGAGTTTGAGATCCATCTTTTCAAACTAAGCACAACTGAGGGACTCATATGCAACTATTACAGAAGGTTCTGAAGAAAAAACGATGCATTAAAAGCCAGGGGTGTAAACTTTTGAACAGAATGAAGATGTGTACATTTTTTTATTTTGCCTAAATATCATATTTTTTTCATTTAGTACTGTCCTTCAGGGGCTACAGTAGATACTTAGATGTTTCCCAGAAGACAAAATAAGTTAAATTAACCCTGATCTACCCTGATCTCTTAATGTTTCCTTTTTCTGAGCATTTTAACCAAATAATTTGTGGGACCAGAAGGAGTTTTCTAAAGAACATCGGCCAGTTAAACTTTTCAGGACAAAAAAGGGACTCATGAAAAACTATCACTAAACAAACAAACAAAAAAACACATCTATGGATCATTCCGTATTAAGAAACAAGTCTATGTAAACTTCTTTTATGTGAAATATCTTATTCAGGTCAGTACTAAATAAGAGGTATCATGCATTTTTTATAATCCTTCTTATTTTGGTAAAATTATTAACATTTTGCAGATTCTGCAAGGTGTATGTAAACTTTTGACCTCAACTGTATATCCCTGCACATACTATTGCATCCGCTATAAACAACTGAAATATTATTTTTCTCTTACCAGCGAAGAATAATTTTGATTCCTTTTTTGAAAAATGACAGCTCTGATTCGAGTCCAAATAAAACAACAGCGTATGCTTTGCCATCAACCTTTGGAGTCTGACAAAATACTTTAATTTTAAAGAAACAATTCTGCACAAAGCCATTCATGACTGAAGTTTCCGGCCCGAAAATATCCTGCTCTCTGTATCCTGATGCGGAAATGAACCTGTGACCCGCAATAAGATCAAAGAAGCAATTACGGACTCATAAATTTACTTGTTTGCTGTGTCGAAAAGTCGAGTGGCATGCTAAGAGCCAAACCATGATCTCTGGATATTGGAAAAGCAATCAAACGGAAGACTAATTAATGAGCTTTTGAGTTATTGCTCAACTTGACACGAATCCTCACGGGAATGGAGTTTAATCTAATGCCGAGATAAGTCATAAACATTCTTACAGACGGAAGATACTCTCTGATCAGTCGGCACAGAGACGATTAAACGCATCAGGATATCAGATGTTTTAGGAGTTGGAAATTAAAGCTCTCAAGTTCTTGTTAGGCAGAATGCATGTGTGGCCCAGTTACTTAGTGTTAGGATGACCCAAAGGTCATGTGATACCTTAGCCAGAGCGAATATCAAGATTTTCGTGAATAAGTTCAACTTCAGTTTGTTCCTCGCCCAAAAAAGTTATGACTTCATAAGACTTAAAGGAATACACTGCAAAAAATGCTTTACTTACTTAGATTTTTTGTCTCATTTCCAGCTAAATTATCTAAAAATTCTTAAATCAAGAAAGATTTTCTAGACTGGAAAAAAGATGTTAAAATTGAGTTTTTGCTTGAAATGGGTTAAGCAAAATAATCTAGTTTTCAGCTTGAAAAAGATTTTTTTGCTTACCCCATTGGCAGATTATTTTGCTTGCTTTAAGCAAAAACTCACTTAATTTTGACTTGTTTTTTTTCTGAAAACAAGACAATTTTTTTACTTGTCTAGAAAATCCTTCTTGATTTAAGTATTTTTAGATATTTTGGCTGGGAACAAGACAAAAATCAAAGTAAGAAAAGCATTTTTTGCAGTGTAGTCCACCCCAAAATGAAAATCTGCTACAAATCTACTCCAAGCCTTTGTTTACAGATTTGGAGAAATTTAGTGAATGGGTGCCATCAGAATGACAGTCCAAACAGCTGATAAAAACATCTCAATAATCCACATTACTCTAGTCCATCAATTAATGTCTTGTGAAGTGAAAATCTGCATGTTTGTAGGAAACAAAGCCATCACTGAGATGTTTTTAAATTTAAAAACGAGTCCTTTATCCATAACATTGCCTCCTCTGGTGAAAAAGTTGTTTTGCCTGAATCAGGAGAGAAATATGCACAGATCAAGCACTGTTTTTATAAGCGAAAACAGTTCTAAACAAATATGTCAGTGGATTTTGATGTGAGCTTTTTCACTGGAGTGATATTATGGATTATGGACTTGTATTTTTGGCCAGAAGCAACAGTGTAAAGATGGATTTGTTTCTTACAAACTTTTAAAGACATTAAATGATGGTCTGATTCCTTTAAACATAATGCATGAGATGTATTGGATCGCTTTTACGATGCTTTTGCATCAGTTTTGAAGCTTAAAAGTCTGTTTCTGCAAAAAAAAAAAAAGTCAGCCATACAGGGTTTGGAGTGATATGAGAGTGAGTACAGAATATTCATTCTTATTGTGAACTGTCCCTTTAAATGATGACTGAAAGACGTTAAATGATGGACTGATTTCTATAAACATAATGCATGAAACATATTGGATCACTTTTATGATGCTTTTACATCAATTTTGAAGCTTAAAAGTCCATTTATCCGTAACATCGCCTCCTCTGGTGAACAAGTTATCTTGCCTGAATCAGGAGAGAAATATGCACAGATCAAGCACTGTTTACAAGCAAAAACGTCTAGGTTACGAAGGTAACCCACGTTCCCTGAAGGAGGGAACGGAGACGTTACTATGGGAGCACTGCGACCAATCCTCTCTGAGCTACAGAGAAAGGGCCAATGAATATTGGCGAGTGGTTAGCGCCAGCCGCCACTCCCCCGTACATACGGGTATTTAAGATGGCGGCGCGCATACACTCATTCAGGTTTCTGCTGAAGAGCCGAGCTTGGCTCAGCCCCCCAGGGGGCAGCCTGGGACTGCGGCAAGGGGAGTAACGTCTCCGTTCCCTCCTTCAGGGAACGTGGGTTACCTTCGTAACCTAGACGTTCCCCTTTCAGTCGTTTCACTACGACGTTACTATGGGAACACCCATGGAAAACGCCGCAGACCCAAGCTGCGTTACGTGGGGTCCGATTTGCTGACAGGCAAGCGTGCCAGTGGAAATGGACACCGAGACGTAACCTGCCCGACGCCCCGGGAGCCCGTAATGGAGGGACCCGCGGAGTTGCTAGGAGCAGTCGTCGGGGGGCGGAGACAATGACAAGCTGTATGGTCATGTGAAGAAGGAATAAAAACAACATCTATTCTAGCTATAGATATGTAAGGGGAAAACGATCGTAATCGTGAGGACTTATTAACCATGTATTCGAGACAGGATGCCACCACCGGCGGGCGAAGGAACTCCCGCCGGAGCACAGCCGCGGACTACTCCGGCCTAGTCCGGACTGCGGGGCCAGGAGGACCCAGAGTACACTGATGGAAACAACTGGGAATATAGCGCACGGATCCCGGAGGAATGGCGCAGCACGCCGACACCAAGCTGGTCCTCCCGCCAGAAACCTGATCTTCTTATACCACACGGGAGGACACAAGCTCAACGCGAGATTTGTCTTTTTGAACCTCGCGAAAGTACCGGTGTCGTCTGGCCTGCAGCCCTGTACATGTCGCTACAGAGAGATGCCTGGGACGGCTCACCCTGGAAATCCACCAAGGTGATGGCAACCCACCACTGCCAACCTCTATCTGAGAACAGCATTCCCCTCTGCTGTCCACCAAAGCAACACGGGGCTGCTCGGAGCGTATGAAGGCCCCGAGTGCTGGACCCGTAAACCGTGGTTTGGACGGGAACTATGACACAGGCCAGATCTGCCTCCTCCAGAGCAGAGCTTGCAATGTATTTTGGCACTCCACCGGCCGGGTCCCAGGCAAGCGTGGGAGTGGCCGGCCGGTATAGCTAATGGCACGCTTTGCTGACAGAAAATGTTTGTAGGTTTTACCCTCCTCAGAGTGGGAGCACGGTCAGGAGCGAGGATGACTCAGCTCTACTAACGCGAAGCTCGAATAAAGGGTCACATCGTAGCCGTTCTTTTTTTTTTTTTCTCAGAAGACTGCGGAAAGCCCCGGGAGGGGAGAGGTGTGGACCGAAGGTTTCACTTGGTCCTCACACCCCTACATAACCTAATGACTAGGTGAAACTCTCCATTTTAAAAAACCCGCATAACAGCAAGTGCAGCTGCGCAACCTACTTTTCCAAAGTTGAAGGGACAGCCTGCTCTTCAACTTCTCTGGGGGAAGGAAGTGTCACACTAATCAACATTCCTGAAGGTCCTCTATTGAAGAGAACCGTAGTCAGCGAATAGACCTCATCTCAGCAGAAAGACTATCCACGTAGGGTCTTTAAAACTGAGTGACAGGCTGTCACAGCCAGTCAAGGTCCACCGTGTCTGGTCTCCCTGTCTAACATGCAGAAAACCAGGACACGGGTGCAGAGAGTGCGCACCGCCTGAAGGAATTAACACTCCAGGGGTTTTCAGGGAGGCTGCCGCGAGGAGAAAATGGCCGGCAAACCAGGTTCGGGCAGCTAATATGCGCAAATAACAGAACCTACTCCTCGACTCCCTGAACTTGCACAAGCCTGTGCAAGGAGGCTCACTGGGGAAGGCGTACTTGAGGGAACCCCGGGGCAGCAGAGCGTCAGTGCGTCCCAAACAAAGGGAGGAAGCCGGCAAATGGAGGATTCTGGAGAGGCAAATTTACCTGAATTTCCCGAGACAACTCCAACTCAGCTACCACCTGGGGGGGAGAAACCGTTCTCAGAGAAAGTGGACTGTCGTGGCTTATGCTACACGAGTGAGCTTTCCCAAGTAAGAACAGCGCGCAGCCTTTACGCTACACTTAACTCCAAGGAGGAGATGGTGGCGAGTTGCGACATACGACGGAGGCGTAGATCACCCTGACAGATGATGTACGAGACGGTCGTAAAGTAGTCTGAACAGACCAGCACATGCTTGATTGCCACACACTGCGGAGGAGAGGACAGCTTCTGCCAGACTGCGTGTCTCTGACGGCGGGTCCGTTGCCTGCCACAGGCCACACCCTCAGGAGAGGGGGCTCCGGAGGCTGGACCGTGGCGTCAACCGCATGTGACAAAAACTATACCAGCCTCAGGCTAGCGGGGCGGAAAGCAGTGCTACAACTCGCGGATGGCACCCAACTCGACATGGAGGCATCTGTGATGACCTCACATGTTTGGACCACCGACCTTAAGATGAAGCCAGGGTCAACTAAGGGTTGATGCTGGTAGCGACACTCTGGGAAACGCCAGTCCAGAATGAGCTAAGGTGCCAAGACCATCTCGGGACTCGGTCAGGTAGCCAGTGCTGAAGCGGTCTCATGTGAAGCAGCCGAAAGAGCGGCCGACACATGCCCCAGGAGCCTCTAAATTTAAGAGGGACCGCATGCTTGTGGCTGAATAATATCAGGCACTCAGCACCGGCTGTGCGCTCCTTTTTAGAACTGCACTGCCGTAATTTTGACCGAATCCATCTCCAAGCCAAGAGAAGAGAGCCCTGCCCACGAGGGGGGGGGGCTAGTCTTCTCTCGGTTGACCCGAGGTCCCTGGACCAAGGTGCAGAAGCACCGGGTCCCTGCATAGGCACAAGACTTGCGAGTGAACTATCATAAGCCAGTCGCTTGTGAAGTGCAGAGGCCCTAACACCAAGAGCGGGTCAGAGCATCCCACGTGTTTGAGAAACCACGTAGGGAGCAGGGACAACCAGGGAGAGCTCGTACTGACATGCCTGACTCCCAAGTAGAAAAACCAGGACATGAGAGTACGTAGCTATCGGGTCAAAGGCTGCCAGCTGGTCCTAAACCTCTTTTGAGGAGAGGCTGAACCTAGCCGAGACCCACCGTCTTAGGGGCACGATGAAGTCAGACAGACCTCATCTCGGCTGGAGGGACGGCCTAATTGTGTCCTTCGCCAGGAGGACACAATTTCCACACCCAGAAGAGATGCACCAACCTAATGGTGGAGCAACAAAACCTGGGGGGGGGGGGCCGAGCGGAGTGAACCACAAGCCGAGCCGTACAGCCCGAATCAACCACGAGAGGGGCTGGAGCCCACGTACAAGTGGGATCGACGGGACGTTGACCGACGTGCCACGGTGGGGCAGCCTGCGGGAAGGGCTGAAGAGACAAACACAGGGATTAGTTCAGTAAATATTTATTTATATATTATTATTATTATTATTATTATTTTTTGAAGTTAGGCTGCACGGGGCAGCACTTACCTTCTACCTGGTTCCCGCGTTGGCGAATCCCCGCTCCGAGTCCGGGTCCGAGGAGGCGATGCGTCGCTCAGGAGCGGAACTCGGGCGAGGAGACCAGGACAGGGAAAAACCGCTCTCTATGTGTGTAGGTGGGAACCACTAACCTTAGTGGCAAAGCTTTAGGACACACAAACCCCCGGCCCTCCCCCGGGGGTGGGGCGATGTTGGCAACCCCAGAGAGCGATCTCCGCCCATCCCGGTCTGCCCGCGTCAGGGAGCTTTGCAGCTCTGCGACAGAACGTCGCAGTTCGTAGGAGAACAAATGCTGACACCCATGTCAGGACAAATGAGCTCGACCACGAAACACCTGAGCAGCGGGCGGCGCCGCTCTCCTGCGGCCAGCTCGACGTCGTGGTGAAGGGGCCGCCTCAGTAGAGGCAGCGGGCGACGGAGCTGGTGGTGAACCCGCAGGGGGGCGCCTTCGGCGAACAGACAGGGACTGAGCACCCAGGGGCCCGTGAGCCTGACGCTGGGGGCAAACAGTCTCCGTCTGCGTGTGCACCGCCGAGAACTGTTGGGCAAAGTTCCCGGCAATGTCGCCGAAAAGGCCGGTCTGGGAGATGGGGGCGTCGAGAAAGCGCACTCTGTCGACGGCAGCCATCTGCGCCAAACTCAGCCAGAGATAGCGTTCCTGGACCACTGCGGTGGCCATCACCTGACCAAGGGACCGCATTGCGAGCATCACTGTCCGGAGAGCAGCGTAGTTCGCAGCATGCAGCTCCTGCAACACACCTTGGTCAGAACTACCCTCGTGCAGTTCTTTCAGTGCCCTGGCTTGATAGACTTGCAGGATAGCCATGGCATGCAAGGCAGTGGCGGCCGTGCCCGCAGCAGTATAGGCCGTGGCAGCGAGAGCTGACAGGCGCCTACCTGCTCCGAACGGGAGACGCGGACGATCCGACCAGGCGGGGGCGCCCTGCGGGCATAGACGCACCGCGAGCGCACGCTCCACCTGGGGAAGATCCACGTACCCCCTGGCCGCCCCACCATCGAGGGTAGTGAGGGGTGAGAAGCTCGGAGGAAAGCGAGCAGTAAATGGATTCTGCCACGTCCCAACAAGCTCCTCATGCAACTCCGGAAAGAAAGGAACCGGGGGGGGACGCGGACGTGCCGCGGCACCCAACACCGGCACCCAACTGCTCTGCTGCGGGACATCGGGAGGGGGCGTCAGTGACACCCGCAGCCCGTGCCCAGCAGCAGCCCGGAAAAGCAGAGCCGACAGCTCGGCGCCCACCTCCGGCGGGGCGGGGGTCCCGCCCGCCAGAGATGTACCGCCGAGCTGAAAGCTTCCCCTCTGATGTTGTGATAGACATCTGACATCGTTAGAACCACCAGGGGAGACGTCCAGCCCACCGTGAAATGGGCGAACATCGTCCCGAGGCAGCTCCACGGAACCACGGGGTGGAACGGAAGACCGTAGGGGCTCACCCGGCGGCACATTCCGACTCGACACCCACGGGTCACCTGAGTCTCTAGCGAAGTCAGCCGAAGAACCTTTACAGTCCCTCAGGCTGGCTAGGGTAGAGAACAAAGGCTGCCGTCTCATAAGCGAGCGGCGGACCCGCAGCGTGGCCATGGACATACACTCACAGTGTGGGCACGTACCATCCATGAAAGCTGCCTCAGCGTGATCTTGGCCCAAACACGTGAGACAGCGATCATGACCGTCAACAGATGCCAGGAAACTACCACATCCAGAAACGCACAGTCGAAAAGAAGCCCCTGAGGACATCCTTTTCAACTGCTAGAAATTGCTCTTTTGTGAAAGAAAGGGGCACTCCCGGCGTGCCCAGGGAGGACCGCGGCTCGCGGCACTCGCGGCACGCGGCCGCGACACTCGCGGTTCGCGGGTCGCGGCACGCGGCTCGCGGTACTCGCGGCACCCGCGGCTCGCTGGATGCGCACACCGGTACTTCCGGTTACACGGGAGCGGCGGCCAGCGGCGGAAGATCGTCTTCAACGGCGGCACGGCAATCAGGCGATTCCCCACAGCAATCTCTTCTTCCAAATCAGCTTTCAGTTTGCAGCTCAGCAGCGAGGCTCTGAAGCAGAAGTCTGAATGAGTGTATGCGCGCCGCCATCTTAAATACCCGTATGTACGGGGGAGTGGCGGCTGGCGCTAACCACTCGCCAATATTCATTGGCCCTTTCTCTGTAGCTCAGAGAGGATTGGTCGCAGTGCTCCCATAGTAACGTCGTAGTGAAACGACTGAAAGGGGAACAGTTCTAAACAAGTATGTCGGTGTATTTTGATGTGAGCTTTTTCACTGGAGTGATATTATGGATTATGGACTTGTATTTTTGGCCAGAAGCAACAGTGTAAAGTGGATTTGTTTCTTACAAACATGCAGTTTTTCACTTTTAAAGATTTTAAATGATGGTCTGATTCCTTTAAACATAATGCATGAAATGTATTGGATCACTTTGATGATTTTGAATCAATTTTAAAGCTTCAAAGTCTCTTTCCGCAAAACAAAAGTCAGCCATACAGCGTTTGGAGTGCAGAATATTCATTCTTATGGTGAACTGTCCCTTTAACCAGACACAGACTCTGTGTAAACACACCACATCCTCATTGATCTATTTGACTGGATCTCTTTTAATTACTCAACAGCCTTATGAGCATTTCTGATCTCCCAGCTGTCCCCTGTGTCACGCACAGGAGAGTGATTATAACACACCGAAGGCCGCTGAAATCAAATGACACAATTGAGAGGTACGCCACAATATTTCGGCTTTCCGCTGCAAATGAGATCCTGTTAAAATACTGCGGAGAATTTAATTCCCCATCATTCCAGTTAATGGCCGCCGGCATTTTGCGGTAGGGCACATATGAGAATTACTCCATTCTTCTTCCGCAGTTACGGCCATCTATCAGTCCAAGCATAATTATTCCCCGGGCGCCAGAAAGCTGACAGGCCTATTGCCGGCTCGCTCTCCATACAATAGAGTCTAATCTTGCCAGTGAGCTGTGTGGCGAGGCGGCCTTCAGAGCCTGGCACACTTGAATGGAATGGGGCGGAGCTGGAGGCGGAGCTTACAGACAAGCAGGGGAGTGCTGATTGGGCTTTCAGGCTCTGTGGGTGGAAGCTTACTATTAGATTCTCATTCATCTCAATGGCTTGGCTATCAAGGAAATGATGTCATGAATGGTGGATGGCACAATCCCAAGAAAAGTCAAGCTTTCTTTAAAATTTTCTAAAAAATGTCATGCTTTTCAAGTGACTCAACAAAGATTTTGATTGAAACAGAGGCAGACAGGGATGAGGTGACTGGGGTGGAGCAATGGGCGGGGCTCAGGGCAGTTGGGCGGGGTTAAGAGTCAGGGAAGGGTGAGTAACAACAGCAGCGTGTCTGAAGCCAGAACCCGCTGGCCTCTTGCCCTCTTCCTCTGGGCAGAAACATTTTTATTCACAGCTGACTTCCAACTCCCTCTGAACACCTGCCTTGGCGTAGCCGTGTTCAGGGGAGGAAAAAAATGACATCCTCTACTGTTACCTAAAAACTCTGAAATCTTTCTCCTTGACAGGAGCCGTGCTGCGCCCTAAGCTCTCATGCTTGTCTGTTTGAAGCTCCACATTTTACGTTCTCAAAGGGCATTTATTGTGTGTGACACCTTTCCAAAGAGTCTGTCAGGATTCTCTGTCAGAGTATTTTACATGAAATATCTTTGTATAAAGCTTGATCAAACTCACCACTGCAATGACGCTGCTGATGAATCTATTAAAGAGAAGACAGATGATTCATGACTGGAGCTTTCATACAAGTGGACGCCAGTACATGTGTCATCTATATGGATGGAATTGCAGAATCCAGTCAAAAAATGGAATGTATTATTTAACACGGAATGTCACGGAATTTGTCAAAGTTTGGAAGAATCAATCATCAAATTAAATTATATTATACCGCGATATAGCATGTGTAAATATTAAGCCACAAAAAGACTATTTAAAAATAAATTCTGGATATTGTGCGTGTCTCTGTGTTTATGAATGGCGCAGACGTGCGAGTTTGTTTACTTTCATCTGGCATCTCAATAAATGAGGACATAAATACATGAACAGCACCTCCAGAACTGCTCTGAGAGTCACTTCATTCGCATTTGACCGTTCCATTTGAGTATAATTTATTGTTAGCTTCCAGCCGCAGCTGTATCCAATCTAGCCACAACAAGCGTCAGTTACAGGTATTCATGATAAACCGTCAAAATAAAAGTTTGGTTTACTTTAAGATGACAGAAATTTATTTGTAATATTTAGAATGTACTACTACTACTACTACTACTACTACTACTATTGAAAAATTATAAAAACTTTCATTTTTATAGAAATAATTACACAATATTTCTTTCATGTTTTCATTTTAATAGTAAATCCCCTTTACTTGCCAAAAATAACATTTGTTTGATTTTCATTAATAAAAAAAACAATATATTTTTTTTATGCCTTCTGTTAATATAAATGCATTGCACAACACAGAATTTCAGAGTGAATAAAAAAAAAAAAAAAATGACAAGGCTATTGTGAGAATAAATAATAGTTGTTATGCATTCAAATAATTAGACATGCTAAAACCAGACTTTGGTAACAATAAAATGCAATATTTCATAGGGCACAATTCATAAATTGATGTTAAATTGTTAAAAGTTTCATGATTTTATTTAATTAGACATGCTTTTTTGATTTTATTTACCATTATTAGATATTGAAAAGGAGTCCAGAAAAATTAAAATGGAATTTGGGAAAAAATAAAATGGATTTCATAGGGCCCTAACCATGGGATATATAAAGTCAGAGTTGTGAGACAAACGCAAAATTTAGAGCAAATTTCATTTCATTCTTTTTCTCGCACAGTGTTCCGTTGAAAAACACATCTGAATACTCAGAGAAAATCTGACATCCACAAAACCACATTTGTCCATTCTTACCATAATCATACTTCAGGTTTATTCCTGAATAGAAGTGATATCTGGTCATTTTAATGTACCAAGAGTCTGAATTCGACCATAGTAACTAACACAGTAGATGGAACATAGAGTTCTGCTCACACAGAGCCGCACACAATAGACAAAATGTTTCCTGACGCTGTAGTGGTAAAGCAGCCGTAATGAGTTCTAATGTGATGGAGACATGAATCGAAACCCCCCACTAACCCACCCAAAACAAATCCTCAACAGCAGGCAGAGAAATAACTATTACTCGCACTCCAAACACCAGTGATGAGTGATGATTTAATTTAGTTGTTCTGGGGTTTTTAATGTGTAAAGAATGCGATGCGTCACATTGGACTCTGTGGCTGTTTATATCAGTTAAACGGAGGCCTTCAAGAGCTCAATTGTATCGATGTGCAACTGTAATAAAGAGCATTTTTCTAAATGAAACCGCAATGTAGGAGGCGGAAATAGGATTCGTGTGAAAGCAGCTTCAAAATGTCATTTTTTAAACGTACAGTATTAGATTCTCCCAAATTCTAAACAAAAAGAGATTTAATATGCCTTCAAACTTCTTCTGCCAGCTCATTTCCTATCTTTTGAGTAAATATGAGATTTTTATTATCTTTCGAATTTTGCTATGACACTGGTATCCGCTGAGAACTTCAGACGGACAGGTACAATCAATTGTGCTTTCGGAAATCCAATTCAATGAATTCCTTACGTTCAACCTGACCTGGCTCTTTTCACAGCATTTCAAGCCATCTTATGATTTTCTATCCATCAAACGCTCTATCAGTGCTTTCTTTGGCATATAAATGGCCTTTTTCAACCAGCAGCAATCAAATACTCAGCTGGGCTTCTGCTTGAACTTGTATTGTAGGTCGTTGAGATGTTTTATCAAACCTGTAGACATGCATCAGCAAACCAGACACAGACTGTCGCGGTTCATGACACTTCAGGACTAAATTTAGCAGGATATTCAAGGAGAATATCACGACACATGATGACAGACAGATCACTGTACGTCTAACAGAGCCTCAACATTCATTTCCAACTTACAGTTCAGAATTCTTCTGGTATAGAACATAAAAAGTATCTGTTTTTCAGTGGCAACTGGCCTTGATGACTTATTCATTAAAGCCAACGATGGCAGAACAGACGGAAGCGCCTGAATACCCGAAAACTTTACAAAGTGTTTGCAATCTGATGACCTTAGATTTTGAAACGGCAAAATCTCCTCTACACTTCCACTGTGAATAACCCCCTTCAGCAGGCATCTGGATAACAAGATCTTCGATTTAAAGTGTACAATCAGGGTGTGAGAAATCTTTTACTTCAAGCCATGGGGCAAAAGGGGAAACAAACAGCACATCAGTGTGCTGTGTGTAGTACTGCTTATGGTTCACGGCATGCTGATGGAGAAAGGTTTATTTAACCGGACCTGCATGACAAAGCTGTCTAGTCCAGTTCAGTGTCCAGTCATACGGTCTTAATTTCTTTCGAGTGTGTGTGTGGTTTGGAGTGTGTATTGAGTCATCATAAATCTGGATGTGTAGACGATACAACCTTCAGTGCTGACCGCAGATGAGCAGAACATTTGAGCTGACCGGGACGAAACAGAGATTCAAGGCCGATGGCTACTGTTGCTGGTCTAGACGGTTCAGACGCTGAAGTAAACTTGCAGTTGTTTATGAATGTGACCTGAATTGTGAACTGAATTTCTGTTTTAAAATGGCTGACTTAACATATATTCTGAACCCGAAAATATGCAAACAATTGGGTTTGGAGTCACTTTGAATGCTATCATTTCTCAAACGACTGACTCTACATCTGTTCTGAACCTTGGGAAATACTCCAACGATTGAGTCTGGAATCATTCTAAACACTGCAATTTCCCAGTGCGATCGACTCTGCGTCTGTTCTGAACTCTATACTCTAATGATTGAGTCTAGATTTACTTTGAACTCTTAATTTTCTCAAATGACTGACTCTACAACTGTTCTGAACCCTATACACTCACTAATGATTGGGTTTACATTCATTCTAAGCGCTTCAATTTCTCAAATGATTGACTCTGCATCTGTTATGGACCTTAGAATATTCATACGATTGAGTCTGGATTAATTATAAACTCCTACATTTTCTAAATGACTGACTTTACATCTGTTTTGAATCATACGCTTAAATGATTGAGTCTGTTTGAACTCTTCAGTTTCTCAAACAATAGACTCTACATTTGTTCTGGACCTTAGAATACTCCAACAATTGATTCTGGATTCTTTTTAAACTTCAATTTCTCAAATAATTGACTCTACATGTGTTCTGAACTCTATACGCAAAGGATCAAGTTTGGATTCATTCTAAACCCTACGATTTCTCAAATGATTGACTCTACATTTGTTCTGAAACTTAAACTCTAACGATTCAGTCTAGATGCAATTTGAGTCTTCAATTTTTCAAACAATTAACTCCACATATCTGCTGAACCCTGTTTAGTCGATCAAACACTTAAGTCTACATCTGTTCTGAATCTTAGAATTCTCAAACTTTTCTACATTTTTTTATTTTTCAGATGACTGACTCTACATCTGTTCTGAAACTTAAATTCTAACAATTCAGTCTGGAGTCACTTTGAACTCCTCAATTTCTCAAGCAATGGACTTTACATCTGTTCTGGACCTTAAAATAATCAAATTCAGGTTCATTCTAAACTCTTGAATTTTTCAAATGATCTGGACCTTATATTCTAATGTATAAGTCTTGATTCATTTTGAACTCTTCAATTTCTCAAACAATTGAGTCTACATCTCTTCTGGACCTTAGAATACGCAAACAACTGTGTCTGGATTCATTCTGAACTATTCAATTTTCCAAACTCTACACCTTTTTTTGAGTCTAGAGTATTTCTGAACTCTTCAGTTTTGACTCTACATCTGTTTTGAGTCCTATACTTAAATGATTGATTCTGGATTCACTTTAAACTCTTCACTTAATCAATGGATTGATTCTACATCTGTTCTGAACCTTATACTTAAACATTCATGTCTGAATTAATTCAAAACCCAATAAATCCAAATGAATGACTCTGCATTTGTTCTGAAACTTATATTCGAACAATTCGGTCTGGATTCACTTCAAACTCTTCAATTTCTCAAACAGTTACCTCCTGTTCTGAACTCTGTTAAATTTTTCAAATGCGTAAGTCTACATCTGTTATAAATCTTAGAATTCTCAAACGATGGAGTCTGGATTAATTTTGAACTCTTCAATTTATCAAATGCTTAAGTCTACATCTGTTCTAAGTCTGATCTATTCTGGACCTTATATTCTAATGAATAAGTCTTGATTAATTTTGAACTCTTCAATTTCTCAAAAAACTGAGTCACAAATACATCTCTTCTGAACCTGGATGAATTCTGAACTATTAAATTTTCCAAACTCTACACCTTTTTTGCGTCTAGAGTAATTCTGAACTCTTCAACTTTGGACTCTACGTCTGTTTTGAGTCCTATACTTAAATGCTTGATTCTGGATTCACTTTACACTCTTCAACTGATCAAAGGATTGATTCAACAGTCAAGTCTGGATTCATTCAAAACCCAACAAATCCAAATAAATGACTCTACATTTGTTCTGAAACTTATATTCTAACAATTCGGTCTGGATTCACTTCGAACTTGTCAATTTCTCAAACAATTATCTCCACGTATGTTCTGAACTCTGTTCAATTTTTCAAACACTTAAGTCTACATCTGTTCTGAATCTTAGAATTCTCAAACGATAGAGTCTGGATTCATTTTTAAACTCTTCAATGTATCAAATGCTTAAGTCTACATCTGTTCTGAATCTTAGAATACTCAAACTTCAGTTTTCCAAATGACTGACTCTGCATCTGTTCTGAAGTGTTGAGTCGGGATTCATTTTGAACTCTTCAATGTATCAAATGATCGACTCTACATCTGTTCTGAACCATAATGATTGAGTCTGGATTAATTCTGAACCCTTCACTTTTCCAAACGTTTGACTCTACATCTGTTTTGAGTCCTATACTTAAACAACTGATTCTGGATTCACTTTGATTGATTCTACATCTGTTCTGAACCTTATTCTCAAACAATCAAGTCTGGATTCATTGAAAACCCTGCAATTTTTTCAAATGATTTACTCTACATCTTGTCTGAACCATATTTTCTCTAACAAATAAGCCCAGATTCACTTTGACTCTTTCTCAAACAATGGACTCCACATCTGTTCTGGACCTTAGAATACTCAAACAATCGAGTCACTCTGAACTCTAGAATTTCACAAAAGACTGTTCTGGATCCTAGAATATGCACACTACTGAGTCTAGTTTCACTCTGAATTCTACAATTTACTCTACATCTGTTCTGAACCCTAGAATATGCAAACAACGGAGTCTTAATTGATTAAACTCTTGAATACCCACATTCTTGTCTCTGAAAACTGTCTTGAACTCCAGCACTCTAAAATTATCAGACATTTGGCTCTAAATTAGTTAGAATCTAGAATTCTCAAATTATTCAGTATAGATTCATTTAGAAATGTAGAATTCCCAGACATTTGTTTCTATATTCATTCTGAAATATCTTAGTAAATTGAAATTTTTTTTTTCAGATGACCGACTCTACATCTGTTCTGAACCAATATGATTGAGTCTGGATTCACTTTAAACTCTTCAATTTATCAAAGGATTGATTCTACATCTGTTCTGAACCTCATACTTAAACAGTCAAGTCTGGATTAATTCAAAACCCAACAAATTCCAAAAGAAAGACTCTACATTTGTTCTGAAAATTATATTCTAACAATTCAGTCTGGATTCACTTTGAACTCGTCAATTTCTAAACAAATATATCCACATATGTTCAAAACGCTGTTCAATTTTTTCAATCGCTTAAGTCTAGATCTGTTCTAAATCTTAGTATTCTCAAACGATGGAGATTGGATAAATTTTGAACTCTTTCGATTTATCAAATGCTTAAGTTCTGAAGTGTGGAGACAGGATTCATTTTGTTCTGAAGTTCTGAAGTGTTGAGACAGGATTCATTTTGAACTCTTCACTGTATCAAATGATTGACTCTACATCTGTTCTGAACCATAATGATTGAGTCTGGATTAATTCTGAACTCTTCAGTTTTCCAAACGTTTGACTCTACATCTGTTTTGAGTCCTATACTTAAACGACTGATTCTGGATTCACTTTGATTGATTCTACATCTGTTCTGAAACTTATACTCAAACGATCAAGTCTGTATTCATTCAAAACCCTGCAATTTCTTAAATGCTTGACTCTACATCTTGTCAGAACCCTATTTTCTCTAACAAATAAGTCCATATTCACTTTGACTCTTTCTCAAACAATGGACTCCACATCTGTTCTGTTCCATCTGTTCCAGCACTCTAAAATTATCAGACAGTTTGCCCTAAATTAGTTAGAATCTAGAATTCTCTAATTATTCAGTATAGATTCATTTAGAAATGTAGAATTCCCAGACACTTCTCTCTATATTCGTTCAGTAAACTGAATAATGATCTAATTGGAACACTAGAATTTTCAGACATTTAACACATGATTCATTTTGAATTATAGAGTTCACAGACATATGCTGTTTGGAGTGTCAGATAAACCCACATTCAAACACACACACACACACACACACACACACACACACACACACACACACACAATGGCTTTTCTGAGCTTCAGATCGCCTGTGAACACTGAGAAAAACCAAAAAAAAAAAAAAAAAAAAAAAAAATTCATCCAATCTGAATGATTAATAAGGCCAGCACATATTTTATCACAAATGCAGCGATTCTGAGCACTTGCGAATTGTGCTCAGCAGCAGATGGCACAAGCTGCTGAAGGTTTTTTATCATGAATATAAAGAATAAAAATGCTTGTGGAAGGACTTTAACTCCGCTCACCAGCAGAACGCACTGAAAGTGCAGTGAAGTGGCTTTCTCTGCTTTCCTTCAGATGAATGAGCAGTTAGAATGAAACAACTCATCGGGCTAATCGAGAATGAGAGAGAAAAATGAGAGGAGAATGGAGGCCTCTAGAACCTCCTTTATCAAAGTCCAGTTTGCACAACGAGTCATAGAAATGATGCTGCTGTTAGCAAAGCTTATACAGAATTTCTGATAAACTGGCCGAACTGTATCTAAAAAAATAAAAAAATATGTGTCACCTGTGATTGAGGTTTAATTGATGTAGCTCTCCAAGTTGAAAATGAAAAGGTAGCCAAGGTCAGACCAGCAGGAATCTCATAACTCATATGATCATGATATGATTTGAATCTGTGTTTGAACAGAAGCTCAGGAGTGAATCCTCGCTGTTTGAATACCCTTATCAATGCCCTGGAAGTGAAGACAGAGGATTGTGGGCCGTAAAGGGCCAGCGGCGCTGACAGCGGGCAAATAACGGCTCAGTCCAGCCATCACCCCCCGAGATAAGAGCTGCCATTCAGAGAGACTGACACACCAAAGACTGTGAGTTCAGCCATTCTAGTACCCTCCAACATACAAAAGACTTCATTTATCATTCTTAACAACCTACAGACCGGTGGATCAGGACATTCCTGGAGGACGTTCCACTAAGAACCACGTAATGAAGGTATAGTGCAACTTAATTGATTATAGAATTATAAAAATTTTGAATAAAATATTTAATTAAATAATATATTTACATATAAAATATAAATAATGGCAATATTATTCAAATAAAAATCGAAAATTTTAAATGATTAGAAAAAAAAAGATGCATTTTATATTTAATTGATTAGCAGGCCTAAAGTGTATGTTTGTAATGTATGTAAGTGTTTTTAAAACCTGTTATTTAGTGCTGAGTCTGATTTGAGTGTCTCTCGTTTTGTGCTGGATGGCTGTTAGCTGGAAAATAGATGTAAAACGCTTTTTAAATACGCTGCATGAACATGTACCAGCCACACACCGTGTTTTTCAAGCACGCAGACAAATGAAGGGCTGAAGAGCCGAGAGAACAGCTGGGAAATGTTCTTTTTTTCACCTGAATGTCCTTCAGAACACAGCGGCTTTCAACACTACCGCAGCAGGAAAGCGATTGCAGAGTCTGCGTCAAATCAGAACATCCATTCATCACAAGCCGCGATGCTGAACACCCCACTCTGCTCTTAACGTCCAGAAAGACACAGAGAGCTGCAACCAGCACCTCCACAAACACACACAAGAGAAGCGAAAGAATATTTAGATCCTCTGCTGAGTAATTGTGCTCATTACAAACAAATTCATGTGTTAAAAAAGCATCACCAAAATGTTGTTTAAAACCTACATGATGGAACACAAAAAGAGGAATATCTGAAGGGATTCTGGTCACTCTTTAATAGACCACTAAATTGTTTCACCACTAATTTATACACCTTTTAGTATCACTGAGATAATATTACAGTGAATATTTGTTAAAGATGACTACATAAAAAAATCTTGAGATCTGCTCTCTGTGAGAGAAGCAGCAATGCCTGATTTGTGAAAGAATATTTAAAATAAATAATGTGATCCTGAAAAGGGCACAAATGATTGGTTAATGAATATTTTTTTGCATTCAACTGACTCAGTGATTCACTCATTGGTGGTTGACCGAATCAAACGATGATTTACTCACTTTTTGAAAGAATCTAAATATTTTGGTTCTTGAATTCAACTGAATGACTTGATTCTCTCATTGGTTGACTGAATCAGTGTAACTGATTCTTGAGTTTAACATACTGACTCAATGATTTACTCATTGGTTGGCTGAATCAAAATAATCGGTTCTTGAGTTTAGCTCAATGACTCAATGGTTCACAATTTTTTAACCGAATCAAATAAATCTGTTATTGAGTTCAACTCACTGACTCACGGTTCTCTCATTTTTTGACTGCATCAAAGTAATCTGTTCTTAAGTTCATCTTACTGACTCAGTGATTCACTTATTGGTTGACTGAATCAAACTAATCGGTTCTTGAGTTCAACTCACTGACTCAAAAATTCACTCATTGGTTGATTTGAATCAAAGCAATCTGTTCTTGAGTTCAAATGACTGACTCAATGATTCACTCGCTGGTTTGCTGATTCTAAGTAATCGGTTCTTGAGTTCAACTCTCTGACTTAATAGTTCACTCACTGGTTGACTGAATCAAACTAATCAGTTTTTAAGTTCATTGGGCTCAATGATTCACTCACTGGTTGACTGAATCAAAGTAATCAGTTTTTGAGTTCATGTGACTCAATGATTCACTCACTGGTTTGCTGATTCTAAGTAATTGGTTCTTGAGTTCAACTTACTGACTTAATAGTTCACTCACTGGTTGACTGAATCAAACTAATCAGTTTTTAAGTTCATCGGACTCAATGATTCACTCACTGGTTGACTGAATCAAAGTAATCGTTTTGTGAGTTCAACTTACTCAATGTTTCACTCACTGCTTTGCAGATTCAAAGTAATCGGTTCTTGAGTTTAACATACTGACTCAGTGATTCACTCATTGGTTGACTGAATCAAAATAACTGATTCTTGAATTCAACTTACTCAATGAGTCACTCATTGGTTGACAGAATCAAAATAATCAGTTCTTGAGTTCATCTCAATGACTCACTGGTTCCCTCATTTTTTGACTGAATCAAAGTAATATGTTCTTAAGTTCATCTTACTCACTCAGTGATTCACTTATTGGTTGACTGAATTAAAGTAATCGGTTCTTGAGTTCAACATACTGACTCAATGATTCTCTCATTGGTTGACTGAATCAAAGTAACTGATTCTTGAGTTTAACATACTGACTCAATGATTCACTCATTGGTTGACAGACTCAAAATAACTGGTCCTTAAATTCATCTTAATGATTTACTGTTTGACTGAATCAATGAATCAGAACTTACTGACTAATGATTCACATATTGGTTCAACCTACTTAATGATTCACTCATTGGTTGCCTAAATCAAAGTAATGGGTTCCTGAGATCAAATTACTGACTCAAAAATTCACTCATTGGTCGATCGAATCAAACTAATCGGCTCTTGAGTTCAGTTCAATGACTCAATGGTTCACAATTTTTTAACTGAATCAAATTAATCTGTTATTGAGTTCAACTCACTGACTCCCTAATTTTTTGACTAAATCAAAGCAATCTGTTCTTGAATTTAAATGACTGACTCAATGATTCACTTATTGGTTGATTGAATCAAAGTAATCGGTTCTTGAGTTCAACTCACTGACTTAATAGTTCACTCGCTGGTTGACTGAATGAAACTAATCATTATCTAATACATTTTTAAGCTCATCTGACTCAATGATTCACTTATTGGTTGACTGAATCAAAGTTATCGGTTCCTGAGTTCAACTCACTGACTCAATTGTTCACTTATTTTGACTAAATCAAAGTAATCTGTCCTTGAGTTTAAATGACTATTGATCAGTGAATAAGTTAAATTATGGTCTGTCATCACACAAAAATCATTTAACTTCAGAAGGCTTGCAATAAATTCATATGGACAAGATTCTCCAAAATTGTCCTTCCATTTGATGAAATAACTAACAGCACACAGTTTTGTAATAACATGAGGGTAAGTAAATAACAACACAATTCTCATTTCATTTGTTTTAACTCATTCTGTCACCTCAGACAGTCAATAAACATGAAAATCAATGCAATTGCCAACCGCAGCACAAACTATTGAGTGGACTGAACAAACGACAACATACAGGTGGCATCTCACTATCCGCCTCAAAACAACTCGATGCTGGTCTGTTTTTGCGTGTCACACTCACAGATGAAGAATGTCCGACTAAGCGGCTGCCTCTGACATAATAAATATCGTAACGCAACATAAAATATTTCCAACTCAGTATTATGGAAATGTGGTGGCTTGTCATTTTTAAGCACTGCCGGAATAAAACGTAGAATTTATTTTAGCCTTTTGAGCATCAATAACACTGAACAAGATGTTATCTGTAATGAATTCCCCTGATGGAACATTATCTTCCTTAATTACAGCAAACAGAACCTGTTCGTCAACAGAGCAGCTTTTTTTTCCCTTTTGCTACAACGGAAATTAGCAGCGGATTTCCTTCAATAGAGCTCCATTTACGGACTAAACATCATTTTTGCCCTCAAAATGATTCGTCCCAGTTGACCCAGTGGAGGTCAAGTATGTATCAAGTGCGTTTGTGTAAAATAATCACATCCATCATTCATTTTTTGGCCTCTAAATGTGGTGGGTGGATCTAAATCAAGCCCCCAGGCCGTGGAAAGCTCTCAGGACCAAACGCCACAGATCCTGGTCATTTCCATAAGCCTGACGTCCAAAAATAGACTTCACGAGCCAAGGTCAGTTATACTAATAGATCAGCGACTGATGGAGGAACGCTGCAAGACTCTCAGCGTACGTGTCCTGTACACGTGTTTTCTTTTTCCGAATGCGCAGGAGTTTTTGTTTATTCTGATCAGCAAATCCCAGTATATCAGACAGCCGAGTGTAATCTGCGCATCATGAAGTCAGCAGTCGTGTTTGACCTTCATACACACTCTGAGCATCAATTATCCAGGCTGCTATTGATTTTTCTGCTGCGCTGCTCTGCTCTCTAATGCTGTCAGGACCGTCTGAAGAAATCATCTGTGCCGGCTGCTTCACGCTCAGCAAACAGCCTCGGTTCTGCTCTAAATTATCATAAAACCAACAGAATTAGACCTTATCGTACTTGATTGATCATATTTAACTAAAATGATTACAAACCCTGCGGATTTCCGGAGTATTCGTCTTTAAATATAATCAATAAGCATTATTAAAGTTCTTAAAAAATACTGAACTCAACAAAAATGGACTAACCTATAGATTTAAACAGAATTACATTTGAAATATAATCAGTGAAGTATAAATATTACTCTTAGAAAATACACAGAATTTAACCATACTTAATTGATCCTATTTAATGAAAATGATTATAAACCCTACAAACTAAATCAGACATTCAGTCAAGTATAAATATAATTAGAATTCTTCGAAAAATGCATAGAATTCAAAAGAAATTGGCTTAGTCATACGTAATTGATATGTTTAATGACAATAATTATAAACCCAACAGATTAGGCTTTAAATAAAATTAAATTTCTTCTAAAAATATACAGAATCATACTAAAGATCATGCTTACTTGATCATATTTGAATAAAATTTGTTGAAAACTGACAGATTTCTATAGAGTTAGAAAGATGTATAATTATAATTCTTTGGTAAATAATCATAATTCAATAAGAAATGGAGTTAGTCATCTATAATTGATCATATTTAAATACAATTATCTAAAATACTGACAGATTTCTATAGAGTTAGAAAGATGTATAATTACAATTCTTTGGTAAATAGTCATAATTCAATAATAAATGGAGTTAGTCATCTATAATTGATCATATTTAAATACAATGATCTGAAAAGTGACAGATTTCTATAGAATTAGACTAAAATTATAAAGTACAATTATAATTCTTTGGAAAAAAGTCATAATTCTATAAAAATGGACTTAATCATCTTAATTGATCATATTTAACTAAAATGATTACAAACCCTGCGGATTTCAGCAGTATTCGTCTTTAAATATAATCAATAAGCATTATTAAAGTTCTTAGAAAATACTGAACTCAACAAAAACGGACTAACCTATAGATTTAAACTGAATTACATTTGAAATATAATCAATGAAGTATAACTATTACTCTTAGAAAATACACAGAATTTGAAATTGAATTAATCATACACAACTGATATATTTAATGACAATAATTATAAACCCAACAGATTAGGCTTTAAATAAAAATAGATTTATTCTAAAATACACAGAGTCTATAGAGTTTGACCTTAAATTGAATGATGTATAATTATAAGTCTTAGGAAAAAAAAGTCATAATTCTATAAAAAAAAAAAAAAAAATAGACAGTCATCTAAATTGATCATATTTTAAATGTAATCATCTGAAAGCGTGCAGATTTCTATAGAGTTAGACTTAAATATAATCAAGTACATTTATGATTCTTTGGAAAATAGTAATAATTTAGTAAATGACTTAATCATCCTTAATTGATCATATTTGAATACAATTATTATAAAAACTATGTAGAAATATACAGAAAATATTCAGATTAAAAAAAAAAAGTTTTTAACCCTACAATAAATCTAGATTGTAAATATAATCAAATACAATTAAAAGTCTTAAAAAATAAACAAATTTCACCAATCATATTTAACTTATCATATTTGATTAAAATTATTACAAAGTCTGAACAATTTACTATTATAGATGATCAAAACATTAATATATTCATGTATTTTACTGATGAAAATTTAATAAAATTGTGTCATAATTAAAATTATTGTCATTTCAATTCAGATGTTATTCTTATAAATTGGTATCACATCTGGAAGTCAACAGAATTGGATTTAATATTATCTCATTATATCTTGCATGTATTTGGATTCACTGAGCAGCACAAAATCTTTCTTGGTTTTACATCAACATGAACCCAACCCATTTCACTTCAGTAATCTGGCATGAAAAAGGAAATTAAAAATATATGAAAAATTAAAAAATTAAAAATATATATAGAAGAACTTTATCAATCAGGAATTGACTGAATTGTAAAAAAAAAAAAAATGCATTGCATACCAGCATGAAGTCAGGTGATTGAAAGTGAGGGGCTGAAAAGCAAGAGGGATTTGTGACATCATCTGAAAAGGAAATCGGTTTCAGAGGATGAGCAAGTTATTACATTCTGATGAAAAACATTACAAAGATAAACATTCTCTTCTCTGGAAAAAACACGCACGAGGAGTCGCGCACGATGAGACCGAGAACGTACGTAACAGAAGCAAATGGGGTCAACTCTGATTCGTTGGCGTTAACATATAATTTTCTAACACCAACATACTTCTTTTATTCCATTATTGGGTTTTCGAATGCGTTAAGGAGACAGAATGTTTACCCAGCAGGCAGCGAAGCCCATAAAAATCACTCTATATTCCTTAGAGCTCATTGTTTTGAAGGTAGACACGCTGTTGTGTTACACTGTGATATTTACGCTCCAGAGGTTTATATTTATCTCAATATTTCATGTTTCTCCCTGCATGGAAGCCACCATTTTAAACCAGCCGCCTCATATATGACTCCACAGATGCATGTAAGCAAGAAATGTCTCCTGTCTAAAATGTCTTCTGTTTGTGGTGTAAACAGCTCGGCTGTCTGTCAGGTAAACATCTCAGACGCTGTATGGACGGCATGAAGACAGCTGAAAAAACATTTCCCACCATCAGAAGAGCCAAATCTCTCGTCTCGTCTCATTTCATCTCAGGACGGTTCTCTTTGAAGTTTGTAGCCTCACTTACAGTACAATGGCAGTAATATAGCACTATGACAATGTCAGATGGTAATACCATGGTATTTGGGTGTATATGATACTTTACAAATTTATATATTACAGTAATGGCATATTTAGCATAAATAAATAAAGACCACCAATGTATTTGTTCTGAAAAGACATAATACTTGTAGTAAAAGTGACCTTTTTTTTCTAAAAACACAGTTTTTTGTCAATGAGCATGTGTGTGTTTTTGTGTATACTTCCTGAAGCATTTTCATTAGTGCACCATGAGATTTTACAGCCAATAGACTGCCCTCCGTCTCTCTGCTGTTGCCGTGGAAACCAGGCGAGAACAGGAGGGGGGGGACATGGGAAATGAATTTATATCTCTCAGCTCTAGGATCACTAACTGATCTGCTGCTCAGATCGGAATTAAACTCTCGGCGCACATAAAGGGTGCCGTGGATCAGAAAGAGAGATGAGAAAGTAATGAGACACAACAAGCGCACTCATATTGTATAGGTATGGAAAAAGCAGTTGTTTTCATTCATATTCCACTGTGATCAAATCTGCCCATAGGCGAGACAAATCCCAATGGAGATGTCTTTAATATCTCAATTGTTTCTCCTAGACGCTGGATGACATTTAATGGAGAGCAAATGGAGGCTGGAGTCTCCTGATTGTTCTCCTAGTGATCTTGAATGTCTCCTTCAGTTGTGCCAAGATACTAATGTCTACAATGGAAATGTAAAGATTTTAATATGAGCATTTCCCATCGAATTTTTACAAGATTGAATCATCTGTAAATTATTCAAAACTTTGCCCGCAGACTAAAGGATAATTCAAATTGTGCAGCTTTGTTGTGTGCTCTAACTTTCCTAAGTGATCAAATTTGCAATTTTTGTTTGTCAGACAACAAAACAAGACAAAAAGTATAGGAGTATGGGAGTGAACTTTATTGATGAAACAGTAACACCCTGGCAACCAGCCAGATCACCTTAGCAACCATATACAGTATCAGCACAATAGACCTGAACATAAGACTGAACTCTAGCAATAATGGAATAGTAACACCATAGCAATTGCTTTAAGCACCTTAGCAAATGTATAGCAACATTCTCTTCTGGCAACCAGCCAGAACACCTTAGCAACCGTATACAGTATCAGTGCAATAACATGATAATGGAATAGTAACACCCTAGCAACTGCTTTGAGGACCTTAGCAACTGTAAAGCAACTTCCACTCAGAATACTTTATCAATGAAACAGTAACACCCTGGGAACCAACCAAAATGGAACAGTTAGAATCTGGCAACCAACCAGAAAATTTTAGCAACTGTATACAGTATCAGCGCAATAACATGATAATGGAATAGTAACACCCTAGCAACCAACCAGAATACCTTAGCAACCACATACAGTATCAGCACAATAACATGATAATGGAATAGTAACACCCCAGCAACCGCTTTGAGCATCTTAGCAACTGTATAACAACATCCACTCAGAATACTTCAATGGGAAAGTAACACACTGGCAACCAATCAGAGCACCTTAGCAACCGTATACAGTATCAGCACAAACGAACTCAACATGAAACTGAACTCTACCAAAAATTGAATAGTAACGCCCTAGCAATTGCTTTAAGCACCTTAGCAACTGTATAGCAACATCCACTTAGAACACTTTATCAATGGAACAGTAACGCCCTGGCAACCAGCCAGAACTCCTTAGCAACAATATACAGTATCAGCACAATAGATCCTAACATGAGACTGAACTCTAGCAATAATGGAATAGTAACACCCAAAAAACCGCTTTGAACACCTTAGCAACTGTATAGCAACATCCGCTCAAAATACTTTATCAATAGAACAGTAACACCCTGGCAACCAATCAGAGCACCTTAGCAACCGTATACAGTATCAGCACAAACAAACTCAACATGAAACTGAACTCTACCAAAAATTGAATAGTAACACCCTAGCAATTGTTTTGAGCACCTTAGCAACTGTATAGCAACATCCACTTAGAACACTTTATCAGTGGAACAGTAACACCCTGGCAACCAGCCAAAACACCTTAGCAACCATATACAATATCACTCAACAACATGACAATGGAATAGTAACATCCTAGCAACAACTTTGTGCACCTTAGCAACTGTAAAGCAACATCTACTCAGAATACTTTATCAATGGAACAGTAACACCCTGGCAACCAGCCAGAGCATGTTAGCAACCGTAAACAGTATCAGCACAATAACATGTTAATGGAGTAGTAACTCCCTAGCAACCGCTTTGAGTACTTTAGCAACTGTAAAGCAACATCAACTTAGTATACATTATCAATGCAACAGTAACACCCTGGCAACCATACCATAACATTTTAGCAACCATATATAGTATCAGCGCAATAACATGATAATGGAACAGTAAGACCCTAGCAACCACTTTGCACACCTTAGCAACTGTATTGCAATATCCATTCAGAACACTTTATTAATGAAACAGTAATACCCTGCCAACCAGCCAGAACACCTTAGCAACTGTATTCAGTATTAGCATAATAACATGATAAAGGAATAGTAGCAACCGTGTTGAGCACTTTAGCAACTGTATTTAAACATCAGAATACTTTATCAGTGGAACAGTAACAACCAACAAGAACACATTAGTAACCATATACAGTGTCAGCGCAATAAGATGATAATAGATTAGTAACACCCAGGCAGCCGCTTGGAGCACCTTAGCAAATCTATATCAACATCCACTTAGAACACTTTATCAACGGAACAGTAACACCCTGGCAACCAACCAAAACACCCTATCAACCTTATACAGTATCAGTGCCATAACATGAGAATGGAACACTAACACCCTAGAAACCGCTTTGAGCACCTTAGTAACTTTATAACAACTTTCACTCAGAATACTTTATCAATAGAACAGCAACACCCTGGCAACCAACCAGAACACCTTAGCAACCATATACAGTGTCAGTGCAATAACATGATAATGCAATAGTGACACTCTATCAACCGCTTAGAGCACCTTAGCAATTCTATAACAACATTCCCTCAGAATATTTGTTCAATTCAACAGTAACACCCTAGCAACCATATACAACATCAGCTCAATGAAAATGAACAGAAAATGAACCATGAAAATGGAACAGTAACACCCTAGCAACCACTTTGAGCACCTTAGCAACTCATCCATTCAGAACATTTCATCAATTAAACAGTAACAGCCTGGCAACCAACCAAAACACCTTAGCAACCATATATGTAACAGAACACTAAAAATGACTCTGTACACTATCAATGGAACAGTTAGACCCTGGCAACCACCCAGAACACCCTAGCAACCATACAATATAGCCGCACACTTAAAATGACTCAGAATGCTTTGGCAGCAGGACAGTAGCACCCTAGTGACCACTTAGAACACTTTAGCAACTGTATAGCAGTGCACTAACAACCATTTAGAACACTTTAGAAATGGAACATTACCACCCTAGTAACCAAGAATTTAGAACCAATATTTGTTCACCCAAAATTGAAAATTCTGTCATTTACTCACCCTCAAGTTCCAAACCTCAAGTTGTATGAGTTGCTTTCCTCTGTTGAACACAAAAGGTGATATTGTAAAGAATATGAGTACCAAAAAGTTGCTGGTACCCATTTATTTCAATACATTTGTTTTTTCATACTATGGAAGTCAGTGTTTATTTGTTTACTCACCCTAGTGTTGTTCCAAACCTGTATAAGTTGCTTTCTTCTGTTGAACGCCAAAGTTATTTTGAAAAATGTTGGTGACCAAAAAGTTGACAGTGGCCACTGAATTCCATAGCATAGAAAAAAAAATGAATGGAAGTCAATGGGTACCGTCAACTTTTCAGTCACCAAACATTCTTCAAAATATTTCTTTGGTGTTCAAGAAAGCAACTCATATAGGTTTGGAACAAATTTATGCCAAGTAAACGATGACAGAATTTTCATTTTTGGGTGAGCTGTCCCTTTAAATATACATAACTGAACTCTAAGCGCTAATTTGTTTCTTCTGAAGCTGCAGAGAACATCAGGGTGTGTCAGAATCTATCAATCGCTCATGGACAAGAGTAACCAGTAAAACCGCTCGGCTTCATAATCTGAGGATGCACTTTACCAGATCCATCCGCTCTAATTTTATTGATACTTGTGTGCTGGACATACAGGATGTAGAAAAAAATATAAACCGGGGATGACTGCAGCGGATCAATGTAGAACAAGATCATTATCGCCGTATTCCACAACCTTGAGAGCCACAAGACCGTGGCGCACTGAAGCAATCCTCGTAAATTGTTAATGCTTCCTACCACTATAATACACAAACAGCTGAATGACATCAGAGATGAAGGAAGGGAAATAGGATGAGGAAGAGTATGTGTGTGTGTGTGTGTGTGTATCCTGTAGACATAAGTCTTGCGACTCTCTCCTGTGAGGTCGTGTCTCAAACAGGCCAATTAAACGTGGTGCCCACACTCTGAGCTTTGCTATTCAGATGGGTTCGGTATTAATCACCAAGCTAACAAATCTACTCCTACCCTTTCTGCTCCGACGCCCCCTCTTAAAGACACACCGCACCAAAAACAACAGCAGCCCCGCATCTCTGCTCATTTAATCCCACCAATCACAGCGCTAATGATAACAGTTGTTGACAATGCTTCCGGCACCTCAACTTCACCTTTGTGCGTTATAATTAATAAAAGCCCCAACATTAATGAGAGCAAGAAAACCTGTTAATTCCTCTCAGAGATGATATAAACATGTGAACACTGTTGTCAAATATAAAGTTGTTATTTGTTAATTCTGTATAGTATGGTGTTAATCTGATCAACGACGCTCATTAATAAAGTGTTTTTTGATTTTGAACACAAGATGAAAAATGTGGATCATGGTGATAAATAAAGAGAGCTTTAATAAAAAAAAAATATATATTAAATTTTTCAACCAATTTAAAATTTAATTTAATTAAATTTTTCAACCAATTTAAAAATAACCGGCTAGGATCATTTAGAGCCATTTGAAGCTCTATTTAAACTGCATTTTGGAAGTTCAAACTTGGGGGCACCATAGAAGTCCATTACATGGAGAAAAATCCTGAAATGTTTTCCTCAAAAAACAATTTCTTTATGACTGAAGAAAGTTGGATGACAAGGGGGTGAGTACATTATCTGTACATTTTTGTTTTGAAAGTGAACTAATCCTGTAATGTATATAAGCATAAGCATATAATGATATTCTAAAGAATTATGTCCTTCCAATTGTACAGTAAATGATTTTTATTTTAACATGACAATGCCTCTGTGTATAAGGCAAGGTTCATAGAGAAATGTTTGATTCAGTCAGTGTGGAAGAGCTTGACTGGTCTGCATAAAGCCAAGTTCTAATCCAAGCTGAACACCTCTGGTGTGACTTTAAATGTAGAGCTTGAGCCAAAAACTAAAAGACCAAACACCAATGACTTGTGCATATGAGTACAGTCATTTTAGACACTACCAAAACTGAAGCAACAAAGATGGTAACACAATTTTTAAATACATGAATTATGCTTCCATCTTTGTTGCTACAGTTTTGGAAGTGCCTTTTTTTGTTCTAAAGAAGGGGTGTCCCAATACTTTTGTCAATATAGTGTATATATTAAATGAAAACAATTTTATTTAATTAAATATTCAAATGCATTTAATTGCAAATATTAAATATTTTGTTTCATTTTATTAAAAAAATCCTGAAGATGAAATCTAATCCTAAACCCATAGCTGTTTGTTTTTAAACCTTTAAGCCTTATTTCTAAACTCCAGTAACCTACAACTGAAACTCCAAAGCCTTTAATATAAATAAAAGACTAAAACTTTACTCTAAAGCCTATGAACATAAAAGTTTTACTCTAAAACTTGAACATAAACCCTATTTTAATGTTTAAATATAAAAAGCCTAAAATGTTCAAAAACCCTAAACATCAAACCCTAAATGTCAGAGACAAAAACATAAAGAAAAAAAAACCTTCAACTTTTTTTCAAATCTCAAACACATTTAAATCCTGAAACATAAACACTGATATAAACCTCAATCTTAAACTGTTAACCGCAAAGTTTACAATCTAAAAAGTAAAGACTATAATAAGAAAGAGTGTGACATTGATCATTTATAAGTCACTTTCAAAAAAAAAACTACGAAATGACTAAATCAAAACCCTAAACACCAACAGTAACAACCCAAACCATTAAAACTATTTTCATATACCAATTATAAACCTAAACTAATTCGTAATTCAAACCCTTAATCCTTAACTCTAAACCATAAAATCCAAAGCCTTTAACTAATCTTAAAACGTGAACATAAATCTTTAAAACACAAACTATTTTAATGCTTAAACTCCAAAGCCTTAAAAAAAACCTGTTAGACTAAATCCAAATCCTAAACCATAAGTACATCCTAAACACATTTAAATCCTAAAACCTGAACACAAAACTAATTTTATGGCCCGGTTTGATAGACAGGGCTTAGTCTAAACCAGGATTAGGCCATAATTCGGTAAGAAATTTAAGTCATTTTTAAAAACGTGCCTTAGAAAAAAAAAACATTACTGGTGTGCATCTTGAGACAAAACAAAGGCACTGATATATTTTAAGATCAGTCAGTGCAAGTTTCTTTCAGTTGAAACAGCTCAGGCTTACATTTTAGTCTAGGACTAGGCTTAAGTGAAACCGGGGGTAAATCTTAACTCTAAACCTCAATCCTAAACCTTTAACTCTACAATCTAAACAGTAAAGATTAAATCGACATTTTTAAGCCTAAACAAAACTAGCCTAAAAAAAAATAAAAATAAATAAAAATACTTTTTAAGCCTAAAAAACCCCTTTAGACTAAATCCAAATCCTAAACTGTAACTCTACATCCTAAACACATTTAAATCCTAAAACCTGAAAACAAAACTAATTTTATAGCCCGGTTTTATAGACAGGGCTTAGTCTAAACCAGGATTAGGCCATAGTTCGATTAAGACATTTTTAAAAACGTGCCTTAGAGGGAAAAAAACAAAAAAAAAAAAACATTACTGGTGTGCATCTTGAGACAAAACAAAAACACTGATATATTTTAAGATCAGTCAGTGCAAGTTTCTTTCAGTTGAAACAGCTCAAGCTTACACTTTAGTCTAGGACTAGGCTTAAGTGAAACCGGGAGTAAATCTTAACTCTAAACCTCAATCCTAAACCTTTAACTCTACAATCTAAACAGTAAAGACTAAATCTAACCTTTTTTGTCTATTACTGTTTGTAAGTCACTTTTGATAAAAAACGCCTCTCAGATAAATCCTAAACTAAATCTTAAAGACTAAATCTAATCCTTTAACCCTAAAGTATCACATCTAAAGTCACAAATGTCAACTTTAAATCCACAGTGTCGCTCTTACAGCCCAATAGATCAGAGTCGCTATAGCCAGGCAAGAAGCAGATGACATTGTGACCTCCGTCAGACGTGGACATAGTCTCTCAGAATGAAACATAGGCTCGTTACGGGCCGTCGGCGGGGTCTGAAGAAAGACATTTACAGGCCGTCATCTGAATGTTTCACTGCCGTCTCGCTCCCCCTTCAGTTCCATTGCATCATTTGATCTGTCATGACACTCAGCGATCCCTCTGGACCGCGTGCGACGGCACATCATGGTGATACACACCCGCTGGAACCCCCCTGAGTGGAGGGCCTGCCTGCTGCGGGGACTGTCTAGATTAATATTTGATGGCCTGGTGTGTCCCCTGGCAGCTTTCTGACTTTAATTAAGAGCCAGTATGGTCACTAATCTCTGTTTACGCAACGCAGAGTCAACCTGAAGAGCGCTGTCAACATCCCAGCAGACCTTCAGAGCCAAACACACACGCCCAGATGAGACCACAAGAGCAGAGCTACGGTGACCGACGGAGAGAGCGAGAGAGAGAGAGATGCAGATCAAAGGAAATTGAAGTTTTGCACTTTTCGATGGTTTTTATGAACTGTTGCTCCTTTCTTTCGGATGTGGAAGAAAACAGAGGAAATTAAATCTCTGCGGGACATTATGAGGGAGATGCGTGTGATCTGTGACTGGTGACTTATCATATCGACCAATCGCCGTTTCTGCCTTAAAAATAAACGAATATTAATTAGCACTGGAGCTGCATTCTTTAAAAGGCAACATGATTTGATTACCATCTAATAATTTGACTTTGATATTATTACCGAAAGTAATTTCAGACCTAGAGGAGGTTATTACATTTTGATTATGAAAAGCATTATTTTTCTTTAGAATAAATGTACCGATGCATAACTAATGTGGGCGATTTTTATATTATGTTTCTTTGTTTATTCCACTCATATTATACACGGTTCCAGTTTACTGGAGAACAGAAAAACACATTTCTTTTTTAAAACATAAGTAACTCAATATTACCTTCTTGACTATAAATAAAAATAAATACTCATATTCAGAACATACAGTCTGTGTGCTTTCAAATAAAATGAAAAGATGTAACTATAAACTAAATTTACAAAGCCCTAAAACTCATTCGTAAAGATTAAACCACATTGCCTGGTTAAAAACTGACTCTAATTGCTCATGAATCAAACAAGTCACGTTTTAAGACTAACATGCGTTGTTTGATTCTGGTATATTTTGAGAATATGAAGATCATACGATTTATTTAATTTATTGCTCACCAAGGTCCACATTTTCTATCTTTGCAATGAATTTCAGTTGTAGATCTCACAATTCGGACTATTTTTAGGGGGATAAAGAAGCTAAAGATTCAGTTGAGGTCAAAAGTTTACATACGCCTTGCAGTATCTGCAAAATGTTAAAAATTTGACCAAAATAAGAGGGATCATACAAAATACATGTATTTAGTACTGACCTGAATAAGATATTTCACATAAAAGACATTTTACATATTGTCCACAAGAGAAAATAATAGTTCAAAAGTTTACATGCCCTTGATTCTTAATACTGTGTTGTTTTTGTTTAGTGATAGTTGTTCTTCAGAAAAATACTTCAGGTCCCACAAATTCTTTGGTTTTTGGGCATTTTTGTGTATTTGAACCCTTTCCAATAATGACTGTATGATTTTGAGATCCATCTTTTCACACTGAGGACAACTGAGGGACTCATATCCAACTATTACAGAAGTAAAAAGGAGTAAAAACTTATTGAATTTGAAGATCAGGGTAAATGTAACTTATTTTGTCTTCTGGAAAACATGTAAGTATCATGTATTCTGTAGGTTCCAAAGGGCAGTACTAAATGAAAAAAAAAAATGTTATTTAGGCAAAATAAGAAAAATGTATCATTTTTCCTTCTGAAGCATCAGAGAGCGTTTAAACCTTCTGTAATAGTTGCATATGAGTTTGGAAAGGGTTCAAATACACAAAAATGCTGAAAAACCAAAGAATTAGTCGAACCTGAAACTTTTTCTGAGGAACAGCGGGCGGATAATTAATCTTATAGTTTATCTTCTGGACTATATGTAAACATCTTTTATGTGAAATCTTATTCAGGTCAGTACTGAACAAAAAATAACATGCCGTTTGTATGATCCCTCTTATTTTGATAAAATAATTAACATTTTGCAGATTCTGCAAGGTGTCTGTAAACTTTTGACTTCAACTGTATAAACTTGCGTTTTATTTTCACTTTCAAGATTCACAATCGCACTTACTCTGTGTATACTACGAAGCGGCAGTATTTACCACACATTTTACTAAAATTAGATGTTTGTCAGTGGTGCTCAGGATCTTTACACGCAGCGACGGTCATCAATGTCAGTTCCAAAGCAGGGACCAATCAGAAGAACTCGGAGGCGGGGCAAGCGCTGCGAGCTTCTGTTTACATTAGCAAGTTGGAATGACAACTGTTTTATTTGACCGCAACATAGCGGAGGAGGCGCTCATAGTGGCTGTGTCCAGATACCCTGAATTATAGAACATTTCTTCGCAACTTGTTCCTTAGAAAAAGAGATTGGAGAGAAATATTTCTGGTGTTTGCATATTTGTATTATTTCCGTTATTGTCGGTATTGCATCACGTCTCAAAAGCGCGTCTCGAGATGCTTGCGTTCTATGCTGCGCTTTTTTTAAAAAACACTCCAGAGCCTTGCGTCTCACATTTTTAGACACATTGATGCATTCTGTGTGAATGAACGCTTACTTTGTTTATGTGGTAAGTGAAATTGTATGTACTGTAATGTAACAGGCTACCGCTAGCAAGAAGCTAACCATGTCCCTTTAGTGGCTCCGTAGGACAATTACCTCAAGTTTGTTTAAAAAATATGGATACCTCTTCACTTGTCCTCTCAAACACAACAGATTCCAGATGCTCCATGCTTTCCTTTTCTGTGCAAAACATTGCTAGCATATCAAATCTTGGCTTTTTCCCAAAATCTCACTGCATATTGTGAAATTTAGAAAAAAACCTAAATCACACAGTGTGCGCCAAGCTTAAGGGTTTCCTCCGTCATCCTCGTCGGGCTTCAGATATCCCATAATGTGCTACAGCTGTTTGGTGAAGCAGCCTGTAATGACACGAGGTGGCCGCTCGTTTCTGGGTGTTAATGACGCGCATTCTGCTGTTTACACGGTTCTGGCCCATTACCTCAAGAGATTCCTCAGATCGGCTTTATTATTGTGCAGAAAAGCAACAATGACCTTTGGTTTTTTTCCTCTTGGAGAAGCCACCGTCAAAGGTTCATGTGACCGAATAAACAGGGAAACCTCAGTGTAATTATTACAATCACCTTCAGTCAGACTCATAATGAAGTGTGACTAATTAGCTCCCAGACAGAGTTTGAACCGGAATCTGTGTTTGACACACTGACTCCGTCGAACAACACGACTGCTGTGCTCCGGTTTATTCGTCCGCACCTCCATCTGCATTATATGATCACTAAAGGGAGGTTTACCACACTTTAAAGCACTTTTTAATGAAGTACACAGATTACGTTAGATTTCCTCAACCAAAATAAATCACAATTTAGTTTTACGTGACCATTTTCCACCTTCTCTATGACTCTCACAGTTAAACCGTCTGCTCCTGTATCTTTAAAAACATCCAAATGACCTCTGATGACCGCAACCTCCATATATGTACTAGGGGTTGACTGATACGTGTTTTTCAGGGCCAATGCTGATACCGATTATTACAGATCAAGTAGGCCAATAACCGATATTTTGAACAGATATAAATGTCTGGTGTAAACATGAAAATTAATGTCAAAATTAAGAACAATGGCTATGACAAAAACTTTCTTTAAATGCTTTTAAATAATTTTATCGGCCGTTTTGAAAATGGCCGATACCGATAACCATAGAAATTTGTAATATCTGCACTGATAATCGGCCAACCCCTAATATGTACTGCTGTTCATCAGAACAGACTAAATCCCTGAAAATGCCACGTTACTTGCTATTTGTAAAATTTACTAGCAACTAACCAGAAATTGTTTCAAAGCAATTTTTGTAAACAATTATTAATGCAAGTTTTACAAGAAAGTACTATTTCAGGCTTTCTACATCAAAATCTAACATTTAATTCAATGTGTTTACTTGCTGTTTCTTTGTAATTAATTGTGACATTTATTTTTTCAGTACATTAATGACCTGGTTGCAATGTCCAATTGTGCTTTCAGTGAGGGCGGAGCTTCACACAAACAATACTGCAAACAATAGAAACAAATTGATGGGAAAAAGTACTGTTGCTCATCATTTGTTGCCCTTAGAAAGAGTTGCTAGTCCGCCAATATTGTAAAAAAGTTTTTTTTTTTTGAAGTTAAACAAAATTATTGGAGTAAGTTTTACAAGAAAATACTATTTCAGTCATTCCACGTCACAATCTAACATCTAATTCAATATGTTTACTTGCTGTTTCTTTGTAATTAATTGAGAAACAATTTCTGAATAATAATAATAAAAAAAACACTATTAAAGTAAGTTCTACAGTATTTATTTATTTATTTTTACAGTGTGTTAATGACCTCATGGTTGTAACGTCCAATGAGCTTTCAGTGAGGGTGGAGCTTCACACACTCAATGCGGCAAAAAAAACAAAAAAAAAACAAAATAATAATATTATATATATATATATATATATAGGAAAAAGTAGTGTTGCTTACCGTTTCTTGCTGGTTAGAACAAGTTGTTAGTCCACCAATACGGTAACAAAAGTTTTTTTTTTTTTTTTAAGTTAAACAAAATTATTGGATTAAGTTTTACAAGAAAATATCATTTCAGTCTTTCTTTGTCAAAATCTAACATTTAATTAAATGTGTTTACTTGCTGCTTCTTCGTAATTACTTGTGAAATTTACTAGCAACTTCTGAATGAAAATTATTTCAAAGTAAGGTCATCGTTACACTATTGTTATTTATTTTTACAGTGTGTTAATGACCTTATGGTTGCAACGTCCAATGAGCTTTCAGTGTGGGCGGAGCATCCCTAAAAACAAAGCTGCAAAAATAGAAACAAATTGATGGGAAAAAGTAGTGTAACAAAATTATTGGATTAAGTTTTACAAGAAAATACTATTTCATACTATTTTCTTTCTACGTCAAAATCTAACATTAAATTAAATGTATTTATGGTTTGTGTGTAATTATTACATTTACTAGGGCTAGGAAAATATTTTGTTGCATTGCAAACCGAGAAATGATTAAGCATCAGTTCTGAGATTTTTTAATTGCACTGTGATTCTTTCTCGAGTCAATTCTGCGCTTAGCAAATGGCACTGCATGCTTTAGGAACAGATGTACTCTGCTTGTTTCCAAATACTTACACACACTTGAACCTGAAATAATCATTCATAAAATTCAAAAAGGTTAAAGCAAATTACAAGGGTGTTCACAGTGGGCTGTGTTTACATTAATCTCGCGCCATAAATGCATTCTGAGCCGAGGTTAAAATTACATGACTCAGCTGAACGCACAAGCGCTCTTCAGCACTCTTCTTCATGAGCATTTAAGTGCATAGATAAAACTAGATTAGAGCACCATTTGCTGTTGAAATCTAAGCTCAGAATCAATTCCAGATGAAAATGCAACGCATACGAAGATTTCGATTTATCGTTGCAGCCCTAAAATTTACTAGCAACTTCTGAGGGAAAATTGTTTCACAGTAAATTGTACACCATTTATTTATTTTAGTGTGTTAATGACCTCATGGGGGCAACGTCCAATTAGCTTTCAGTGGAGGTGGAGCTTCCCACAAACTACTGCAAAAATGAGAAATTGATGGGAAAAAGTAGAGTGGTAGAGTTGCTCATCATTTGTCGCTGGTTAGAACAAGTTGTTAGTCCACCAATACTATAAAAATGTTTTGAAGTTGTAAAGAAAAAGATTATTGGAGTAAATTTTACAAGAAAATACTATTTCAGTCTTCCTACGTCAAAATCTAACATTTAATTCAAAGTATTTACTGTTTCCGTGTAATTAATTGTGAAATTTACTGTAAATTCTACACTATCTTGTTTAGTGCTGTTGTGTTGTTGTTGTGTTTTATGTTTTATTCTTTTCATTTTGGTATTTGCTTAAACTTTGTACAGCACTTTGGCCAACATTTGTTGTTTTTAAATGTGCTTTATAAATAAACCTGACTGACTGACTAATGCTTTATTCATTCAATGCCACAAGAACAAGAGGTATTACATATTCTTGCCAAATTAACATTAGTTGCCAGAGAAAAGAAAAAAAAAATTCTACACTATTTATTTATTTGTTTTAGCGTGTCAATGACCTCATGGTGGCAACGTCCAATGAGCTGTCAGTGGGGGCGGAGCTTCCCACAAACAATGCTTCAGAAATAGAAACAAAGCTGTAAATAAAAGATTATTGGAGTACGTTTTACAAGAAAATACCATTTCACTAACCTTTAAAATTTCACATTTAATTCAATGTGTTACTAGTGACTTTTTGTAATAATTAGTGAAATTTACTAGCAATTTCTGAGCGAAAAGAAGTGTAGTTTTCAATGTAGTAAACTGAATGATTTTATTTTAAATAAGCAAGAAAAAAATTATTTCTATTTAGTCCAAAAGTGTGTTATCCCATTAAAAAAAAAAAAAAATAACGAAAAAATTCTGCCGTATTCTTTAGCAAAAACTGTCAAAAATGGCCTAAAGACAACAGGCAGGTTATGTAATGTTTAAATGCTTTGAAATCAACATGTGTGATTATTTGATGCTCATATTTAAGCAGATTTTGCTGTGGGGATGTGTAATGTGTGAGGTCATACTAAGGTTGTTATAGATTATGTCACCAGCAGTTTATGAGGGCTTTTGCCCTTTTAGTTTACTATTAATATACGAAAGGGATTTTTTAAAATATTAATTTATGAAATGACTGTGGTGAACAGATGTTGGGGATTTTAACCTGCGACGAGTTACTCAATTTAATTAACACTGAGTTGGAAAATTGCTCTTGAACCGTGAGCTCAGCGGTGATTAATGGAGGGTGATTTTTTCCAGATGGAGGGTTTAGTTGAGACATAGATCAGTCTGAGAGGTGGTTTCTAACGTAACCCTGAATCAGTCGTACTCAGCAGATACTCACGCTGTAATGTTAGCACGATAGAGCGCAGTTTGACGCGAGTTAATAGAGCGTTACAGGAGGAGGGTTAAGCTCATTGCTCCTGGACAGCATCCGGTGCTCCTCCACACCAAATCAATGCGCACACACCTGAGCAAAGCTGAAATATCACGGTTATTGATATAAATGTCTTTAAGGTACACATAAAATATGCTTATATTTGTCATTTCCCTTATCTGATATATTGGTTGAAAAGTTACAATGCATTCTGTAAATTCTTATGACAATAACACTATTCTTACATTTACATTTAGCAGACGCTTTTATCCAAGAGGACAATGGAAGCAATCAAAATCAACAAAAGAGCAATAACATGCAAGTGCTATGACAAGTCTCATTTAGCCCAACAAGTCTCATTTGGTAGCCAGAGCAAACTGATGAAGAGAGGTGTGACGTGCGTTCTTTTTGGCTCGTTAAAAATTAATCTTGCAGCCGCATTCTGGATTAATTGTAAAGGTTTGATAGAACTGGCTGGAAGACCTGCCAAAAGAACATTGCAATAGTCAGAATAAGAGCTTGAACAAGGAGTTGTAAAGCATGTTCCGAAAGAAAGCGCCATCTTCTTGATGTTGAATAAAGCTAATCTGCAGGACCGGGCAGTTTTAACAATGTGGTCTGAGAAAGTCAGCTGATCAATCAATCACAACTCCAAGGTTTCTGGCTGTTTTTGAAGGACTTGAAGGACTCAGTTAGGTTGCCTAACTGAATGGTGAAATTGTGATGAAATGATGGATTTGATGGAACCACAAGCAGTTCTGTCTTGGCAAGGTTGAGTTAAAGATGGTGGTCCTTCATCCAGCAAGAAATGTCTGTTAGACAAGCTGACATCCGAGCAGCTATTGTCGGATCATCAGGATTGAAAGAGAGGTAGAGTTGAGTGTCATCAACATAGCAGTGATATGAAAAGCCATGTTTCTGAATGACAGAACTTAGTGATGCCATGAAGACAGAGAAAAGAAGTGAATAATATATTATTATTATTATTATTATTTATTTTTTATTTATTTTTTTTCATAATTGAGGATGGGTTGATATAAAATGTATAAAATATAAGAAAGCAAAACTGTAACTAATTTTGGCAGCCATTTCTGAAAGAGCAGCTTATCCTTTTCAGGGTAGAATAAGAATAGGAATAAGAATAAGAATTAGAATAAGAAACTGTAATAAAGTAAAAAAAAAAAAAAAAAAAGAATAAAAAAAGAAAAAAATATATATAGACACACTGTGAGATATAAATTCACTTTAAAAAGTCTAACATATAATATATATGCAATAATAAGTCATATATATATTTCTTCTCTCTCTCATATATACATTTTCTCTCTCTCATATATATATTAATATATTATTAATTTAGTCATTTAGATTTAACTATATGAAATGTGCAATTAAAAATAAATACATTTTAAATAAATTAGATTTTTTTTAATACAAACATAAAATTACAAATATATCAATTAATTATCTAAAATAAATAATATATATATATATATATAGATAGATAGATAGATAGATAGATAGATTTAGATAGATATATACAGTGGGTACGCAAAGTATTCAGACCCCATTAAATTTTTCACTCTTTGTTATATTGCAGCCACTTGCTAAAATCATTTAAGTTCATTTTTTTCCCTCATTAATGTACACACAGCACCCCATATTGACAGAAAAACACAGAATTGTTGACATTTTTGCAGATTTATTAAAAAAGAAAAACTGAAATATCACATGGTCCTAAGTATTCAGACCCTTTGCTCAGTATTTAGTAGAAGCACCCTTTTGATCTAATACAGCCATGAGTCTTTTTGGGAAAGATGCAACAAGTTTTTCACACCTGGATTTGGGGATCCTCTGCCATTCCTCCTTGCAGATCCTCTCCAGTTCTGTCAAACGTTGGTGGACAGCCATTTTCAGGTCTCTCCTTAATTGGGTTAAAGTCAGGGCTGTGGCTGGGCCATTCAAGAACAGTCACGGAGTTGTTGTGAAGCCACTCCTTCGTTGTTTTAGCTGCTTAGGGTCATTGTCTTGTTGGAAGGTGAACCTTCGGCCCAGTCTGAGGCCCTGAGCACTCTGGAGAAGGTTTTCGTCCAGGATGTCCCTGTACTTGGCCGCATTAATCTTTCCCTCGATTGCAACCAGTCGTCCTGTCCCTGCAGCTGAAAAACACCCCCCAGCATGATGCTGCCACCATCACTGTTGGGACTGTATTGGACAGGTGATGAGCAGTGCCTGGTTTTTTCCACACATACCACTTAGAATTAGGGGCAAAAAGTTCTATCTTGGTCTCATCAGACCAGAGAGTCCTTCAGGTGTTTTTTACCAAACTCCATGCGGGCTTTCATGTGTCTTGCACTGAGGAGAGGCTTCCGTCGGGCCACTCTGCCATAAAGCCCTGACTGGTGGAGGGCTGCAGTGATGGTTGACTTTCTACAACTTTCTCCCATCTCCTGACTGCATCTCTGGAGCTCAGCCACAGTGATCTTTGGGTTCTTCTTTACCTCTCTCACCAAGGCTCTTCTCCCCCGATAGCTCAGTTTGGCCGGACGGCCAGCTCTAGGAAGGCTTCTGGTCGTCCCAAACGCCTTCCGTTTAAGGATTATGGAGGCCACTGTGCTCTTAGGAACCTTAAGTGCAGCAGAATTTTTTTTGTAACCATGGCCAGATCTGTGCCTTGCCACAATTCTGTCTCTGAGCTCTTCAGGCAGTTCCTTTGACCTCATGATTCTCATTTGCTCTGATATGCATTGTGAGCTGTAAGGTCTTAAATAAACAGGTGTGTGGCTTTCCTAATCAAGTCCAATCAGTATAACCAAACACAGCTGGACTCAAATGAAGGTGTAGAACCATCTCAAGGATGATCAGAAGAAATGGACATCACCTGAGTTAAATATATGAGTGTCACAGCAAAGGGTCTGAATACTTAGGATCATGTGATATTTCAGTTTTTCTTTTTTAATAAATCTGCAAAAATGTCAACAATTCTGTGTTTTTCTGTCAATATGGGGTGCTGTGTATACAGTAATGAGGAAAAAAGATGAACTTAAATGATTTTAGCAAATGGCTGCAATATAACAAAGAGTGAAAAATGTAAGGGGGTCTGAATACTTTCCGTACTACCCACTGTATATATATATATATATATATATATATATACATATACATATACATACACACACACAAATATATATATATATTTCACTCTTAGAAACCAGCTTCTATAGCTTTGAAAGTTTGTTTCATAATTGAGGATGGGCTGATGGAAGAATTTTCAATTTAAGGCAAAAGCTCTTCTAAAGTTATGTTACTTGACAGGAATGATCAAACGAATGGGTGATTTCAAGCCATACCATCTTCAGTGAAAACTTTTTCACCTCCCCTAATCGTGCAACTTAATATTCAAAGACTGCATCAAAAATCCACCTGACTCCAAAATCTGAGAAGACCATTACACTTCTAGATGCCAATAATCTCAAAATGCATAAAAATGAATGGGCACGACTAGCATTACTGGTGCAAATCTCATGCAACTCGATCGAAATGAGGTCTTTCATAAAACAGGATAACAGCCTTCATGTCAAGAGCGAGTCTGCGATGTCGAAAAATCCCATCTCTACAGGCGGCTCCCTCGGATTTAGAACAGCGTCTGTCTTTGCTCAGGCTGTTAATGAGCTGAATTCAATCACCTCTTTCTGATTGCAGGGGGGCTGGAGGTGAGACAGGAAGATGTGCGACAGCATTTCTTATTCGTACGAGAATCTCCACAACCATTTCATTACCAAAGCACTTCAAAAGCAATCAGCTCTGACGGCGGAGATTTCGAAGGTGCGTTCACCCAAGGATACGCTCGCTTCTGTGGAGCTTCATGCAAAACGCCATCAAAACACCAGAGGAAAAACAAAAATACCTGAAAAACAAAAGAAAAGCTGAACACGAGGGCTCGCCGAACAGGTCAGGATAGACAAAGCATTCGAATAAACACGATTTTACTTTTATAACACAATGTTTAGGTTGGGGCTTGACTCATCCAGTGGAAATTGATCGGATGAGGCTGAATTTGGTAATTTGAGCCAAGTAAAGTCAGGCGGCAAAACAATTACATTTTAATAAAACACTACGATGTGTATTTAAAAACTAAATGGGGTCAATTTAGATTTTCATGTCGACTTTAACCATTCCCATTGCTTTGATAATCAGTTCCTCATTTATTTGTTTACTCATTTGTTTCTTTTAGTCATTAAATGACTGATTATGTTGAATTTGTCTGTCTCTCTCTCTCTCATTAGACTGAAATCCCATATTAATTCAGACAGAGAAAATGGAGCGGGGAAATTTTTTTAATCACCAAGGATATTAAAATAATACAGTTCAAAAAGTGAGTGAGAGAGAGAGAGAGAGAGAGAGAGAGAGAGAAGAAGAGATGACAAGATTGTGTTCACAGATTGTCTTGTTTATATGATTTCCATGAGTGCATTAGTGAATATTGTGCATTGGTAGTGAACTGTAATTTTGAGGAAGCGCAAAAAGGTAATTACGACAACTCAAATTAAGTCACTCATTAAGGTACTTAATGTGGGTGTTTGCGTCATACTGCTAAGAAGTCATTTTTAGTAAGTACTTAATGAGGTAGTACTTTCAAGTAATAAATATCTAACCATCCATAAAGTATATATATATATATATATATATATATATATATATACACACCAGTCAAAAGTTTGGACACACCCTCTCATTTGAAAGAAAAGTCTCTTATGGTCATCAAGGCTGCGTTTATTTGATCAAAAATACAGAAAAAAAAACAAAACAATTTTTTAATATGTAATATGGCAAAATGTTATTACAATATAAAATAAAGGTTTTTATTTTAATATACTTTACAATATAATTTATTCCTGTGATGCAAAGCTGAATTTTCATCAGCTGTTACTCCAGTCTTAAGTGTCACGTGATCCTTCAGAAATCATTCTAATATGATGATTTTTAATTAGAATTATCAATGTTGGAAACAGTTGTGCTGCCAAATATTTTTTTTGCAATCCTTTTTTCAGGATTCTTTGATGAATAACGAGTTAAAAAGAACAGCATTTATTCAAAATATAAATCCTTTTCTAATAATGTAAATCTATGCTATCACTTTTTATTAATTTAACACATCCTTGGTGAATAAAAGTATTAATAACTAAAAAAAAAAAAAAAAAAAACACTTTTGAACAGTAGTGTATATTGTTAGAAAACAATTTGAGAAAACAGCGCAACTGTTTCCAGCACTGATAATAAATAAATCATATTAGAATAATTTTTGAAGGATCATGTGACACTGAAGACTGGAGTAATGATTCTGGTAATTCAACTTTAATTACAGATATATAAATTGCATTTTAATGTATATTTACATCGTAATCATATTTCACAATATTACATTTTTCTGTATTTTTGATCAAGTGAAAACAGCCTTCATAAGCATAAGAAACTTTTTATTTATTATTTAAAGCATTAAATGAGAGGGTGTGTCCAAACTTTTGACTGGTAGTGTATATAGATATAGTTGAAGTCAAAAGTTTACATACACTTTGCAGAATCTGCAAAATGTTAATTATTTAAACAAAATAAGAGGGATGCTTAATACAAGAGCTGGGGGGTGAAAACCTTTGGAATTTGAAGATCAGGTTAAATTTAACTTATTTTGTCTTCTGGGAAACATGTAAGTATCTTTTGTAGCTTCTAAAGGCCAGTACTAAATGAAAACAATATGATATTTAGGGAAAATATGAATAACGTACACATCTTCATTCAGTTTAAAAGTTTAATGCATTGTGTTTCCTTCTGGAGCATCGGTGAGTGTTTGAACCTTCTGTGATAGTTGCATGAGTCCCTCAGTTGTCCTCAGTGTTAAAAGATGGATCTCAAAATCACACAGTCGTTGTTGGAAATGGTTCAAATACTCAAAAATGCTGAAAAACCAAAGAATTAGTGGGACCTAAAGGATTTTTTTGAAGAACAGCGGGCAGTTTAACTGTTCAGGACAAACAAGGGACTCATGAACAACTATCACTAAACAAAAAAACACAGCTGTGGATCATTCAGCTAACAACACAGTATTAAGAATCAAGTGGATGTAACCTTATTATTTATTTATTTTTGTACATTCAACTATTATTTTCTCTTGTGGACTATATGTAAACATCTTTTATGTGAAACATCTTATTTAGGTCAGTACGAAATAAAAAATAAAAAGCATTTTGTATGATCCCTCTTATTTTGTTTAAATAATTAACATTTTGCAGAGATATGTATAATAAGTGTAATAATTGAATGAATAATAATGTATAATTATATATTAATATTTACATTTATTTATCTTTTTAAAGCATCAATCTAGGAAAACGTACTTACATTTAATCTTTTTTTTAAAAAGATATATTGGCTGAAGATTAAACCATAAAGGAAGAGTTTTTCTAATAAGTACTTAATGAGTACAAGCGAATACACTTTTTAATATTTAATTCATTAAATATATTTTATTAATTTAATGAATAATTTAATGAATAATAATGTATCTAAATATTTAATTATATTAATATTTAATTCATAGCTTTAGTTCATTACATTTATTACTCATAATACATAAAGAGACATTTATTTCTCTTTTTTTTAAAGCATCAATCTAGCAAAACATAGTAAGGTTTAATCTTGAAACAAGAAAAAAAAAATAAAAATAATAATAATAATAATATATATATATATATATATATATATTGGCTGAAGTTGAAACCCAAAGGAAGAGTTTAATAAGTATTTTTTTTTGCATTGTTTTCAAGTAAAAAAATATCCAACCATCCATAAAACAAGTTGAAATTGTATATACCTGCGAATATTTTCGAACCTCTTGCAGAATCTATGGAAATGTGAATAATTTTAACAAAATAAGAGGGATCATACAAAATGCATGTTATTTTTTATTTAGTACTGTCCTGAGTAAGATATTTTACATAAAAGATGTACAAATAGTCCACAAGACAAAAACATAGCTGAAATTATTAAAATAACCCCTTTCAAAAGTTTGGGAACCTTTATAACCTAAAGATGCTATGTGATTGTTTGAATCATGAAATGTGATCACAATTTCATAAAAACATTAGTTAGTCCTATTAATTGTAACGATTTCATTTCAAACAACGAATAAATTATATAAAGGGAGCAAAGATCAACCACTGCGTCGCAAATGATTCTCTGTTTCGACGTGAATCATTTGATTCAGAACGGGATATCAAAGCGCGTATGGCGAATCATTTGGTTCAGAGCCGGACTTCAAAGCGCGTATGGCGAATCATTTGGTTCAGAGCCGGACTTTAAAGCGCGTATCGCGAATCATTTGACTCAAAAAGGGACTTCAAAGCACGTATGGCGAAACATTTGATTTAAAACCGGACTTTAAAGCGCGTATCGCGAATCATTTGACTCAAAAAGGGACTTCAAAACACATATGTCGAAACATTTGATTGAGAACCGGACTTTAAAGCGCGTATCGCGAATCATTTGACTCAAAAAGGGACTGTTGATTCATTTGATTCAAGAACTGGACTTTAAAGCGCGTATCGCGAATCATTTGACTCAAAAAGGGACTTTTGATTCATTTGATTCAAGAACTGGACTTTAAAGCGCGTATCGCGAATCATTTGACTCAAAAAGGGACTTTTGATTCATTTGATTCAGAACCGGACTTTAAAGCGCGCATCGCGAATCATTTGACTCAAAAAGGAACTTTTGATTTTGAATCATTTGATTCAGAACCGGACTTCTTTTAATATTTCATGCAATTTTGCCTTACAAATAAGTGTATTTGTGACCTGATCCAGCAAAATGAGTCACAGTGACCCAGATTTCAAAACTGAGATTTTGAATTAAAATAAAATAAAATGATATCCTAGTCAAAGTCATACATTGAATGGTTTTAAAGATATACCCATTTGAGTTATGGTGTCTACGAAACTTTGGGAGATTATTTTTGCATGTCTGTTCTTTGAAAATCGCTAAAACAAGAAAAAACGATTCTTTTTTTCATTGTTTTTCCACATTATCGGCCCATATCTTAAAATGGAACGTTCCGACTCATTTGGCCAGAACGGGTCACGTTTTATTTTAAGTCTATTTTACTAAAAGGCTGGATGAAGACACTGATGAAGAAAATGCTTTTTGAGTGCATCATTTAATGACTCATCCTCGCTGAACTCCATAAACCCCTTTTTTCGACTACACACAATGTCCGCTGTCTCCTTTAAAAGCTTTTATTGTGACTGCTGTCATTGTCCTCTCCGGCATGAATAACAGCAGCGCTCTGTGCGCACGCCTCTGGATCAGAGAATCGGCCGTTCACACACACCGTTCTCACCCCAATTTAGCTGCAAATTAAATGTCAGCGTCTGGCACGGAATTCTGATCAGGAAACGCTCAGATGAGAGCAATTTGTCTTTGATAAAAGGCGGCGAACAGACTTTTCCTTTTTCATTAAACGCGTTAAAAGAACAGATGTACGAGAGACGGATCCTATCTGTCAGGGGTTTGACGGTTATCAACCCAAAGCAACGCCATCCAGAACAATCAGATCTGCTGTGAGGAGAGCACAGAACATCGAACATGACACAGATGGATCTGGGAATATAAGGTCACGCTCTCTCCGCGTCGCTCTGTCTTTCTCTTTCGCTCTTTCGTACGTGATAATCCATCCTGATCTTCGTGTCCGCTTGGAGGCAGAGCCGAGAGTGATGGCCCGAAGCTTGACGTGCGTCAAACATCACAGGCTCGTCTCGGCTCCTGTGCGCACCTGAACGCACATATTCTCTTTTGTAGGCGAACGATGGATCCCAAACCGAAGCGCTACGAGCGGAAGGTCACATGTGAGGCATTGTTGGCCGGGAAGCACCTTAACCATCTTCAACAATGAGCTCCTGGAAAAATCCACTTCATGTTCCCCCGGGAAGCCGCTTTTCTTTGCCAAAAGAAAGATTAGTCTTCCTCTATGAAGCTGCCAGAGGCTGCAAGGCAAGCTTTCTGTGGAGTGCTGATGTCCACCTGGAGCTTCTTCAGTTCATCAAGAGCAAGGCCTTCTGTATCAACAGATCCTCTGGGTAAACAAAAACCTCATCCGTCTTTACCGAATGTGCGGGAAACGGACAACGAGAACGTACGACTGTGAATTTTCGTGGCTACGAAATTCACCTACACAACACTTTTTAGGTAGAAAAGTAGAGATATGGTATCAGGACATGGCACAAGATCGATTCAACCTCGTGTTGGCCTTGTGTGCGCCGGTGGCTTGTTGTGTTGGGACTGAAAATCGACCCATGGCTGAGGGAGACGCACTTTATGGTGGCTATGGTCCTGCCACTGGGACGCCGTTCCAACTGAAAAGCTTTTAACCAAGGAAACAGACAAAGAGAGTCAAGAGGAATTATGCAAATCAGTAAATTACCACCGAATTCAATTTGCACGCAACAATTCCCAAACTAGTGGAAAATATCGCTCCGCCACTGTAATCCAAGTACCTGATACGGCATTTTAAAATGCTGAAAGCGAGTACGAGTGCTGGTTATAATGCTATTATTACTGATGCCGTGACAAGAATGACAATTATTGAAATTATTAAAATAAATTAATTTCATTAAAATGTCATTTATTACATTTAAAATAAAAAATAATTAAAACAAGTAGTCAAATAAAAAAGTTTTTAAAAATAAAAATTAAAAACATTAAATATTAAAAGAGTAAATCATTTAATTAAATAAAAAATCATTTAAAAAGTAGTAAAATAAAAAATGAAAATTTACTTTACAAAGTTTTTAAAAATAAAAATTATATAAAACAGTAAATATTAAGACTCAATGCTATTCTTTTAAAGGGCTTTGAAAGACAAAATAAACTAAACATGACTTTATAAAAAGTAAAATAAATAAATAAAACTATAATAATTATATTACCGTTTCTAATATATTTTTTAAAGTAAATAAAAAAGTTGTCAAATTACAAACATAAAAATATTAATTTATAAAAATAAAACAAAAAAGTAAATGATTAAATAATAAAATAGCCAAATAAGTAGTAAAATAAAAAAATAAAAAATACTTTTAAAAGTTTAAAAAAAAAATATTACATTTTAAACGACTCAAGACTTTACTTTTAAAAGGCTTTGAAAGAAAATGTAAAAAAAATTACAAAGTATATAAATTATATTACAGTTTCGAATGATTTTTAAAAAGTAAATAAAAAAATTAACAAAATAAGTAGTCAAATTACAAACATAAAAATATGAATTTATAAAAAATGTAAAAATAAATAAATAAATGATTCAATTAAAAAAACTAACTAAATAAAATTACTTTACATTTTTTTGACAAATAAAACTAAAATAAAACATTAAATATTAGAAGAGTAAATAATACAAATATAACAAAACAAAAAATATAATTGAAAAATAAACTGAAAAATTACTTGATTAAATAAAAATATATTAATCATGCTAGTTCCTAATATATTAAATTTAAAATTAAATTAAAATTAAAATAAGTAGTCAAATTACAAAATTTAATCATGAAAATATAAATAAATATTAAAGTAAATTATTAAATTAAATTAAATAAAAAAAGTAGTAAAATTAAAAATATATAAATTATATTAGTTTTAATATATTTTAAAAAGTGAATTAAAATTAAAACAAAACAAGTAGTTCTACATTTTAATTGGCTTTTTAATTTATTATAAACTGTAACAATTAATATATTTAAAAAATAAAAAAAAATAAAAATGTAAGTAAATAATAAAAAACTAAAGTAGTCAAATGAAAAATAAAAAATAAGACTTTTTATAAAACAGTAAAACATCACAATTATAAAACATTAGTATTAGAGTAAATAATTTAAATAAGTCGAAAATATATAAAAAGTATATAAAAAGTAAAAAAAAAAAAATTTAAATTAAAATATATTAATTAGGTTACAGTTTATAATATATTATATAATATATATAATGATTAAAATAAAACAAAGTAGTCAAATTACGATCATAAAAAAATGACAAAATATAAATATTAAAGTCAATAATAATAAATAAAAATTAACCTAAACAAGCTGCCAAATTACCAAATAAATAAAAAAATCTTAAGTGGTAAAAAATAACAATTAGTGAATTAGTGAACCCTGAAGCAATACAGTAAACTGCCACTCAGACTCATTTTATATCACTCCATCCAGAACCTGATGTGCTAAATAAAACAAAAATAGCAAAAGAGTCAATGAACAGATGCTTTAGTGCATAAACAGTTTTGCGGCACCATTAGCTGAACTTCCCCCAAAGTCATCAAGCTCCCAGCACAAAAAAAAACTCTGCTGAGCTCACAACAAAAGCAGGAAACGAGATGCCAGAGTATCAGCGTACGTCACAATCCCTCACAGAGAAGCGAGACCCGTCTTACCTTCAGACCGATCAATCACTAATACAGTCCCAAAGAACGCTGGGAATCCGGACGCATCGAGATTTCACTAACCGTGAGGTAATATTACCCAACGGCAGACACGATTAGAGCATTTAAGAGGACAGGAAACGCTCCTGTTTCTGATCACATGATGAGCAATCGGTCACAGTTTAATGGAAAAGAGGTTGCTATGAAGATGTCATGTTTTGGGCTCATTGATAAAGGGACAAACAACAACCATTAGTGTTCAAACATCAGTTTCTTTAACATTTTTTAGCTTTACATCTGGAGGGAAGAGAACTGGAAACTGCTATTCTCCCATGACGGCTAATCACATCTCTCTCTTATTAGTTTCCGAGCGCACCGAGAGAAATTAAGGCTGAAGTGGACGAATCTAATAAACATTGATGTTGAGTCTCTCAGAGCCTTCTCTACCTGTCTTTCTCTCTTTCTTTCTCTCCATCGTTCGCTTCTCTAGATGTGTCAGCTGTACCCACAATGCCCCTCCCTTCCCGCTCTTTAAATGATCCGCCTGTCCTGTGGAAACAGAAGAGGCAGAGAAACTGGCTGGTATCCGAACATACCAGCATTTCTCTAGACTAAATATAGCCGCCGCACGCTTTGATGTCTCAAATATTAACGGATTGCTCCAAAAAAAAAACCCAAAGCGCCTTCGTTTGATGCCAAACCAGTGCGCACCTGCCTTAAAGCGCTTTCCGGAAAGAAACCTCTGAAAAGAGTGATAAAAACACCTCTTACCGGACGTTCAGCGTCAGTTTGCTGTGGCTGTCCTTATGTGCGTCCGTATCCACAGGGAAGGAATTATATCCAGAATGCTGATGCGCTCCGGACTCACAAAACGCACGCTTGATGAAGAGCTCGCAGACGCAGACGCATCCGTGATCCACCTGCTTCCAATAGCATGAACACACAAGCACGCTCCAACCACACCGACACACACTCGAGCAGAGGGCGTACCTACAGTCAGCCAACGGAGAGGTAGAGTGAGAAACGGAGAGAGGGAGAGAGAGAGAGGAGAGCATTAGGACAGCACAAGGTGGAGGGAGGAAGTGGAGTGTGGGAAACCGAGAGAGAGAGAGACAAAGATGCACCAATCACATTTGTTCTCTTCATTGCCATCACAGTAGCTGTTTTCTGATGGAACAAACTGTCCCATGGGGAAAGGAAAATTACAAATGAGATCTGTGGAATATCTCAATGGATGGGAAGGAAACCATCACTGAAAACATCTTGAAAACAGGATGAATGTATCCTTTTGTCTTTATCTGGTTCCAGTCTACAGAGCAACTAGAGGTGCATACGGAGAAAACCTCATTTAGTCAGGCTGTGTTTTCATTTGGAGCGTCAATATCAGTGGGATATTACAGAATATGCATCTTTATATTTAAGTACAATTTTAGGGAATGGTTTTTTATCAAGCAAGTTGACAATAGCGCTGTAAATCGGACGGTTCGTCACAATATGATATCGATTCTCATACCCAGAGATACGATATTTGCTGATACCTCAACAAATGATACGATCGATATTTCAATATTATGATATTATATACCTATTTTAAGCAGCCATCTACACTTGCAACCAAAATATATAACATGAACATTTATCTGAAAATTTCACATTCTGTACCTCAACTGGACATTTACATAACAACAAAAGAAAAATAGGCCTGTACACTATACATTTTTTTTTTTTTGGTTAGTAATAAAGAAAATAAATAATTTGAAAAACTATTCTGGCTGCTACTATGGGCTCAGTGTTAAAAATCTTTTCTACAGATAACCAAATTACATTATAAAGTAATAGCAGAAAATAAATACCATAGGTCAAATTAGAAACATAAAAATATTAATTTATAAAAAATACAAATTAAATAAAAAATACAAAAACAAAAAAGAAAAATTACTAAATAATAAAAAATATATATTAGAAGAGTAAAATTAAAAGTAGACAACGAAAAATAAAATTGAACAATAAGCTGAAAAAATTACTTTATAAAAAAAATACAAATAAAAATGTATATTAATCATGCTAGTTCCTAATATATAAAATTAAAAAGTAAATCAAATTACAAAGTTAATTTATAAAAAATAAATTTAATTATTAAATTAAATAAAAACAGTAGTGAAATTAAAAATAAAAATTATTTAAAGGGCTTTGAAAGAAAATGATTTTTTTTTTTTTAAATGGACAAATTACTTTATAAAAAGTTACAAAATGAAAAAATAAAATATATATATATATTTTTAATTATAATTCAGTTTGTAATATATTTTTTAAAAGCAAATAAAAATTAACTAAATAAGTAGTCAAATTACAAACATAAAATATTAATTTATATAAAAAATAAAGTAAATTAAAAATAACTAAATAGTCAAATAAAAAATTTAAAAAGGAAAAATTACTTTTAAAAAGTTTTGAAAAATAAAAATTAAACATTAAATATTAGAAGAGTAAATAATTAAAAGTAGAAAATGAAAAATAAAATTGAAAAATGAACTGAAAAATGACTTTATAAAAATGTTACACATTACAATTAAATACAAATATATTAATCATCTTAGTTCCTAAATTAAAAAGTAAATTAAAATTAAAATAAGTAGTCAAATTACAGTTAATTCATAAAAAATAAAAATAAATATTAAAGTAAATTATTAAATGAAATTTAAAAAGTAGTAAAAAATAAAAAAAAAACTAACAAAAATTACATTTAAAAGTTTTGAAAAATAAAAATGAAATAAAATGAAATACTAAACGACTCACGACTTTTAAAAAGCTTTGAAAGAAAATGTAAAAAAAAAAAAAAAAAAAAAAAAAAAAAACAACAACTAAAAATTAAACTGAAAAATTCTGTTATAAAAAGTTCCAAAATAAAAATATATATTTTGTAAAATATATTTTATGATTGTAATGGATTGTACACTGTAAAAAAAAAAAAATTTGTTGAGTTAACTTAAAATAATTTGTCACCCGGCTGCTTTAAAATTTTAAGTTCAGTCAACTTAAAGAAGATTAGTCGACTTGAAATGTTAAGTTGTACTAAGGGACAACTTAGATATTTGACTCTTGAGTCGATATTTGAGTCTTAAAATTTTAAGGCAGCAGGGTAACAAATTATTTTAAGTTGACTCAACAAAATTTGAAAACAGTTTCATCTTAAATCAATGTCTTTTATCGCCATAATTCTTCATGTGATGAAATGCCGTTTAGCTTGAACCTACCCTTTACGAAAGCTTTGCGCTTAAATATTTCAACTTACAGCAATATTTTGTGTCTAATTGTTTCGTTTTGTGGCATGCAGCCATGTAATAAGCAGATTAATGTACATCCAGCTGGTTCTTACTGCAAAATGAAGCCCTTCAGTCTTACACAACTTAATTATCATTTCTAGCTTAATTTCTCATTATTATCAATGTTGAAAAAGTCGTGCTGCTTAACAACTTACTACAAACCTTTTCCCCCCGATTCTTTGATGCATAGAAAGCTATAAAGAACTCTGTTTATTTGAAATAGAATTGTATTGTAACATTATAAATGTTTTACTGTCGCTTTTGATCCATTTTAATGTGTCTTTGCTGAATAAAAGCATTCATTTATTTTTGTCCCCCAAGAAAACGTAGTGTTTTAAGCACGCTTATGTTTGAAAAACAAGACAAAAATGATGATCACACAATGATTTTTCCAGTGCGAGTTTACGCTCGCCCGTTTTTGTGGTTGTCCCTCAATCATTGTTCCACACGTGTGTGACAGTGATGGATCCTCTATGCTCCTGTGCAATATGTGAGCTCAGGACTCAACAGCACGAGTCTGATAGAGAGAGAATGAGGGGACAATGTCTATGATGCTGTGGAGTAGAAAGACCGGAGAACAGAGTGAAAAAAACAGAGAGAGACAGAGATGGGATTGTGGAGGAGAAGAGAGAGGAAGAGGATACTGTAGAACAGAAAGCTCAGGATCAAAGCCCAGGATCAGTGTGACTTTAGAAAGTTTCTGCACAGGAGATAAAAGCCTCCAGGAGAATCTTCACATATCCTCGTTCGGCACAGGCAACAAAGGTTCTTGTTTGTTTGCTCAGATTCTTCGTCTAGGGCTGAAACTGATCATGGATTGAACTGGATTGACCTTTTATGTAAATTGACTCTCCGCTAAGCCCTGCTTTAAAAACATTAGTGACCAATCCAACCATAGCAACTGCTGCCATTCACAACTTTATAACAAGCTTTTTTTTTTAATCTTTTCTAATGTAAATCTATGTAGGTCTAAGTATTTGTGTGTAATTGTGTAAATACAGACTTTATCATTTTTCGAGTTTTAATCATGCTGAAACGATTTTTAATGAGATCTCTTCTGCATTTATTTGATCAACTGTTTTCTATTTGAATATGTTTTTAAATGTAATTTATTCCACTGATCAAAGCTACCTTTTCAGCATCATTACTCTAGTCTTCAGTGTCATATGATCCTTCAGAAATCATTCTAATATGCTGATTTGCTGCTCAAGAAACATGTTTAGCGGCCAAGAACTGAAGGTGCAGAGGCACCTATTGTATCCGTTGGCGTTCTTCTTCTTCTTCTTCTCCTTCTTCTTCCATTTCTTCCATTCGTGATTCTACGGCAGTTGTGTAATTTGGCACACTGGTAGAGGACAGTCTCAACATTAACTATAGCAAATTTGCAGTCTCTAACTCAAACTCTTTAGCGCCACCACTTGTCCAAAGTTTCACTCATGGTTTTGCTAATAACTTTTGAACTGTAAGGCACAATCGTAAGGTTTTTAATTGTTTGAAAAGCCTACTTCTTTGAACTTGTCCTAGATGGTTTCACCAAAATTGGCTCAGATCATCTTCAGACCATTCTGGCAAAAAGTTATGGAATTCAAGTTGATTAGCCAAAACGTTCTTGAATAATGCGCAAATGAATTCTCTGAAAAACGCGCAAAAAAGGCTGTGAGGCTATATCTCTGCAAAGGTTTGGCGTATTGTGACCAAACTCGGTGTGTGTGATAACAATCATAACCTGAGGGTACCTGCCAGGAGATACGAAAAATGGCTCTTTTAGCTTATAACTTCTAAATGGTTTGGCCAAAAAAAAAAAAAAAAAAAAAACTCTTTAGATTTGGTGTATAATGCCGAGTCGAAAAATACCCAATTTTCCCATGTCATCCATTTTGAATTTTGTAGTAAAATGCTTTATTTTATGAACGCATTGACATATCCTTACAAAACATGGTATGGGTCATCAGCACGATGCCCTGAAGGAGCCTGAGAAGTTTTGAACCAATGCCACCTAGTGGTAAAAATCAAATATTCGCATGCTTATAACTTTTTAGTTTTTCACCTTTTTAGACTCATGAATCCTTGCCGAGTCCAGCGATACCAAACATGCCTTATGGTTTCAAAACAAAATGAGATATTTTCACCAAATTTGATACACATATGTATAGGTACACTCTAATGACACATAAACATTTGGTGGGATTGCGCCTCTTGGTGGCACTATAATTGAACAAAACATGTAATTGCTATTGACTGCAATAGAGTATTATGATATAAAATGCTACATTTTTAGCAAAACTTTGTATGCACCATCAAAACCATGACCTGAAAGTACTCAAAACGTTTTGAGACAAAAAGTGATAACCGATTTAATCATTACTAATGGTTGTTTTCATGATTTCTCACCCATTTTGACTAAAATCACCTTAGCATGGCTTTAATTACTCATTGCTGCAGATGGTCTGATGCTTCCCTTGCCTAGTGCTTGGCCCCGTAATTGCTGCTTGCAGCTATATTTATTATTATTATCATCATCATCATCATCATCATCATCAATATTTAATACTTTTTTAGCACAACTGTCAAACTTTGATATTAATAAGAAATATTTCTTGAACAGCAAATCAGAATATTACAATGATTTCAGAAGGATCATGTGACTGGAGTAATGATGCTAAAAATTCAGTTTTGAAATCATAGGAATAAATTACATTTTCAAATATATTCAAATAGAAAAATGTTATTTTAAATAGTAAAACTATTTCAAAATGTTACTGTTTTGCTGTACTTTGGATCAAATAAATGCAGGCTTGGTGAAGAGGAGAGACTTCTTTAAAAACATTAAAAACCTTACTGTTCAAAAACTTTTGACTGGTAGTATATTTAATTTTTTGAATAAAAAATGGCAGATAAAACTGTGCTAAAATGTCTTAACTCAAAATCAGCATTTTTATGACTTTTTGAGCACGTTTTTACAGAGAAAATTTTGCAGGAAATACCTGTATAAAAGTCTGTGGTCAGTATTTTTTAAATGATTATTTTTGAAAGAAATAAATACTTTTATTCAGCAAGGATGCAATAAATGGTTACAGATATTTATTATTAACAATGATCCAAAATGTCTATTTCAAAAAAATGCTATTCTTCCTATACATCAAAGAATCCCAGTTAACAAACAAACGGTTTTGAATATTAATAAAAAAAAAAAAAAAAAAAAAATTAAGCAGCACAACTGTTTCCAACGTTGATATTAATAAAAAAATATTTGAATCATGTGACACTGAAGACTGGAGTAATGTTGCTAAAAATTCAGTTTTGAAATCACAGGAAAAAAAATGACATTTTAAAATATATTAAAATAGAAAACGTATTTTAAATAGTAAAAATATTTCAAAATGTTACTGTTTCTTCTGTACTTTGTATCAAATAAATGCAGGCATGGTGAGCAGAAGAGACCTTTAAAAACATTAAAAAAACTTACTGTTCAAAAACTTTTGACTGGTAGTATATTTAATTTTTTGAATAAAAAATGGCAGATAAAACTGTGCTAAAATGTCTTAACTCAAAATCAGCATTTTTATGACTTTTTGAGCACGTTTTTACAGAGAAAATTTTGCAGGAAATACCTGTATAAAAGTCTGTGGTCAGTATTTTTTAAATGATTATTTTTGAAAGAAATAAATACTTTTATTTAGCAAGGATGCAATAAATGGTTACAGATATTTATTATTAACAATGATCCAAAATGTCTATTTCAAAAAAATGCTATTCTTCCTATACATCAAAGAATCCCAGTTAACAAACAAACGGTTTTGAATATTAATAAAAAAAATAAAAAAAAATTAAGCAGCACAACTGTTTCCAACGTTGATATTAATAAAAAAATATTTGAATCATGTGACACTGAAGACTGGAGTAATGTTGCTAAAAATTCAGTTTTGAAATCACAGGAAAAAAAATGACATTTTAAAATATATTAAAATAGAAAACGTATTTTAAATAGTAAAAATATTTCAAAATGTTACTGTTTCTTCTGTACTTTGGATCAAATAAATGCAGGCATGGTGAGCAGAAGAGACCTTTAAAAACATTAAAAAAACTTACTGTTCAAAAACTTTTGACTGGTAGTATATTTAATTTTTTAAATAAAAAACGGCAGATAGAACTGTACTAAAATGTCTCAATTATGACTTTCTGCACATTTTTACAGAGACAATGTTGCAGGAAATATCTGTATAAAAGTCTGTGGTCAGTAAGATTGTTTAAATTATTATTTTTGGAAGAAATTAATACTTTTATTCAGCAAGGATGCAATAAATTGTTACAAATGTTTATTATTAACAGTGATCCAAAATTTCTATTTAAAAAAAATGCAATTCTTCCTATACATCAAAGAATCCCAATAAACAAACAAACTGTTTTGAATATTAATATTAAATTTTAAGCAGCACAACTGTTTCCAACACTGATATTAATAAGAAATATTTCTTGAACAGCAAATCAGAATATTAGAATGATTTCTGAAGGATCATGTGACACTGAAGACTGGAGTAATGATGCTAAAAATTCAGTTTTGAAATCACAGGAAAAAATTACATTTTAAAATATATTCAAATAGAAAACTTATTTTAAATAGTAAACATATTTTAAAATGTTATTGTTTTTTTCTGTACTTTGGATCAAATAAATGCAGGCATGGTGAGCAGAAGAGACTTCTTTCAAAACATTAAAAATCTTACTGTTCAAAAACTTTTGACTGGTAGTATACTTGCTTTTTTAAATAATAGAACTGTGCTAAAATGTCTTAATTATGACTTTCTGCACACATTTTTACAGAGAAAATGTTGCAGGAAATATCTGTATAGAAGTCTGTGGTCAGTAAGATTATGTTTAAAAGAAATTAATTCTTTTATTCAGCAAGGATGCAATAAATTGTTACATATATTATTAACAATGATCAAAAATTGTTAGATTTTTTCCATACATCAAAAAATCCTAATAAACAAACAAATGGTTTTGAATATTAATATACGATTTTAAGCAGCACAACTGTTTCTAACATTGATATTAATATAAAATAGCTCTTGAACAGCAAATCAGAATATTAGAATGATTTCTGAAAGATCATGTGACACCGAAAACTGCTGAAAATGCAGATAAATAAATACACATAATTTAAAAATAGATTCAAAAAGAAAGCTGTTATTTTAAATTGTAATAACATTTTAAAAATACTGTTTTACTGTAGAATAAATGCAGCCTTCATTTGTTTTTTAAAAAACAAATTTAAAAACTGATGCGAATTCTTATTCATGGTATGAAATACCAAAATGAAAATAATACATGACTAAGACTGAAATATCAAAGCTAAGTGAGGAAAAAAAAGATAGCCAATCAAAACATATTTGACGGACTTTGAACCAATGAGATTTTGTTGTGGGCGGAGCTACCTAACACGGCTGGGTAAAAAATAAAAACCAAACGTCTTAAATGTTCATCTTTGGACAAGACAACATGGCAGAGACGGAATTGTTGACAAATTTTACCTGGACATTCTGTACATTCAGATCCTGTCAAACATACGACGGGAAACTGGAGGTCTTGAGTGGCAGGTGGAGGGAAAGTTTCTAGAGAAGCAAGAGGGAGAGAACAACTAGAGGAGTGCAACAGAGAGAGGGAGAGAATTGCTCCCAGCAAATCGTATAAAGCCATGAATAATTTACCAGCTCCTCCAGCAAACCCTGATCTTTTTGTCCGTTGACTCAGGAGACCGCGGCTTTATTGGAATGAAGGCTTTCTGTGTCCTAATTTAGCATTTGCTGCCGTATCCCAGAGTGAGAGAGACGCCGCAGTGTTGCACCGATCCCAGACGCAGAACGCCTGACCTTAGAGAGTCTCGTGAAACGCGGCTCCCGGGAGGAACCTGGCCGGCTGTGAAGCGCGTATGTGTGCCTGTTTGGAACAAGTGGGAGAATTGATGTGAACCAAGCACTGAAATGCTTTAACCCCTCTGAAGACGGCTGGTACATAACAGAGCGATATCATTTTCTTTGAGCCCCTGATGGTCCTGCGATGGCTAAATAACTCACTTCACCGGACAGCAGACGGGGGACTATCTGAGAGCTCAAGCGGGAACAGGAGTTCATTTAAAGTGAACATTCCTTCCTCCTTTTGCGCCATCCCACCATCAGTCTATGCCATTTCAGTCCAATACCATTACACCAAATGTCTTATAATGATTTTGAGAGAGGAATGCTGCCCTCTCCATTTTGTTTATGAGGGAGAAATGCCTTGACAGGCCACGCTCCATGCTTGCTTGCATTTTTATTTATTTTTTTTTTTCAGCTTTTGCCATATATAAAGGACTTTACCACATGAGCACCAAGATCTATCTGAACTAACCCAAAGATTAAACAAACAAACAATTAATTAAATAATTAAATAAAGTATGAATTAATTAATAAACTCTATTTACCATAAATAATTAGCATTGTAATATAAAAATGTATTTAGTACTTTAATATAAATAAATAAATAAATAAATAAAAATGAATCAATGAATAAATTGTATTTACCATAAATATTTAATATTGCAATAAAAAATATTTAATCCTGTAATATAAATAAATAAGTGAAAATGAATCAATTAATAAACTGCATTTACCATAAATATTTAATATTGCAATATAAAAAGGTATTCAACAATTTAATATAAATAAATAAATAAAAATTAAGTCATAAATAAACTGTTTTTACCATAAGTAATACTGTAATACAAAAATGTATTTAATACTTTAAAATAAATAAATAAATGCAAGTTATGAATAAACTGTATTTACCAAAAATATTTAATATTGTAATATAAAAATGCATTTGATACTGTAATATGAATAAGTAAAAAGTATTCAATGAATAAACTGTATTTACCATAAATATTTAATATTGCAATATAAAAATTAATATAAAGAAATAAATGAACAAATAAAAATGAATTCATGAATAAACTGTATTTACCATAAACATGTAATATTGTAATATAAAAATATATTTAATACTTTAAAATAAATAAATAAAAAAAAACAAATGAATAAACTGTATTTACCACAAATATGTAATATTGTAATATAAAAATGTATTTAATACTGTAATATAAATAAATAAGTAAAAGTGAACCAATGAATAAACTGAATTTACCATAAATATTTAATATATCAATATAAAAAATGTATTTAACACTATAATATAAAGAAATAAATGAATAAATAAATAAAAATGAATCAATGAATAAACTGTATTTACCATAAATATTTAATATTGCAATAAAAATATTGAATACTATAATATAGATAAATAAATAAAAATGAATCAATTAATAAACCGTATTTACCATAAATATTTAATATTGCAAAATAAAAAGGTATTCAACAATTTTATATAAAGAAATAAATAAAATTAATTCATAAATAAACTTTTTTACCATATGTAATATTGTAATAAAAAATGTATTTAATACTTTGAAATAAATAAATGCAAGTTATGAATAAACTGTATTTACCAAAAATATGTAATATTGTAATATAAAAATGCATTTGATACTGTAATATGAATAAATAAGTAAAAATGATTCAACGAATAAACTGTATTTACCAAAAATATTTAATATTGCAATATGAAAATTAATATAAAGAAATAAATGAACAAATAAAAATTAACAGAAATAAATAAAAACAAGAATTTATGTATGAATAAAATGCATTTTTATTTACTATAAATATTCCTAAATATTTTAATATTAATTTCAGATTTGAATAACTTAAAAACAAATATTTAATATTTTCAGATAAATATAAATAAATAAAAAAGTACATTTAATAATGACCAAATTTTGTATTTATGCACTATAAATGTTTAATACTTGAATATATTTATTTCATATGTATGAACACATATAAATAAAACTTCAGAATAAATATCAATAATAATAATAATATCAATATATAAAAATAAATATATAGTATATTATAATTTAATACATTTTATATAGTGTCATTATATATTCTTGTATAAATGTTTAATATTTCTAAACAAATAAATACATACATACATACATTTTCAGATGCCTATTAAATTTTAAATAGAACATAAAATGGATCCAAACTCTGAATGCCCACATGAGCATTGCAAAACACATTTCAGAACATTTGCAAGTTCCTATTAAAGTGCAGCCGAAAGTCAAGTGATGTTGAGCATTCTGGGAATTGGTCTGCAAAATTATGTGGCAGGTTGTTCCAAATAAAAAGAAATGATTTTAAACAAAATTTTCCAAGAGATATGCACTCTACGTGTGGCGAGCAGCAAACCCTTCATAGGAGCTGTGCATCGGAGCGCAGCTTGTGACAGCTGACCACCGAGCTCCTCCAACCGGACCTCGGAAAACTCCTAGACTCTCGCAGTCCTGAACTTTGACCCTTGTGGTTTAATAATGCTTTTAATAGAGGCTTCCCTCTCTGACCTCTGCATATTTTCCAGGCTCATTATACAGTCATTCAAGCTAATGATCATCAGGGGGCTCGTTATCTCCCAGTTTTGGCACGGCGCTCGACGCACGCGGCACTAGAGCAGGAGCTGTCAGAGGCCTGCTTTTCTGCTGAACAATTTTAAAGCCAAATCATTCACAGAAAAGGCTGACTTTATTACATGATGAATAAATGAATAGTTCTGTGGAGCAGAACTCTGCTTTAAAAGGAATAAACAGTTTGGCACTTCCTTAATGCTCGTGCAATTCCACAACACAACAATCACGTCTCCGTAAATGTATTTTCTGCTATACAACCGCGTCTTATTTCAGTGGAACTCAAGAGCAGCTGCCACAACCTGAACTTTCACTGTAATCACTGCTGTACTTACTGTACATTCGCAGCATTTAGAAGAAGATGGATAGAGTGATACCTGAACTTTAGGAGAGTGCTGAAGGCAAAATGTGCTTAGATTGCAGTCGGGCTGTGGGAGACGACGGGTGCTGAATATTTGTCTTGCATACCAGAACACTAAAACAGAAACAGGAAGCAAGTTAATTAGGGCTATGAACCATTCAGAGCTCAACTGAAAACGATGTAGATTCCAATTTACTTTTGTAAATTTGAATGAAAGCAGAATTGCAATTCAAAGGCGAATATAAAGAATTGCGAATTAATTCAAAGAAATTATTAATTATACTATATACTGTAGACTTTTGTATTTATTCACTGTGTGTCTGTTCGCAAAAGACTTGCAGTATATACATGGATAGATAGATAGACCGATAGAATAGCAGATGGATAGAACAGACAGAAACAGAAACATAGAATGACAGAAAGAAAGTTAGATGGATAGACAAAATGATTGATAAATAGATAGATAGATAGATAGATAGATAGATAGATAGATAGATAGATAGATAGATAGATAGATAGACAGACTGAACAGTAGATAGATAGACAGGATAACAGAGAACAAAAGATGGATAGACAGAACAGAGAATAATAAATGGATAGAACGACAGACTGGCAGAAAAATAGATTAAATGACAGAATGAACTTTAGATAGATAGATAGATGCAGATGGATAGACAGAACGACAGACAGAATGATAGACAGAACAAAGGATAGATAGAACACCAGACAGAACAATAGATGACAGAATGACAGACAGAATGATGAATGGATAGACAGAACAACAGAACTGCAGATAGATAGAACGACAGACAGAACAACAGATAGATAGATAGATAGATAGATAGATAGATAGATAGATAGATAGATAGATAGATAGATAGATTAAAGAGATAGAATGACAGACAAAATTATATATAGATAGATATGATAGACAAAAAAGATAGAACGATAGGCAGACAGAACAGATGGATAGATAGAATGACAGAAAGAACGACAGAATAGACGGATACAGAAAAACATAAAATGGCAGACAGAACAACAGATGGATAGACAGAACGATAGACAGAATGTGGATTATATAGATAGAATGACAGATCTGCAGATGGATAGACTGAACGACAGACAGAACGATAGATAAACAGAATGACAGACAAAACAACAGATGGATAGATAGAACGACAGACAAACATAGATAGATAGAACAACAGACAGAATAGACAGATACAGAATAGATCAGATAGATAGATAGAACAGCAGACAGGCAAACAATAGATGGATAGATAGAATGACAGATAAAATGACAGACAGAACAAGAGATATAGACAGAATGATAGACAGAATGTGGACTGCTAGAAAGAATCACAGACAGAATGACAGATGGATAGACAGAACGACAGACAGAACAACAGACAGAATAATAAATCGATAGATAGAAAAACAGACAGAACAACAGATGGATAGATAGAATGACAGACAGAACGACAGATGGATAGACAGAACGACAGACAGAACGATAGAACTATAGATAGAACTAGATAGAACGATAGATAGAATGATAGAACGATAGAACGATAGATAGAACGATAGATAGAACGATAGATAGATAGATAGATAGATAGATAGATAGATAGATAGATAGATAGATAGATAGATAGAAAGAATGACAGACAAAACAACACATGGATAGATAGCATGACAGACAAACATAGATAGATAGATAGATAGATAGATAGATAGATAGATAGATAGATAGATAGATAGATAGATAGAACAACAGACAGAATAGACGGATACAGAATAGATCAGATAGATAGACAGAACGGCAAACAGAGCATCAGATGGATTGACAGAATGACAGAGAGTATGATAAATGGATAGACAGAACAACAGACAGGCAAAACAATAGATGGATAGATAGAATGACAGATAAAATGACAGACAGAACAAGAGATGGATAGACAGAATGACAGACAGAATGTGGACTGCTAGAAAGAATCACAGACAGAATAACAGATGGATAGACAGAACGACAGACAGAACGACAGATGGATAGATAGAACGACAGACAGAATGACAGAATGATTAAAAAAGTGAACAATGGAACAAGCCAAAGACAAAACAAACAAATGATGCATAGATTTTCAAAAAGCATTATCTGTGTTGAATTTCTTTAAATTCCTATTTCTTTCATTCCAACTTCAGTGGGATGCAGCCAGTTCAATTCAAATTCACATTAATGAATTGAAAGGGAGATTTTTTTCAATTCAATACTCATTTGAATGAAACTATTTGGGACCTTCTAGATGACTAAGGGTCTTAACAGGCCAGAAAAAGTCAGGTACATGTGCCAGATCCTCATCCTGTGTAATGCCAAGGTCCTTGGCTTTCACTGAGGGAGAGATGATTGAGCTGTCTATAGAGATGGTGAGATCTTGGCGAGTATCACTTTTGGACTGAAGAACAGCTCGATTTCAGCTTCAAATGAAGGTTGGTCATCCAAGGTGAACTGTCTGCCAAATATCCACTGATCTGATATACACCTGAATGTAAGAAGATGAAGAAATGAGAAATTAACCACGTGTCATGTGCATAAGTGGCATTTTATAGAATACAAACTGTGCTAATGATCTAATAAATCTAAAAATAAAATAAAACAGCCTTTGTGTATCTATAAAATTCATAATTATTAAAAAAAATGGAAATTTGAAGAGCAGACATTTTGAAGACCACAAAGGAAATCAGGAAAACTGGAAACAAAGTATTAACTTCCTTTCTGCGTATTCTTGGAAAATTTAAAGTTAATGTCGTCTGATTGGTCAATGACACAAATAGATAAGTCTTATCCTGTGTGATTATGGCTCTAAGTCATGCACAACAAAAAGGCAGAACTTAAGCTTGATAAGCCATGCTCTTCATGCCGCCTCTCTGCCACTGAAAATAAACTGGGAACATGCAGTTACCACATTAGGAGAAGAGGTTATGCTTGACTGAGTCATTTAGTTATTTTAAACTAGTCAAGGCAAACTTTGAAGGAGAGCCTTGACTGGAATTTTATACAAATGTTGGGCGGGGTTCATTTAAGTCAAATTCAGACTCATGAAGTGCAAACCAGTTCTGCTATCGTTGCTGTTGCTTTGACACATGGCATTATGAAAGGTTTGCTCACAGAGCAACTCTTTGTTATTCAACCCTCAAGGCCTCATATAGTCATTTCAAGGGCCTACCCTCAATTAAAAGACACATAATCCAGGTATTACTTCTACTACTGAACAATAGGTAGCCAGTGAGTCAGCTAATTAACTGTTCGTGTACAGCAGTTAGCAGTAAGAATGTTAATGACTTACACTGTCAGAACCTGGTCTAACAGAAACTTCATTAACAGAGCTGACATGAAAATCAACATGTGTGAAAAAGAATATTTAATTAGAAAAATCATAGGTCAAGACTTTTTATTTATGATTAGATAGCATTTAAAAGATCCTTACTGATAGAATGATAGATAGAGTGATACCTGAACTTTACTTGAATGGAATCGTTAGAATGACAGAACGATAGATAGAATGAAAGACAGAATAATAAACAATTAGATAGAATGACAGACAGAAAGATAGATGATTGACAGAACGACAGACAGACAGACAGACAGACAGACAGACAGAACAATAGAACGATAGACAATGATAGATAGAGCAATAGATGGATAGACAGAATGGCAGACAGAATAAAAATGGATAGACCGATAGAATAAAAGATGGATGAAGAAAATGACAGACAGATGGATAGATAGAATGACAGACAGAATGATAGATGATAGACAGAACGACAGACAGAACAACAGATGGATAGATAGAACGACAGACATAATGATAGAGCAATAGACGGATAGACAGAATGACAGACAGAACAAGAAATGGATAGACCGATAGAATCAAAGATGGATGAAGAAAATGACAGAACAATAGATGGATAGACAGAATGACAGATAGAATGACAGAACGATAGATAGAATGACAGAACGATAGATAGAATGACAGAACAACAGATGAATAGATAGAATGACAGACAGAACGATAGATGATAGACAGAACAACAGAGAGACAGAACAATAGATGGATAGACAGAACGACAGATAGAAAGACAGAACGACAGATAGAATGAAAGACAGAATAATAAACGATTAGATAGAATGACAGACAGAAAGATAGATGATTGACAGAACGACAGACAGACAGACAGAACAATAGAACGATAGACATAATGATAAATAGAGCAATAGATGGATAGACAGAATGGCAGACAGAATAAAAATGGATAGACCGATAGAATAAAAGATGGATGAAGAAAATGACAGACAGATGGATAGATAGAATGACAGACAGAATGATAGATGATAGACAGAACGACAGACGGAACAATAGATGATAGACATAATGACAGACAGAACAATATATGGATAGATAGAATGACAGACAGAAAAAAAATGGATAGACCGATAGAATAAAAGATGGATGAAGAAAATGACAGACAGATGGATAGATAGAATGACAGACAGAATGATAGATGATAGACAGAATGACAGATGGAACAATAGATGGATAGATAGAATGACAGACATAATGATAGAGCAACAGACGGATAGACAGAATGACAGACAGAACAAGAAATGGATAGACCGATAGAATAAAAGATGGATGAAGAAAATGACAGACAGAACAATAGATGGATAGATAGAATGACAGACAGAATAGATGAATAGACAGAACGACAGACAGAACGATACATTGACAAATAGAATGAAAGAACAATAGATCGATAGACAATGACAGACAGAACATGAAATGGATAGACAGACTGATAGAATAAAAGATGGATGAAGAAAATGACAGACAGAACAATAGATGGATAGATAGAATGACAGACAGAACAACAGATGGACAGACAGAACAACAGATAGAATGACAGAACAATAGATGAATAGAGAGAACAATAAATAGAATGACAGAACGATAGAACGACAGACAGAACAATAGATGAATAGACAGAACGATAAATAGAATGACAGAACGATAGAACGACAGACAGAACAATAGATGAATAGACAGAACGATAAATAGAATGACAGAACGATAGAACGACAGACAGAACAATAGATGAATAGACAGAACGATAAATAGAATGACAGAACGATAGAACGACAGACAGAACAATAGATGAATAGACAGAACGATAAATAGAATGACAGAACGATAGAACGACAGACAGAACAATAGATGAATACCTCGAACGACGGAGAATGATAGATGGACAGAACAAAAGAACAATAGATGGATAGACAGAATGACAAACAACAATAGATGAATAGACAGAACAACAGATAGAATGACAGACAGAACAATAGATGGAGAGAATGACAGACATATTGATAGATGGATAGATAGAATGACAGACAGAATGATAGACGAATAGACAGAACAACAGATAGAATGATAGACAGAATAATAGATTGATAGATAGAATGACAGACATATTGACAGATGGATAGATAGAATGACAGACAGATTGACAGATGGATAGATAGAACGACAGACAGACGAGCAATGGATAGACAGACAGAATAAAAGATGGATAAAGAGATTGACAGTCAGAACAACAGATAGAATGATAGATGATAGGTAGAACAACAGAGAGAACGACAGATAGAATGACAGACAGAACTATAGTTGGATAGTGAGAACAATGACAGAATGATAGATGACAGATAGAATGACAGACATACTGACAGATGGATAGAATGACAGACAGAATGATAGATAGACAGAACAAAAGAACAATAGATGGATAGACAGAATGACAAACAACAATAGATGAATAGACAGAACAACAGATAGAATGACAGAACAACAGACAGAACGGCAGATCGAATGACAGACAGAACGATAGATGGAGAGAATGACAGACATATTGATAGATGGATAAATAGAATGACAGACAGAATGATAGATGAATAGACAAAACAACAGATAGAATGACAGACAGAATAATAGATTGATAGATAGAATGACAGACATATTGACAGATGGATAGATAGAATGACAGACAGAATGATAGTTGGAAAGATAGAATGATAGAAAAAAGATGGATAAAGAGGAATGACAGAGCAATGGATAAGATAAATAGAACAACAGACAGAACAACAGATGAACAGACAGAATGATAGATGGATAGAATGACAGATTGATAGATGGATAGACAGCATGACAGACATACTGACAGATGGATAGAATGACAGATTGATAGATGATAGATAGCATGACAGACATACTGACAGACAGAATGAAAAATGGATAGATAGAATGACTGACAGACGATAGATGTATAGATAAAATGACAGACAGAATGATAGATGGATAGAACGACAGACAGAATGATAGTTGGATAGACAGAATGATATGATGGATGAAGAGGAATGACAGAGCAATGGATAAGATAGAACAACAACAGACAGAACATAGATAGATGGATAGATAGAACGACAGACAGACGAGCGATGGATAGACAAAGATAGAAAAGATGGATGAAGAGATTGACAGAACAACAGCCAGAATGATAGCTGGAGGTAGAACAACAGAGAAAATGTCAGACAGATAGACAGAAGGACAGACAGAACTATAGATAGATAGAGAGAACCATGACAGAATGATAGATGATAGACAGAACGACAGACAGAACAATGAACAGTGAAAATGGCCGTTTACCGTTACCTCCTTACCTTACTGTAACATCAAGGCACCTCTTGGTTCAAATTTATCCAGCCTTATCCAGCCTAGACCAGGCATATGCATTATTATGATATGATATTATGATTTTATGTTTAGGGCCCTATGAAAACACAGACAAAATCGCAGAATCCAGTCACAAAAATGGAATTTACTTTATAATGCAGAATGTCAAGGAAATGGCCATACTTTGGAGAAATGAATCAAACATAGGTCAGTACACTTAAATCAAAATGCGATATGGACTAGCGTCTGTGAATATTAAGCTGCAAAAATACTATTTAAATATGAATACTGCATGTTCAGCGTGTCTCAATGTGAATGAATGGCGCAGATGTGCGTTTTGTTTACTACACACATTGCCTACTGAAGCGTGTGTGACGCTCGCAGTGTTTTTTAGCCTCTGCTGCCTCGATATATGAACAAATAAACTTAATCTCTTCTTTTGAGAAAAAACATCTTCATATATATATAAACAGTAACTTAAAGGTCTTCACAGCAACCCGTCAAAATAAAAGTTTGGTTGAACTTGAAGAAACAATGTAAATTTAAAACAAATAAAAAAAACACAGTATCTCTAAATAAATATGATGTCAAATGAAAGGAAAGTCATTTGAAACTTTTTTTTCTTTGGAATAAAGTGATAAATCATTCATAATAAGACCAGGAATATGAATATGAAGACAGAAAATGCCATACATATTGATGTTATGTTGACTTCATGGGCATTGACAGCAATAATAGGCCTGGTCAAAGCACTGGCTGGGGATCTGCATCCAAAGCAACATCTGCTGGTGACCAGCTATGCTCCTGGGTACTGTGACCAGCACTGCTTTGTCCTTTGATAGCTGCACACACGCACTCATGGGGCGGCGGGCTGACGCTGTCGGCCTTCACCGGGGAAATCATAATAACATACGACATAGACGCGGCTTTTGAAAGCCGCTTTGAAATAAGGGGGCGTTTAGACACAGAGAGAGATTCACGCACCTTCAGAAGCCAGCGCCGCACACTGCAGCTAAAGCCAGAGCAGCACACCATCCATCAACAGCAGACACTGCAGCACAACAGAGCTTAATAAAAGAGAGCCAGGGCCGAGGTTGAGGCTTTGTGTCTCAAACCTGCACGAAACTGCAGCACATTATCGTTAACATAGGGCAAAGAACTAGCAAGGAAAAATATTGTATTAAAGAAAAAAAAGAGAAAGTTCTAACTTAATCTCACAACTTCTATGTGGTCTAGTATAAAATTAAATAAAATTAAATAAAATTAAAAATACGATCAACTGATCATTAACCCAATTTGCACAGTTATTGTTAAAAAAGTTAATTCTAAAAAGTAAAAAGCTATGTTAATTATAATAAATCTGAAATTATATATATATATATATATATATATATATATATATATATATATGAATGAATATAATTAATATATTTTAAAACAAAAAAACTAAAACAAAAGCCAAAAGCACATAACAAAATGATTATTCAAAACTTTAAAAAAAATGTAAATTGTAAAAAACTGAAAATTTTAAAAGAAAGAAATTGGAGTTTTCAATGGAATGAACTAAACTGAAACTATAAATATGCATGACAATATAAATAAAAAAATAACTTCTGAATATTGGTGTATTCTGGTCTAATAAAATCAAATCATTGAAAGTTTGCATTGTTATTGTTAACAATGTTTAAAACATGTTAATTAAAATAAAGCTGACATGAAATATATGCATATATTTAATATATAATTAATATATTGCAAATAATAATCTTTAAGAAAGCAAAAATGAAATAAATATAAAATAAAACTAAATTAAATAAATTAAAGAAGAGGAAAGCACATGAACAAATTATTATTCAAAACTTAAAATGAAAATATAAAAATGTAAAATAAATAAATAAATATTTCTGCCTATCTGCCTCTGGTCTGAAATAAAATAGAATAGAATAAAATAAATTAACGAAGTAAAAAAAAAAAAGATTCTAATTAAAATTAAGCAGAAATGACCTTCTACCTTCTCTTCTTCTAATCTCCCAACTTTTGACTATTGGTGTATTCTATTCTCAAAATAAAATAAAATAAAAATAAATAAATAAATAAAATAAAATAAAAAATATGATCAACTGATCATTGACACAATTTGCAGTGTTGTTATTTAGTTTTTTTTTTAAATATGTTAATTAAAATAAAGCTTATATATATATATATATATATATATATTAGATAATAGATACAAGTGATCATTTTTAATAAAGTAAAAACTAAATAAATATAAATGAAAACTTAATATAAATGTTAAATATACAAAAGCACATAACAAAATTATTATTCCAACCTAAAAAGAAAAGTTAATTAAAATGAAAACTAAAAAAAATAAATAATAAAAAATGATATACATTAAAAAACCACTTAAATATACTTTTAAATACCTCAAATTCACGAAATCAGTCTGAATGATTCTTTCACAAATCTGTGAATCTTAAATTAACTGACTCAAAGATCTGGTCACAGCAGTAACAGTCAAGTGAGTAAATCTGAAAATCTAATAAGTCAATAACTTAAAATAGTACAATCCTAAACCGGCGTGCAGCAAAATGGTAACAGCAAAAAACACTCTCATGTAGTTGACCCAAAAGGCCTCTAACAAAACTCTTGAATATATTTCAAAGACTTTATGCCGTGAACTTTGCAAACTTTGAAGAAACAGTGAGTAGTTGCTGGGGGTCAGGAGGCTGACACAAGATCTGAGCGAATCAATCCATGCTGCTGAATCATAAATGCCCCAGAGTCAAGCTACTTGCAAATTGCTCAGCATATACTACAGCGTGTTTTATGTGAATATAACAAATTAAATATAAACTTTGATGGTACTATTTTGAAAGCGGAGTGGCTTCTGATAAAGTATGCATCATCATGGGCAGAAGAACAAACTAAGACTATACTGCATACAAATGAATCTTTCTATTCAACACCAAAACTAAACTGGAACTGACAACCAATGAAAGGCAAATAAAAATACAAACTATGATACAGGTTTTTTTTTTAGAATAACCCTGAGTATTCGTGGAGACGCATGTGTTGTAAAGAGTGCTGTGGTATTTGGATTGGAGAATGATGCTTGATTAAGCTTTTGTTGGTCTCTGTTTGAGGAGCCTCTCAACATCCAGAGGGGTTTGGCCCACTCATGCTCTCCCACCGAGAGCCTCTATTCATCTACACAGACCTTGGAAAAACCCAACAAGGCTATTTGAGAATAAATATAAATATAAAAAGTTGTTTAAAAAAAAAATTGAAATAATGATTAGCCCTCGCCCTGGTCAGAGCTGGGAGTCCCAGTGTGCCCTTTTCAAAATTAAAGTGGCAGTTCAAGCAAAAAACTAAAATTTTAATGTTTTTTGTAATCCGTACTACTAAAAGAAATATTTCGGGGACTGTTTTTCATGCAGTTATAAAGAATGGAGAATGAATATTTCGAAGTATCATGGTCCACATGCCTTAAAGAATATTTCACGTCTTCTGAAGTCATATATGATAAAAAGTCATACGATTCAATTTCATTCCGTGTGAGAAACAGAATGAAATTACAACCATTATTCACTGAAAGATCCAGTCTTAAACATAACATTTACATTCAGAGATTTAGCAGATGCTTTTATCCAAAGTGACTTACAAAAGGAAGACAATGGAAGCAATCAAAATCAACAAAAGAGCAATAACATGCAAGTGCTATGACAAGTCTCATTTAGCCAAACGCAGCACACTTAGCAAGGGATTTTTTAAATTATATAATACATAAAAAGAAAATATATAAAAGAAAAAAGAAAAAGCAAGCTAGTGTTATAGGCCTTCTTTTTGCCTTTTTTGTATAGAGAGAAGCTAGTGTTTGTCTTTTTTTTTTTAAAGAAAACAAGCAGTAGGCAAATGAATAGAGTATAAGTCTAAAAGGGCTTTGTTTTTTATTTTAAAGAATAGAATTAGAAAAGAGGGTGCTAGAGTTAGAGGGTCAGATAAAGATGGAAAAGATGGAAAAGTGTTTTTAGCCGATTCTTGAAGATTAATGGAAAAATTAATGTGAGAAACAGCAATATTCGATTTGTTCGAACTGATTGACTCAATGATCTGGTCACAATGATAACAGCAAAGTAAGTGATTCTGAGAATTAGTCTTTTTTTTTTTTATGAACAAAATCTTAGTCAATATTTTCAATAAATCTCTTTATTTGGTTAAAAAAAAAAAAAAAAAAAAAAAGAGTTATTTGTAAAATGAATCAGACTGATTTGGTTCTCGACCTAACTGAAACAGTCAAGTCAGTGAGTTCGCTATATTATCTAAATAATCTGGTTTTTGAACAAATTCTTTTGAGTCAATCTTATCCATGAAACTTTTGATTTGATACGCAAATCTGGCCTGAATCATTCATTCATGGATCTGACTGCTTCAGACTTTTTGTGAAGAATTCATTCCCCAGAGGTGATATTTTCAATGAATCTGTTGATTCAGTTTACAAAAAACAATCTGAATGATTTAGATTACAAACTAACTGACGCAGTGATCTAGTTTGTGAACAAATCATTCTTTTGACTCAATCTTTTCCATTAAATTTTTGATTTGATACACAAAAACCGACCTGAGGTTTCATTTATGATTCAGACTCAGTGACAGTGGTTAGCAGTGTTGGGTGTAACGCATTACAAGTAACGTGAGTTACATAATTAGATAAAAAAAGAATAATTCAAGTAACTAGTAAAATAACCATTACTTTTTTTTATTTACAAGAAAATATCTGAGTTACTTTTTCCAAAAATGTATTTGTGACGCGATCTGGGAAAACCCGTCGGATGTGGTCCTGGGAAGTTTTCAGGAAATTCAAAAAAAAAAAAAAAAAAGGTTGAATGTCAGTTTTTTGTCAAAATTAGGTTTTCAGTAAATTATTATTCTATAACATCTTGTCTATCATCTCTGAAAATATCTTGGCAAAATTCACTTGTTTAGTGCAGTAAAATTGCAATTTATTTGCAGCAAGCAGAAATGACTGTGTCTTTTCTCTAGCGTTAAGAACATGCTGCAAAGGTGCTTTCACCACAAAAACAGTTAACCTATCAAAATAAACAATTTAACATATTTAATAAAGGTGTATCAATGCACATTTCCCACCAGTCCTGTGTAAACTATTGCACGCAAAGTTGTATTTATTTATTTGATATCATAAGAGATCAACGCAGTCGGAAGAAGCTGCTCTCTCAAATGATCTTACTCGTCTAAATCTGCTCAAACCTGGTGATGTCAGTGCCCTAATTGATGTTATAATGGACTATTTCACATCCAGAGATGAAGGATCTGATGATGAAGTTACTAAAGAGGAGGAGTCCGATGACAGTCTGTTATATATAAAGACTATACCCATGATAATACAGTATAGTGCTCCTGACAGCTCTCCTTAAACCTGTAAAATGAAAGTAAAACACGTCTCACTTTAAACCCGTTTTTCTCAAAATTCCTTTGCTAAAAATCATAGCTATTAGCCAACTTCAGATCGCCATAGCTTGTGTTACATTCAAGCTACAAAATAAAAACAGTTTTGGAAAGGGCTTGAACCCAGCTTTCATATGGTATCAAAACCTAAAAAAGGTCAAATTTCACCATGTGTTTGGTTTTCCCAGATCGCATCACATTTTATACCATTTTATTAACCAATGTCTTTGCTGCTGACCTTTGTTGATCCAATTCAGCCATACTAATAAGCAAAACTTACTTTAGATTAACATTTGTGCTTCATTTTTCTCAATGCTGGAGAGTGTTGAACTTCCTTCTCCTACAGTTCTACTGTACATAGGTGAATTTACTTTTTCTTTCAGCCTTAGGCTTATTTATTTCAATTTTAGGTGTGAAAGGGCTTTTACATGTGCTAAAAATCTAACTTTTATATTAAAAACAAACAAGCAAGCCCTGCCCAGATTTAAAAAGTAACATGAAAGTAATGTAATGCACCACTTTCCATAAAAATTAACTAATTATTGTGATTAGTTACTTTTTTACTGCAATACTGTAATGCATTACTTTTAAAAGTAACTTTCCCCAACACTGGTGGTTAGCAGTCAAGTCAACTGAATTAGTCTAATTTGTGAACAGTTCATTCTTTTGAGTTGATCTTTTCAATGAATCATTTGATTCAGTTTACCAAAAAACAATCCCAATTATTTATGATGTTCACAAATCAGACTGATTCAGTTTTCAAATGAATTGACGCAATGATCTGGTCACAGCGGTTCAGAATCAAGTCAGTGATTCATGAACAAATCATTCTTTTGAGTCAATCTTTCCACTGAATTAGTCCAATTTGTGAACAATTCATTCTTTTGAGTTGATCTTTTCAATGAATGTTTTGATTCAGTTTACCAAAAACAAATCTGAATGATTTATGATGTTCACATATCAGACTGATTCAGTTTTCAGACGAATTGACGCAATGACCTGGTCACAGTGGTTCAGAATCAAGTCAGTGAGTTTGCTAACCAAATAATCTGATTTGTGAACAAATCATTCTTTTGAGTCAATCTTTCCCATAATCTTTTGATTGGATACACAAAAACCAGCCTGAAAGGTTCATTTATGAATCTGACTGATTTAGACTCAGTGACAGTGGTTAGCAGTCAGGTCAACTGAATTAGCCCAATTTGTGAACAGTTCATTCTTTTGAGTTGATCTTTTCAATGAATCTTTTGATTTTGTTTATCAATAACAATCTGAATGATTTATGATGTTCACAAATCAGACTGATTTAGTTTTCAAATGAACTTGCTGAATGAATGATCTGGTCACAGAGGTTCAGAGTCGAGTCAGTGAGTTTGATAACCAAATAATCTGATTTGTGAACAAATCATTCTTTTGAGTCAAGATTTCCATTAAAAATTTTTGAATTTGTTACGCAAAACCAGTCTGAATGATTCATTCATGAATCTGACTGACTGGAATTAGTTCAATTTGTGAACAATTTATTCTTTTGAGTTGATCTTTTCAATGAATCTTTTGATTCAGTTTACCACAAACTGAATGATTTATGATGTTCACAAATCAGACTGATTCAGACTCAGTGACAGTGGTTAGCAGTCAAGTCAACTGAATTAGTCCAATTTGTGAACAATTCGTTCTTTTGAGTTGATCTTTTCAATGAATCTTTTGATTCAGTTTACCACAAACAATCTGAATGATTTATGATGTTCACAAATCAGACTGATTCAGTATTCAAATGAATTGATGCAATGATCCGGTCACAGTGGTTCAGAATCGTCAGTGAGTTTGCTAACCATTAATCTGATTCGTGAACAAATCATTTTTTTGAGTCAATCTTTCCTATAAACTTCTGATTGGATACACAAAAACCGGCCTGAAAGAAAAAAAAAAATGAAAAATTTGATACATAAAGCTGGCCTGAATGATTCATTCATGAATCTGACCGACTTAGTCCAATTTGTGAACAATTCATTCTTTTGAATTTACCTTTTTAATGAATCTGTTGATTCAGTTACAAAAAAAAAAAAAAACTAAACAAACAAACACAAATCACACCAAATTACTTTCAAACTAATTGACTCTGGTCTGGTAACAGTGGTTCAGAGTCGAGTCAGTGAGTTCAAATCATTCTTTTGAGTCAAGCTTTTCCATGAAACTTTTTATATACTTATTTGATATACAATATCAGCCTAAATGTTGAAATTAGTCACATGAATCTGACTAATACAGTCAGAGGTTGACAGTCGAGTACATTGTGAACTATAAAATGAATTAGACCGTTTTGGTGACTCATTGATCTGCTCAAAGTGATCGTCGAGTCTGTGAACTAAATTAATCATATTTGTGTCAATTCATAAATCCAAATAAACCAATCAATCTGACTGAAAATTTCATATGACCAATGGTTTCGATGCTTTCGAGTCCTTTTAAACATGGGATTGCAAAAATGAGACCAGGATTTGCATTTTTGAGTGAGCTGTCCCTTTAAATTTCACCAGCCATACGTGTTTACCTAGGGAAGAGCTTTCAATCCCTACATTTGCTCAGTTTTCTCATTTAGACAGTAAAATGGTGTGCGTGCTGATAACACAAGCGTCTTTATTAAGTATTACAATGGTCTTTTGTTTTGTGGTTCCTCGTGAAGGACAGTAAACAGGCCGCACTCGTGTAAATGAATATCAGATGTCACATTAACTTGAGATTACCTGTAAACATTTGTTCATGTTCGGGGTAATGATGTGGGTCAGCCACGCTCGCGTTCGGGTCTGTTTTTCTCAGATAATACACAAAAGCAGGTTAATGCCACAACGGGAATGAGCTGGGTATTAATCCATATAAACTCCACATCAGTGTCAGCGCTTAAAATGTCAGGCAAAGAGACAAATGAATGGAATTGAAATTAATTACCTCTCAGACGGAGAGCAATACAATCCCTCTTTCCCTCAAATGACTCCACACTGGAAAAGCCTCGGCTCCACATGAGCGGGATTATTGTACGCAGAGTGAATCAGAAATAGACTTTTATTTGTTTTAGAAACAGCACGGGCCAGGAATAGGCAGCGTAGGTGGACGATTTCTAGCTGAACTACGCCTCCTTTCCAAACTCTCCTAACAACAAACAGTGATATTGATTCCTGCGCTAAAGGCAGAATTTGTTGTAGACGTAGCTTAGCGCTGAGCTGTCGAGGGCTATCCCATTCGAAAAAACAAACAAAAAAAAAAAAAAGAGTCCAGCTTGTGCCATTTCCTGTTCCCTTCACAATTTCCTGTCTAGTCTCTTCTGTACCTTTTGAAATGGTGATAAATAATTAACTGCAAAAAAGGCACTTAAGCGGTAAAAAACAAGGTAAAACTGTGGTACTTTTATAATATGTATCATGTTACTGCATGATTACCATGTTCATTTACAATGGTACTGCAAAGTTACACGAAAAAAAAGTTAAACATTATTGTATAGTCTGATTACTATGGTACTACAGAGTTATCAAAGCACAATACTCCACAAACAGGAGTTCAGAGATCAAGAGTTATTTATTCAAGCACCATAAACGCTGCAGTCTTTCTCCTGCTTTCTCCTGAAAAATCTCCTAATATTCACCATCAGTTTAAGAGGAACACCGCAGCATCTGCGTGTCCGCCACAGGAAGAACAGCAGAGATTCAGACACACCGCAGGAAACGCAGTCTGTGGTGGAGCACAAGCTGCCTGTATCAGCAACACAGGTTGAGACAGACGACCATGGAGACCAGTGGAGGAAGAGATAGACAGGAGAATATAGAGTGAGACTTACTACAGACCATTATGGAAGTTATACAAAGAGAAACAGACCGAAAGTCAAAATTATGATTTGTTCATGGGTTTTGATCTGTTCCTCAAACAAATCCATTGAACAACTTCAGGAAACTTTGAATATGGACCACAGTCATATGGGCCACAAATCTGCGCAATCTGGTTCTCAAACTGACTGATTCACAGCAGTTTACAGTCAAGTAGATGAGTGTCACAGTTCGTGAGGAAATGGAGGGCAAGACGAAGATGAAGTTCAATGCAAAGTCTTTAAATTATAAACCAACATAGGCAAATACACAGGCGAAGGGCAGGAACACACGTACATAACTTTAATACCGGACAAAGAAACAACTAACTGAACCAACTAATAAAGGGATGCTAATAACAGACTGACAAGTGTGGATGATTAATTAATAATGACATAACGAGGGCAGGAACAGGAAAAGAGCCAAATATGGTCACATGAGGGAAAAACCAACACAAACAGTCCACAGGGGTGTGACACTTCACCCCCCTCCCGGAAGGCGCGACCTCGCGCCACAGAAAAGAAAAAGGGATGGACGGAGGGGACTTAGGAGTGGATGTGGGATGGAAAGAGGATGTTTCTATGTGCGTTCGAACTTAACGCAGGGCAGCTCGATCAAATTCTGACGTGAAGCAGTGCATCCCATGCAAATTTTGTCCGACTTGAGATGGCGCCGATGGCACGTGACTGAGTGGCATCAAAGTACCACGATAGCGATTCAAGACCAGCCGGCTAACTCAGCCGCTGCAGTTTTTGAAGAGTGGCTGCACGGGCTTTGATGACATAACAGCTGTTTCACAATTGGTCAGATTTACCACATGACAGCGATCACGGGGTTTTCGGATTCGGGTTTATTCTAACCTTTTTAATTCCCACAGTTGCAACAAATCTGTGTTTTTAGAATCGTATACGTTTTTTTTGTTTTTTTTTTACTGTAGTCACACGTTATCTGTATTCAAGTTTATTTCTGGTATTCTGTCATGGTACGTGAGGAGAAGAGCACAAGATGAAGATGAAGTTCAATGCAAAATCTTTAATTATAATCCAAATCAGGCAAAACCACAAACAAAGGGCAGGAACACACATACATAACCTTAATACCAGACAAAAAAAACAACAAACTGAACCAACTAATAAAGGGACGCTAATGACAGACTGACAGGTGTGGGTGATTAATTAAGCCAGGAATAAAGCCAAATATGGGCACATGAGGGAAAAACCAACACAAACAGTCCACAGGGGTGTGACAGTGAGTTGGCGAATCAGACTGATGATTATTTTGAGTCAATCTTTTTGCACATTCTGTTGATTCAGATTACAAAAGCAGGCCGAATGATTTGTAAAACGAGTCAAATGGATTTGGTCACAGAGGTTCACAGATGAGTCAATGGCTTTGAGAACCAAAACTAAACTGATTCCTGAACAAATTATTATTTTGAGTCTAGCATTTGTGACCCTGGACCACAAAACCAGTCTTAAGTAGCACGGGTATATTTGCAGCAATAGCCAATAGCCAACCCACTGTATGGGTCAAAATGATTGATTTTCCTTTTATGCCAAAAATCATTAGAATATTAAGTACAGATCATGTTCCATGACGATATTTTGTAAATGTCTTACTGTAAATATATCAAAACATTTTGATTAGTACTATGCATTACAAACAACTTAATTTGGACAACTTTAGGTGATTTTCTTAATATTTAGATTTTTTTGCACCCTCAGATTACAGATTTTCAAATAGTTTTCATCACAGCCAAGTATTGTCCTATTCTAACAAACCATACATCAATGGAAAGCTTACTTACTCAGATTTCAGATGATGTATAAATCTCAATTTTTAAAAAAATGGACTCTTATGACTGGTTTTGTGGTCCAGGGTCACACTTCTTTAAATGTGTTCACAAAACCAGTCTGAATGACTGGTTTTGTGAACACATTTATCATTTCTCAATGATCTGGTCACAGAGGATCACAGTTGAGTCAATGAGTTTGAGCACCAAATGAATCCAATTCCTGAATAAATCATTATTTTGAGTCTTGCTTTTCTTTGAAAACCAGTCTGAATGATTTGTTTACAAGCTTCCCATTTAAATAAAATTGAATCGGTGAGTTGAACTCAAAAGCTGTATCAGTATGAATCACTCACACACTGATTCATCTAAAAGATCCGACCTAAAATAGTGATTTGTTGATGGGTTTTGGTCTGTTCCTCAAACAAAAAGACTGAATGACTTCAGAAAACTTTGAATACAGTCATATGGCCTACAATACTGATCAATCTGGTTCTCAAACTGACTGATTCAGTGATTTGGTCACAGTAGTTAGCAGTCAACTAAGTGAGTTTTCCAATTTATAAACAAATGATTCTTTTGAGTTGATCTTTTTAAATAGTCTGTTGATTCAATTCTCTAACTGACTTAATGATCTGGTCACAGAAGTTAAGCGTGTTTGAGGAAATAAATCATTTTGGGTCTAGCATTTCTTTAAATCTGTTTACAAAACCAGTTTGAATTATTTGTTTACAAGCAATCAGATTGAATCAGTGAGTTGAAGACAAAAGCTCAGTATGAGTCATTTACACAATGATTCATCAAAAAGATCCAACCCAAAATAGTGATTCGTTAATGGGTTTTGGTCTGTTCCTCAAACAAATCGGCTAAATAACTTCAGAAAACATTAAATACAGTCACATGGATAATTTTTTTGAATTTTTTTCCATAAAAGTGCTGTTTCCTTTTGGTGCTTGACAGGCCCACTTTTCATTCATTTGCGTATAGGATACGCTTCATATATTCATGTTTGTTGATCGGATCGTGTCAGGACTCATTAACCATACCAGTACAATTCGTGACTAAATCACTCGCTCACCGATTTATTGAAAAGACCTGACTCAAAATAGAGATTCTTTCATGAGTTTTCATCAGTTGTTCCCATTTCTCATTCATTTATATCAAAAAGAATGGCTAGGATGTGATTCAAATGTTCACCTTTTGTGCTCCATAGAAAGTAAAAAAAAAATAAAAAATCAAGTTTAAAACATCATGAGGGTAAGTAGATGAACTTTCAGTTTGAGGTGAACTCTTCAAACTCTCCAACGAACTCACACTGTCATACAGACGGGCAGTGAAAAGATAAAGAGAGCTCATACTCAGAAGTGAAGGTTAGCTGACGAATAGAAGCGCAATGATAATTGACATTTACCGTTGAAATGGCCGTAAATGCAGAGACATGCAGAGACTAATCACCGGCTTCAGTACCATCTGTGTCGTCATCCGCTGGAAATGTCAGTGGCACTCAAGAGCGAGCCGGAGCGATCGGTGCTGCCGGCCGTATATTCCGCTGCCATTCTCATTTCATTTAGTGCAACAAAACGTCACTTTGGTCTCCTATTTGCTCCCTCAAAGACATCTGACAGGAGAGAATGGCTCCGTTCCAAACCCAACCGAGCTGCCTACCTACACAGCATTTTTAAGCACCACGGGCGAGCTCCAGACGCGAGGCTGCTCCAAACAGTTGGCAGCAAAATTATTCTGCCTTATAAGATCAATCGTTTTGGATGATATCTAACACAGTGCCGGATGTGTGTGTGTGTGTGTGTGTTTCTATTTTTAACAGCCACTTTATATTTCCTGTACGCCAGAAATAAAACTAGTTAATTTAGAAATGTCACAATTTGTCTCCCAGGATGCCTGACTCAGTGATACAACAGAAAAATATTTATTAGAAATACATATTAGTCAGTACTGAAAGTACCTGATAGAAATAGCAAAGAAAGAAATGGATAAAAAAAGAAAGAAAACAACTTCTCCCATGCTTTTGTGTATTTCTTCCATTTCGTTTTCTGTGCTTTATTATTACAGATTGCAAAAGCACATATATACTGAATTCTGCGGATCCCCTAAAGTGTCATTTGCAGAAAAACAAGTGAGAAATGTGAGAATTTTCATTTTCAAAAACTTTTGCATGTGCATAAGATATAACAAATATCCTATATGTATGTATATATATATATATCTTCTGGAGTTATTTCAAAACATAAATAGAATATTTATTTAAGTTTTATAAATTTCATTTACTTGATTTTAATAGTAAATACATTTATTTATTATATTTAATAAATATATTTTCTTATTGTATGTATATATAGTAATAATAGTTTGAAATGTATATGTACAATAAAATGTTTTATTATAAATATTTCTAATGTAATAATATTTTTTATATAATAAATATTGTAGTATATACATTTAGTATAATTTTATATAAATATAGCAATTAAAACATTTTGAAAATTATATTGATATATTGTTATTCTGTGAAATATAAATTTGTAGTAATATTTATTATTTGTAATTATATATTTTATGTTAAAATTTAATGACAGAAACAAATATCCTGCATTGCTATATTAATATAAAATTAATAATACATTTAGTAAAAATAAGTTAAAATAAAAAAATATATTCTAGAATTACTTCTAGGACATTCATTTATCATTTTTATTATATATTGTAAATATTGTAATATGTTTAATAGAATAACTATTTTAATATATGGATTTAATATTAATTATATATTAATATAGCCATGTAGGATATTTGCTATATTGAGATTATGTGACATTTGTAGTAATATTTAATACATGTAACTATATATAATATAATATATATAAATATAATATAAATAATTATAGAATGTTATGTTTAAATTTAATGGCAGAGAAACTCAGTATAACAAATATAGCTATATTAATACAAATACAAAATAAATGTAATAACTAATAATTAGTAGTAGTTATTAAATAGTAGTTATTTATCATTTTTATTATAATATTATAAATATTATAACATTTTAATATAATAAATATGGTAATATATACATTTATTATTATTATTATTATTATTATAGTATGAATAATTATAGAAGATTTTATGTTAAAATTTAATGGCACAGAAACTCACTATAACAAATAACCTACACTGCTATATAAATACAAAATTAATCATAAATTTAATAGAAATAAGCAAATAAAATATTCTATAATTATTTATAATTACAAATAGTACATATATTTGACATTTTATTATATTATAAATATTTTAATATAATAAATATTGTAATATACACATTTATAATTACATTTAGATTAATATAGCCATGTAGGATATTTGTCATATCGAGATTCTGTGACTTTAAATTTGTAGTAATTGTTAATGTTTGTAAATATATAATATTAATAATTATAATATATCATTTAAAATATGTTTAATATAATAAATATTGTAATATATACATTTATTATTAAATGTACATTAATATAACCATGTAGAATATTTGTTATATCAAAATATATCATTCAATTTGTAGTAATTATTTTTTGTAAACATATAATATTAATAATTATAGTATAAATAATTATAGAAGATGCTTTGTTTAAATTTAAAAGGCACACTGCTATATTAATATAAAATTAATAATACATTAAATACAATTAAAAAATTATTCTAGAATTACTTATAATTACAAATACTACATTTATCATTTTTACTGTAATATTGTTGATATTGTGAATTTATGTCAATATAAATGCTAAATAAATGTACTATTTGTAAATTCTAGCCCACACAACTATTTTACAAGTATTTATGATCCACAGAAACTATTCCTTAACAGAGCATCACTAAAGAAAATAACTATTCAAGATCGATCTGTCTTAAAATTCACTCAGTCTCATTTCTCTTAAGAAGGCAGCTGCTTATGTAAACAGCATACAGCGAGTCAGCACACACATTTTTATCTGCAGGACCAGAAACTGTTGTGCCATCCAGTGTCAGAGTCCTCTCACAGGACAAGGGACCACGAACTCAGGGCGTAACAAAAATGGAGTCCCCACAGCATTATGAAAAAAACAAAACCCTGAACCACAGAGCTGTAACAGAAAATGACTAACAGCAATGACCCTCCACAGTCACCTGATCTCTGTGTGTCATATTCTCTCAGTATTCAGAAACACACACGTACAGCAGTCTGTGGACTCTCTAGTGTAGTGTACTAATGTACAGAGGGGTTTTATGCATGAACGCATTCAGACACTTTGCTACGTCCAGCATCATGACACACTGAACACACGAGCCTCAGCAAGCGCTCTCATGCCGAAAGTTCAAGAACCGGGGAGAACGTAAACACTAACTGAAATGCTTCAGCAAACATCATGGCAAACAATGTCCCTCCATTAAAAATCAGCACATCACCAGTATTATATAAAATAGATGAACAATGCATGTTCACATGCACAATCTTATTTATAAGCTAAGCAAAGGTCATAAAAGGTCAAATTTTGAGTTTTATATCGAGTTCAATGTTATTTTAGCATCACTGGGACATTAATGGGTCAGTGACGTGACGCTATTTTTTTGTGTCCATATGGTTTAATTAAATTTAAAAGGGTTAAATTTTTAAAATAAATGTGCACAACAATTGCATACATGGACCAAGTCTAAATTTTCTGGTTTGAGATAATATTTGGGAATGACTGTAAAAATGTCGGTGTAACCGTAAAAAATGGAACCAAAAAATCTTGTTTTAAAAAGGTGAAATTCTCCATAAAACACCAGATCAGCTAGTTTGGCATAATCTTACATTAGTACTATTTAATAGTGAATAAAAATAAATGGAGCGCCATTATTCTGAATAATTATAATTAATTTGGTGAATTATGTGAGTCAACTCAAAATCCTGAAATGTCAAGGTGGTGTAACCACCATTCAAAGAGACATTTTGTTAATATTTTGCAAGAAGACAAAAGTGCATTGTTCTCACAAAAGTGCATTGATTTGCCTCAGGGGGTCTTTATTAACCCCCTAGAGCCATCTGGAACACTTTTTTATGATGGATGGATGAAGTTTATTGGACTATTGAATATCACCCATTCACTTTTAATGTTGTATTCATTTGAAAGAAAAAAGTCACCTATGATGGCTTAAATGAGGGGGGTTCATGGGGTAATTTTCATTTATGAGTGAACCATCCTTTCAAGCAATATATAGTATCATATGATATAATGTAATATATACATAAATGATTTAAGAGGTTAATAATGTAGCAGAAGGAAGTGGGTGTCCACATTTGAACATAAATTCATTGATGACAAAATGTTAGCCAAAGATTATAATTTACTGTAAAATCCAATTCATAAAGTTTCTGATATTAGTTTTATTACACATGAGTTCACTGTTCATCACTATGATAATTTTGTGTTGCCAGATTTTTTTAGCATTGAAAAAAGCACTTCAGCTGAACTTTTTGACAGTCATGCTTAATTTTCAGTATCAGTTTTTTCAACAAACAATGGCCTTTGGCTGTAGAAGCAACGTTGTCAGGTGGTGTAACTGGTTTGTGTCAACTGGAGTAACCAGTATTTTTCATAAAAATATAATTATATGCAGGAAAATTAATGTGGAATAAAATTTAGTACTCTAGTTTAGTGTAATAATATGGTTTTAAAATTTTTTTTACATAATTTGTCAAAGTTTATTTAGAAAACTGAGGTGTTTTCAGCAGTTCCCACCAAATATTGCAAAAACGCATTAAAGATTACATTTAGAGATAACTCTAATAAAATCTATTTTTTGTGTGATATTTTAAAATTATTTATTTTATAATTTATTTCAGTGAGTAAGCCACCATCTAGGTGGATAAAATATTTAATATTACTCATTCTTTGGGGGTTACACTATTTGACATTTTCATGTACATTAGTCTTAACTTTTGTAAAAAAAAAAAAAAAGTGCATTTTTGTCATTTTTAATAAAATAATATCAACATAAACATGGAGTGTACATTTTAAAATACCTGATGCTTGCTTTTAAAACAAGTTTTTAAATGGTTTTTGAATTTTTCATCTTGCCAACCCCTTTTTGTCACTGACCCTAATATAGTTTTTTTCATCTTTATATTTAACATTTTAATTTTAGGTTAATAATTTAATAAAGAATACGAATGTTAATGGTGTTCAAAGTGAAGGAAAGAGGGAAAATGTTTGCAAGTGCTCTCAGCTGGAAGAGAAATAGAGGAACTGCCGAGCCTGAGTGTAATCAAGCAAAAATAATTCATAAATAATCAAATGCTGTTGATTAAATTGGTAATAAAAGGCGCACAGATGAAACCCCGCTCATGTATTTTACAGCAGTTTGGAGGCCAAATGCTTGTCATCATATTTTTAATTTATAATGCTGACTTTCACAGGCGCGCTGGACACAGGACATTCTTTCATCTCTAATGCAATAAGCATTTAAGCAGTTTGGTACAACAATGCGCCAACTGAAGAATACAAGATCAGCAGTGGCGCATAGCCAAAACAGGCCACTTACAAGGCAGATGGAGCTTATTTCCTCCACAATTTGTAAGTGAATGTAGCAGACAACTATCTAAAAGCTCAATGCATCTGACAACTAATATACAGTGTGTACCAAAATATTTTATAGGAGTTATCTTACCTTTATCAATGATCAGAGTGTCCTTTTCACATGCATGCAAAAGGCTGATTCTTGATAATTTTCTTGATAAATTTCTGTTGAGGAAAAAGAATTAAAAGAGTTTCAGTTTTGTACTATAGAGGATAACTTTCACCAGACAACATACATATGATAAATAAATGATAATATATTACAATATATAAATACAAATATTTTCATCAGCTATTACTCCAGTATTAAGTGTCATGTGATCCTTCAGAAATCATTCTAATATGCTGATTTATTATTAGAATTATCAATGTTGGAAACTGCCAATGTTTTGCTGCCAAATATTTTTTTGCAACCTGTGAGTCTTTTTTCGGGATTCTTTGATGAATAACAAGTTAAAAAAGAACAGCATTTATTAAAAATATTAATCTTTTCTAACAATATTAATCTATTAAATATTAATTAATTTTTTGCCAGTATTTGTCCATGAAGTTCACACTTTGTATTTTTTCCTCTTAGTATTCAACACTGGTAGGCCCCTCAGTGCCCTTTTCTCTAAGACACTTAAGTTCAGGTCACAAACCTGAAGAAGAATAGAACCTTCTCTTGAGGGTCGGCTAAATTTATTTCCATGACTTTCACTTGTTCTCACTGTAGAGCAGTGGCATGAACTTATTACAAGGACAATCCCCTTGGAGTAACCTGGGGTTAAAAGCCTTGCTCAAAGGTACAATGGTAATGGCTCATGGTTGCTTCTTGTGGGGAACAAACTAGCAACCATCCAGTTACCAGCACTGGGCTTTAATTGAGATCACCCCTGCCAAAAAATATAACAAAACAAGTAATTAATAATATATAATTTGAGGATATTTGTCTCTTTATTTCATGTCATCAGTGTTAAAAACATTGTGAAATTGCTTGCAATATCAGTTCATAGTAATGCTCGCACCAAAATAAAATAAATCATATTAAATATAATAAAATTACACTTTGTATCTCAAACAGCAGAGCATGGCCCTAACAATGACAAGGTCATAGGTTTAAATCTCAGGGCATGCAAGTAGATAAAACTTCTTACAAATACATTAATATAAAATCTAAATAAAATCATGTAGTTTAAACAGTTGAGCATGTCGCTGACAATGCCAACGTCATAGGTTCAAATCCCAGGGCAACTGAGAATTGATCCAATTTTTGGATTAAAGCATCTACCAAATGCATAACTTTAAAATAAGATAAAATAAAATCTTGTATCTCAAATAGCAGAACATGGCACTAGTGACGCCAAGGTCATAGGTTCGAATCCCAGGCCAACTAATAATTGATCAAATTAGTTTCAGTGCTATGTTGCTTTGGATAAAAGATTCTTCCAAATGTAAATTAAAATAAAAGCACGTAGCTCAAACAGCAGAGTGCGATGCTAACAACGCCAAGGTCATAGGTTCAAATCCCTGGGCAATTGGGAACTGATACAAATTTTGGATTAAAGCATCTACCAAATGCGTAACTGGCCAACTAAGAATCCCAGGCCAACTAAGAATTGATCAAATTAGTTTCAATGCTATGCTGCAATGTGGTCGCTCAGCTTTTTTTAGATTTGATTTAATGGTGTAAAAGATTTGAACAAAGAAATCGACGCACATTGGCCATGACTTGATTGCAAAAACAAATATTAGACGAGTAAAGAAAACAAGGTATTTATTAAAAGAATAACCCCTTTATTCAAACATATGAACACAGGAAACCACTGTTAACAGGTTAATATAACATTTCCCATTTCATGACAAATCAAATAATGGCAACTTACTGTATAATATTGAACACAGAGGTCGCAGCCTCCAAAATAAGCCGCAGCGATGATTCTTCTTGGAGTGGCTGCGTGTGCTACGTCTTCTTTTTCTTTGACAGGTGTCAGCGTTAAGGTGCAATACTGCCACCTGGGAGGTCAACCAGGTACTGGCACCTGAGTAGGCATTTTAAATATTGTGGTTATCGCCAATACCGGTATATTGTCACACCCTAAATTAACACGATGATTTGAATATCACAGTTATCGTCAATACCGGTATATCGTGACTCCCCTACTTTATATAAAAGCTTATATCAAATGTAAAACAAAATCCTGTAGTTTAACCAGCAGATCATGGTGCTAGCAACACCAAGGTCATAGGTTTGAATCACAGGGCGAACAAGAACTGAAAAAAATGTGTTTAAATGCTAAGACACTTTGTGTTAAAGCATCTACTAAATGCATACATTTAAAATAATAATAATAAAAAAATTATCAACTGTGTTTCAATGCTAAGATGCTTTGGATAAAAACATATTCTAAATGCACAGATGTAAAATAAAATCCTGTAGCTCAAACAGCAGAGCATGGTGCTAACCACACCAAGTGGTTCAAATCCCAGGGCAAGCAAGAACTAATAAAATGTGTTTAAATGCTGCATCACTTTGAATAAAAGCATCTTTCAAATGCATTCGTGTAAAGCAAAATACATTTCCTGTAGCTCAAACAGCAAAGCATGCCCCTAGTAACACAATGGTCATAGCTTCAAATCCCAGGGCAAGCTACAACTAATAATATGTGTTTCAATGCTAAATCACTTGGGATAAAAACATCTTTCAAATGCACAGATGTAAAATAAATCCAAAAGTAAAATAAAATCCTGTAGCTCAAGCAGCAGAGTGTAGTGCTAACAACACTAAGGTCATAGGTTTGAATACCAGGGCAAGCAAGAACTAATAAAATGTGTTTAAATGCTAAGTCGCTTTTGAAAAAAAGCACCTTTCAAATGCATTTGTGTAAAATAAATTTCTGTAGCTCAAACAGCAGAGCTTGTCACTAACAATGCCAAGGTCATAGGTTTGAATCCCAGGGCAAGCAAGAAACAAAAAATGTGTTTAAACATTAAGTCGTTTTAATAAAGTGTCTGCCAAATGAATAAAATAAAATGCTTACCATCAGTTTTTACTGAAGAAACTGCCATTTGGGATAAATGGGAATGCTTATAGATAGCTTTCTCCAAAAATGTTAGAGCTCGTATTTTGTACAGTCCATTAAATCCTGAAAAAAGTCCATTATACTAGTACATACAGGATAACATTATAATGTAAACCTGTTAACTGCTACTCTCACTATCAAATACTCTTACATATTAAACTCACAGCTCACCTCATTTAACGTCGGGTAATTGAGAAAATGTATTCAACAGCACGAAAGCAGGGTTCCCGAGCCCCACTCCAGAAGCAGAGATGTAAGCGTCGTGCCACAGTGTCAAACTACATTACACCACTTGATACGCATAACAGCCACTGTAGAGCGGATAAATATCACTGATCAGCCCACAGATGTGCAAATGTGTCAGTGGGATTAAAAACACCATTGTTTTGGAAAGAAACCAAAGCTCAGATGTCTACACAGTCACAGAAAAAAAATGTGCAGACTCATTTCACAGATTCCCACATTTCAGTCTAATATCATGCCACTGCGAAACCTCACTGGTCCAAAATCCTGCTCCACAAAACCTTATTATAAAATTTGTTTAAATTTTACTCCCTGCGAGAAATACTGCAAACAGAGTAATACAAACAGTGAATGGTTAGAATTCCGATATCACTAGAATATCGCACTCCCATCAGCCAATCAGATTCGAGGACACAAATGGTGGAATTCCGATATCGTTAAAATATCGCACTCTCATCAGCCAATCAGATTCGAGGACACAAATGGTGGAATTCCGATATCGCTAAAATATCGCACTCTCATCAGCCAATCAGATTCGAGGACACAAATGGTGGAATTCCGATATCGCTAAAATATCGCACTCTCATCAGCCAATCAGATTCGAGGACACAAATGGTGGAATTCCGATATCGCTAAAATATCGCACTCTCATCAGCCAATCAGATTCGAGGACACAAATGGTGGAATTCCGATATCGCTAAAATATCGCACTCTCATCAGCCAATCAGATTCGAGGACACAAATGGTGAAACGGTTGGAGTCCTGATATCGCTAAAATATCGCACTCTCATCAGCCAATCAGATTCGAGGACACAAATGGTGGAATTCCGATATCGCTAAAATATCGCAATCTCATCAGCCAATCAGATTCGAGGACACAAACGGTGGAATTACGATATCGTTAAAATATCGCACTCTCATCAGCCAATCAGATTCGAGGACACAAATGGTGGAATTCCGATATCGCTAAAATATCGCACTCTCATCAGCCAATCAGATTCGAGGACACAAATGGTGGAATTCCGATATCGCTAAAATATCGCACTCTCATCAGCCAATCAGATTCGAGGACACAAATGGTGGAATTCCGATATCGCTAAAATATCGCACTCTCATCAGCCAATCAGATTCGAGGACACAAATGGTGAAACGGTTGGAGTTCTGATATCGCTAAAATATCGCACTCTCATCAGCCAATCAGATTCGAGGACACAAATGGTAGAATTCCGATATCGCTAAAATATCGCAATCTCATCAGCCAATCAGATTCGAGGACACAAACGGTGGAATTACGATATCGTTAAAATATCGCACTCTCATCAGCCAATCAGATTCGAGGACACAAATGGTGGAATTCCGATATCGCTAAAATATCGCACTCTCATCAGCCAATCAGATTCGAGGACACAAACGGCGAAACGGCTGGAGTTCAGATATCACTAAAATATCGCACTCTCATCAGCCAATCAGATTCGAGGACACATAAAGCAAAACGGCTGGAGTTCAGATATCACTAAAATATCGCACTCTCATCAGCCAATCAGATTCGAGGACACAAAAAGCAAAACGGCTGGAGTTCAGATATCACTAAAATATCGCACTCTCATCAGCCAATCAGATTCGAGGACACAAAAAGCAAAAAGGCTGGAGTTCAGATATCGCTAAAATATCGCACTCTCATCAGCCAATCAGATTCGAGGACACAAACGGCGAAACGGCTGGAGTTCAGATATCACTAAAATATCGCACTCTCATCAGCCAATCAGATTCGAGGACACAAAAAGCAAAACGGCTGGAGTTCCGATATCGTTAAAATATCGCACTCTCATCAGCCAATCAGATTCGAGGACACAAACGGCGAAACGGCTGAAGTTCAGATATCACTAAAATATCGCACTCTCATCAGCCAATCAGATTCGAGGACACAAAAAGCAAAAAGGCTGGAGTTCAGATATCGCTAAAATATCGCACTCTCATCAGCCAATCAGATTCGAGGACACAAACGGCGAAACGGCTGGAGTTCAGATATCACTAAAATATCGCACTCTCATCAGCCAATCAGATTCGAGGACACAAAAAGCAAAACGGCTGGAGTTCCGATATCGCTAAAATATTGCACTCTCATCAGCCAATCAGATTCAAGGACCAAAACGGTGAAACGGCTGGAGTTACGATATCGGTAAAATATCACACTCTCATCAGCCAATCAGATTCGAGGACACAAACGGCAAAACATTAAGCAGAAGAGCAGCTTTTAACATTGATAATAATAGCACATTTTTCTTTAGCAGCAAAGTGACAAAAGTAATGCTGAAAATTCAGCATTGGATCACAAGAATAAATTTTATTTTAAAATGTATTCAAATGCAAAACCGTCACTTTATATTGTAATGATATTTAACATTTTTATGGTATTTTTGTTTTCTCTAAATGAATAATTTAGCAGATTATTTTCATGCTGCATGTTTAAAGTAAGTATCAGTTGACAGTAATGTTGTTTATCAGGTTTATTTTTTCCCTCCAGCTCTGTGAAACTGTTAATGAAAGAACTTGATTTTGCTATTTTCAGATATTTTAACAAGTTCACAGACACAAAAAATGAGTGATTCGCCACAGCACAAACACAGACACGCATAGCAGAGTCTGTATTATTTTTCACTGCATATCTGAGCAGTCAAAAGCAGCAGCCTGGTCCTGTAGAACATATACATGCGTGCATCTCCATCCACCCACATTTCTTTGTCTGTAATACAACGGGAGCTCTCAAAGCCGCTGGAGAACATGATCAGATGAATACAGAGGCACTTATCAGTCAACAGAGAGAAAATATGTTGCCTTCGAACAGACATGGCCGTTTTTAACCCTGTGCCAAACAGGTTTTTCCCTATCCTGAATGATGACAGAACTCAAGAAGTGAGGCGAACGCAGACAACGTTTTGTGTTCAGCATTTGCATAACAATTCCTGACCTTTCGCTGACATTTAATCGTGACCACAAATTTCTAATCAGCCCTTAATAATGAGAGCGGCGATGAGGCACTCTGACAGACCTGCCGCTCCCAGCATGCACCGCTGCAATCCGCGTGGATTTCGGGGATATGAGCACAAAGGTTATCCTGCGAAAATACCACTAGAAAGTTCCCCACAGAGACACCGCTATGATCCATGCGCCCACCGCTAAAATTAAAAAGCTGCCTGTGACTCATTAAAGAGTGAAGTTATCACACTTAAGTAGGGAATATAAAATATTTTTTATAAGTTATTTAATATTTTAGATTTATTGCAAAAAAAAAAAAAAGTTTTCAAAAGCCTTCAAAAATATTGATTTAGGCCAATATTATGTACATAATATTACGTAATGTTTATAAATGACTACTAGTCCGTCAGTGGAACAAGTCAAAACTGATTATTTCTATGTTGGGTGTTAAAACTAAATTAACAGCAAGCCACAGGAATAAATTACATTTTATATTTACATAATTTACATTCATTTTACATTAATATAATTACGTTCAATATATAAAAAATTAAAAACAGCTGATTTTACTGTTTTACTAACAATTTTACAATATTGGTAATATTATGTAATATTTCTGTGCCTATTAAAAACTCAAAATTCAAGATGGTTTCTCTAAATAAATTCACAGGAATAAATTACATTAAAAAAAATAAGTTGATAATATAAATAAAACATAAATAATAATACATTAATAACAAAAACATAAAACACTAACAAATAGAAATTTTGAAATATATATATATATATATATATATATATATATTATTATTATTATTATTATTATTATATAAAATGTACAGTACAGTATTTTTGATCAAATAAATTAAGCTTAGTGAGCATAAGAAACTCAAAAATAAATAAATAAATAAAAAATCTGACCGAATGCTTTTGAATGGTAGTGTACATCGATTTTTATATTAATAATCATTAAATAAGAATGTTTAAACAAAATATTACTATTTTTACTTATATATATATATATATATATATATATATATATTTTTTTTTTTATCAAATAAAAATTTGGGTTGGTAAGCATAAAAGATTAAAAAACATTAAAAAGAAAAACATTTGAATGTATTTGTATTGTATTTTAAAAAAAAATTACTGTAATATGTTAGATTGTATATTTTATAGCAACACATGCTTTTAGAAGCAATAAACAATATTAAATATTGGTTTTAGGTCAATATGATCTATACAATATGTAATATTTATGTGACTAGTAAAAAAATATATATATTTTTCTAAACATACATAATATATATATATATATATATATATATATATATATATATATATATAATATTTATATACATAGTATGATTTTGCTGATTTTTTTCATGTAATATGTTAAATCTAAATACATAGTAAGTCACAGAAATAAATTACATTTTAAAATATTTAATAATAATACAATTTGTAATATGCAAATTGCAACAATAATATTAAAAATATATATTTTTACTTTTTTAGCAAATTAAATTAAGCTTGGTGAGCATAAAATACTCAAAAACAGTTTTAAAAATCTTACAGACTACTTTTTTTGTAATGTTATATTGTATAAAATATTATAGAAAATGATTTACTGTAATATTTCAGACTGTACATTTTAGGGCAACAAATGCTTTTAGAAGCATTAAAAATATTAAATATAGGTTTTAGGCCAATATTATGTATGCAATATATAATATTTATGTGACTAGTAAAAAAAAATAAAAAAATAAAAATAATAATAATAATAATAATAATGATATATACAGTATATACATATATATATATATATATATATATTTTAATATAGAATATTTAAATACATAGTATGATTTTGCTGATTTTTTTCATGTTACATGTTAAATCTAAATACATAGTAAGTCACATAGCAAGAGGTTTAACAATAATACAATTTGTGATATGTAATCTGCAATAAAATAATTTAAAAATATATTCTTTTTACTGTACTTTAGCAACTTAGCAAATTAAATTAAGCTTGGTGAGCATAAAAATACTCAAAAACATTATAAAATGTATAAAATATTTAAAATTATTTACTGTAATATTTCAGATTGTATATTGGCAACAAATATTTTTAGAAGCATTAAAAATATTAAATATTGGTTTTAGGTCAATATTTTGTATGCAATATGTAATATTTATGTAACTAGTAAAAAAATCCTTTGTAATGTAAAAATGTAAAATGTAAAAATTTTACATTTTAAAATCCTTTAATGCACGGCAAACTGTTATTTATCCCTTACTTATTCCATGGAATATCTGGATACTGCAAGCCAATCAGAATCCAGTATCCAGACATTCCATTGAATAATTTATTTTAATGCTGCATGTTAAAACGAAATATACAGCAAGTGCATTGGAAGACTGCAATGTTCTTATAACAGCTCTGTGAAACTGCTAATGCAAAGCCTTGCTGATTTAGTTATTTTCAGATCATTAAAGAGTGAAGATATCACACTTAAGGCAGCGTTTGCACCGACTCTTCTCTCCTCGAAGAAAGCATATATCTGCACACAAATAAAAACAGTTCCCCTTCCTCTTTGAGTAAAACACTTTTCCTGCAAACATTCAAGCTGGGAACCTTGCCACAATGGCAGCATTCTAGGCTTCCCACTTAAGCAAATACAATTAACTCTAAATTAACAAGCCACACAACTGAACAGGCCCTGAGTAATAGTTTTATCGCCACCCTAGAAGTAAATCTGGCCGGTTTTTCGGCGTGGGAGCTTAAATACAAATATCTCCCGCAGCCAAACTAGCCGAGACAATGCAGCAGGAACTCTGGGATTTAGGACACGCACGGCTTCCAAATCCCATCCGCGCACACTTCTTCCGCCGAACGCTTGCGTATGCAGGTCGTGTGATGTGTAACGAAAGGCCAGTTTGATTTGGTGTTTACAGATGGCGCTTTTATCCTCACCGGCCCGGATGGACCGTCATGTCATGGCCGTTCTGAATAACATCTTACTAATAAACCCGTCAGCTTTTTTCCCCCCCCTCCGCACGGGGTCTTTACAGCGAGATGAGGAGAAAACATGAAAAAGAATATTTTCTCTTGTGACACTTCAAGGAAGAGAAGTGTTTGAAGAATTGGACCGGAGCTCTGGAACAGGTTTGATGAAAGAGACTTGGACGTGTTTAGCGCACACCTACACTCAATCATGCACATATTTTAGGCCCATATTGTCCTCGCTTGAACTATACTGTGCTTTCTGACATTGGATGTGGTATGTACTACATTCAGAGCATGTAATATGTTCTAGGGCATGCATGACTACACATTATACTTGTCGACTAGTCATCCAGAAAATAGATGACTAGTAGGCGAGTGAATGTTCAGCTTATGTAAATGACACATTGTGGAACATCAGCAGTCTGATGGCCTTGAAAGCTTCATGGTTCACTTATGACATGCTTTGTGAATGCAAAATAGCTAACATTCACTTCATTTTCATAGTTTTTGTAATTGTAAAAGCATATAGCCATTACAGGTTACAATAAATCGACATAAAAGTGAGTGAAAATAGACCAAAAATTGGAACAGTGCTTCCAAAATAATATAATATGTAATAAATAATATATAATTAGATTATACAATAATTAATACTACTATATATATAATAAAAATAAAATAGCATTTATTTATTGTAAAATAAAATAAAATAAGCATTGTGCATTATCAAAGCACATCCTAAGTGTTAAAGATCATAGTGATTTACTCAATGTTAAATAAAATAAATAAATAAAATTAAATTAAATAAAAAATTGTGACCTTCTCATCATGTAAAATAAAATACAAATAAATAAATGTACTTAAATGTTAAATATAATGGTTATTAACCCAGCTTGTAAAAAAAAAAATAATAATAATAAAAATGTGCTTTGGTAATAAACAATGCTCAAATTTTACTTCAAAGTAAAAAAAAAAAAAAAGTGACCTTCCCATTATGTAGAATAAAATAAAAATAAATAAATGTGCTTAAATGTTAAATATCATGTAAAATCAAATCAAATAATAAATAAAATAAAATAGGATGTAAAATAGTGCTTTGATAATGCACAATGCTTAAATGTTAAAAATCATAGTGATTTACTCATCATGTAAAAAATAAAATAAAAATAATAATAAATTAAATGATAAATACAAATAAAATGTGCTTTGGTAGTGAACAACGCTCAAATTTTACTTCAAAGTTGAAATAAAAAAAAAGTGTGACCTTCCCATCATGTAAAATAAAATAAAATAAAATAAAATGTGCTTTGGTAATGAACAACACTCAAAATTTTACGTTAAAGTTGAATATATATATTTAACATATATCGTGACCCACCCATCATGTAAAATAAAATAAAATAAACAAAATGGGATATGCTTTGATAATGCACCATGCTCAAACAGTAGTTCAGAGTGGAAAGATCAGTGATTTTCCCATCATGTTAAAAATTAAATAAAAATAATAATAAATAAAATAAAATAAAATAAATGTGCTCACATGTTAAAGATTGTGATGATTTTTGGTGATACACAATGCTCAAACTTAAAAGTGGAAAGGTCATGGTGATTTTCCCATCATATTACATATATAATGAAATAAAATAAACTATGAATTCAAAACACTCAAATATTAATACAAAGCGTAAAGATCGATTCCTAACATGACAATAAATATATACGTATAAATACATTTAAAGAATATATAAGAAATTCAGAATAGATTTTGTAAAAACGTGTCTTGATATTTGACATAATTACACTTAAAGTAATCCATCTTATATCTGAAAGGATTGTTTTGTATTGTCATTATTTTAATTGAAAAATACTGACCACTATTATACAAAATCAATCAACTTCACTCTCACATGAACCTATCAGCTTTCAGAAACACAAACACATTCCTATCAGTCAAATTAGTTAAAAAAAAAAAAACCCTCCTCTGTGAAATAAACGTTCCTTCATTAAGGCTGTAGAAGCACATGATTGCACCTCGAGATGCAAAACAGCCTTACAATGTTTGAGGCACATTTTAATTCATAGGCCGTGAAATTTGTCACTTAATAGTTTTAGCTTCACCTTCACCCCTGAACCTTAAAATAACTTTAAATAACCAAACTAATTATCAGCATCGCTGGTTAGACAGTTCGCTGATCTCTGAGAAGGCGGATTAGAGGAAAATGTGCGTATAATATCAGCGAGACAGTTCGAGCATATCTGCAGGGAGAATATCCATAAATATATAGGCTATACAAATATAGCCCGTTTTACAGCAGATACAAACAGACTGTGAAAGTGACTCAGGGGGCAAGGAATCTCATTAAACGTGCTGTGGAAGACAAAGCTTAACACACAGGAAGTGTGAATAGTGCGAGACAGGAAGTAGTCGGCGCTGCTCCTCTGTGTGGTGAATCATAATGCCGGCCTCTTGCTGGTGTGGGTCTGTTTCTTGTGAGTCAGCCAAAATGCTCTTAAAGGAGCCCTGTATTACAACACACTGTGTTTCAAAAAATGAAATAATATCTAAAATTAAACACATCATTTATTAAATGATAAAGCACCAGCATTTAAGCCACTGCTGCTTACCAAAAACGAGACACCCTTGTTTTTAGTATTACATTTTCCCCTTATAATTCATTTATAAATGTTAAAGCAAATTGATTCAAACCAAGATTTTTCTGTACTGAAAATGTACTAAATTCCCCAAATTTGGAGATGCACAATATCTCCCCACATCAGTTACCAAATATTGAAGTTGTGTGAATTGTGTAAATAAAATAAATTTGACTTTGACTTTTATCTCAGAATTGTGAGATACAAACTTGCATTTCTGACTGTTTTTTTCAGAAATGCATGATATGAAGTCAGAATTGTGAAATATAAACAGAAGTGCGAGATAAAAACTTGCAATTAAGGAAAGGAGGTGACATGTGGCCAAGTATGGAAGTCAGAATAAGTCTGAAGTCAGAATTGTGAGATATAAACTTGCAATTACAAGTAATCAAGTTTGAATTGGGAGATATAGTCAGAATTGCGAAGTAATAGTCAGAATTGTAAGATGCTGTATATAAACTTGCAATCGCGAGTTTTAAAGTCAGAATTGCGAAATAAAAACTTGCAATTACGAGTTTTAAAGTCTGAATTGGGAGATATAAAGTCAGAATTGTGAGTAAAAAAGTCAGATTTGCGAGATATAAACGTGCAATTATGAGTTATAAAGTAAGAATCATGAGTAATATAGTCAGTATTGCAAGTAATAGTCAGAATTGTAAGATACTGTATATAAACTCACAACCTACGAGTTATAACATCAGAATTGTGAGTAATAAAGTCATAATTGCAAGATATAAACTTGCAATCAAAAGTAATAAAGTCAGAATTGTGAGATATAAAGTCAGAATTGTTAGTAATAAAGTCATAATTGTAAGATACTGTATATAAACCTGCAATCGTTAGATATAAAGTCAGAATTGTGCGTAATAATGTCAGAATTAAAAGAAACTGTACATAAACTCGCAATTGCGAGTTATAAAGCCATAATTGCGAGAAGTAAGCTCACAATTACAAACTATAAAGTCTGAATTTTGAGTTAAAGTCTGAAGTCAGAATTGCTAGTAATAAAGTTAGAATTGTAAGATACTGTATGTAAACGCAACTGCGAGTTATGAAGTCAGAATTGTAAGATACTGTATATAAACTCACAATCGCAAGTTATAACATCAGTATTGTGAGTAATAAAATCAGAATTGCGAGATATAAACTTGCAATTACAAGTAATAAAGTCTGAATTGCAAGATATAAAGTGTGAATTGTGAGATATAAAGTCAGAATTAAAAGTTACTGTATATAAACTCGCAATTGCGAGTTATAAAGTCATAATTGCCAGATGTAAGCTCACAATTACGAATTATAAAGTCTGTATATAAACTGTATACTGTATATAAACACAACTGCAAGATATAAAGTCAGAATTGCAAGAAATAAAGTCAGAATTGTGGGATATAAACTTGCAATTATGAGTAATAAAGTCTGAATTGTGAGTAATAAAGTCATAATTGCAAGATATAAACTTGCAATCACGAGAAATAAAGTCTGAATTGCGAGATATAAAGTCAGAATTGTAAGATACTGTATATAAACCTGCAATCGTTAGATATACAGTCAGAATTGTGTGAAATAAAGTCAGAATTACAAGAAACTGTACATAAACTCGCAATTGCAAGTTATAAAGTCATAATTGTGAGAAGCAGACAATTACGAATTATAAAGTCTGAAGTCAGAATTGCTAGTAATAAAGTTAGAATTGTAAGATACTGTATGTAAACACAACTGCGAGTTATAAAGTCTGAATTGCGGGATATAAAGCCAGAATTGTAAGATACTGTATATAAACTCACAATCACAAGTTATAACATCAGTATTGTGAGTAATAAAATCAGAATTGCGAGATATAAACTTGCAATTACGAGTAATAAAGTCTGAATTGTGAAATATAAAGTCAGAATTAAAAGATACTATATATAAACTCACAATTGTGAGTTATAAAATCGTAATTGCCAGATGTAAGCTCACAATTACGAATGATAAAGTCTGTATATAAACTGTATACTGTATATAAACACAACTGTGAGTTATAAAGTCTGAATTGCGGGATATAAAGCTAGAATTGTAAGATACTGTATATAAACTCACAATCGCAAGTTATAACATCAGTATTGTGAGTAATAAAATCAGAATTGCGAGATATAAACTTGCAATTACGAGTAATGAAGTCTGAATTGTGAAATATAAAGTCAGAATTAAAAGATACTGTATATAAAAACACAATTGTGAGTTATAAAGTCGTAATTGCCAGATGTAAGATCACAATTACGCATTATAAAGTCTGTATATAAACTGTATACTGTATATAAACACAACTGTGAGTTATAAAGTCTGAACTGCGATTAAGTCAGAGTTGTAAGATACTGTATATAAACTTGCAACTGCGAGTAATAAAGTCAGAATTGTGAGTTTTAAAGTCAGAATCGCAGGATATAATCTAGCAATTGTGAGAAAAGCCAGAATTGCAAGACTTAGCCTAAATTCAGAATTGCAGGATATAAAATTTGTTTTTGTTCTTATTTCTCAGAATTGCAAGATCTATACTTGCATCTTACAAGTATATATACATATTATGTGTGTGTAAAAAATATTAAATGTATGTATGGATGAATGTATCATGAAAATATGAAAATAATACCACATTTTTATATTGGTCCATCCCTAAATGTAATCACTTTCAGTTTTGAACCACTTTTTATGAGTAACAAAAATGCAGACGAGTCAACAATGTAACTAAAACTTTAAAACCGGCTGTGATTCAAGGCCACACAGTGACGAGTGCAGATGGGAGACAATGCGAATGTGGAGTGACTTTGCTGTCGCGTTTGCAGGCAGCTGTGTGCTGTATAGCTGGATTTGGAGAGATACCTGTCCTCTCCGAACACACGGCTCCAGCGGACCAGGCCGATGCGATCTGAGCCCCTGTCTGATCCCGAGTCCGCAGGACTACTGCGCAGAGAGCTTCAGATGAAATCAGGACGCGGGCAGGACACCTGTCTGCTCTCATCTACACTCCATCTCTGACTGCGATTAAGGAGGAGGAAATACTGCGGTTATATGGGTTTCTGGAAATGGTTTTCACATCTCTACAAAATGCTACATGTGTGAATGTAGTAATAGGTGATAAATGATATGTACGAACAGCGTTAATTAAGATATAAGCCTAATTATTTTACCTACCTGACTGGAAATGATAAGAACGGACACAAATGTTGCCCTGCAAATCGTGGTTTAGCTTGGCCAAACATCTTTTGTTCCTCAGACAGTTTTTTGCACTCTACTCCTTGATTTGTTATAGCTAATTTTTGGCAGTCTTATAGTAGGCTACTCCAAATGTTTTTCTCGGTCCAAACGATTAGTACAGCCCAAAAATGGTTCTTGAATCATGAGTCGAATCAATTCGCTGTTTACCCAAAGATTTACGGCCCTACTGAAAACATATGAAGAGTTCAGATGCAAAACCAGCTAAAAGCCATCAAAAATGAGATGATGATACTGAATGAATGCTTTTCACACATATTATATATCCATCAAATACTTTTACTTCAAACTCGCTAAAATCCCACCCTCAGCCCAATTAGAAGTACCAGCACTTACACAGAAACCTATATATTGGAACCTGATGCAAAAGCGTTTTTTAAAGAAAGATGTCAGAAAAATGTGAACTTATTATATGCACTGTGGAATGCTTTAGCTGCGCTAGGCTACATGTTTTTCATAGTTGTATTTGCTTAATCTAAAACATTGTCATTGGATTTGAGCTATTGAGGTCTGTGTGAATCACCATCCGCTCTAATTAAGCTTTAAATTGAATTCAACAGCACAAGTGTTTTTCTCCGCGCTTCTGCCGAAGGCTATTCCACACTGACCAACTGCACTGAATGAGGAAATTGTGTTTATTTCATTTAATCTGGACGATGCCACTCTGAAATGGGTGAAGGGCATGTTGAGAGGAATTTCTCCAGCAATCTTCTTCCATCACATTTCTCATTTCTGCAACACCTTGAACTGAGATTTGGGACACACATCCTTGTTCACACAACCCTCAGCAGTTTATTCCAAACATAATTGCTGGACAAAGGTTAACCTTGCCTAGTAACACAAACACACATACATCACCAGCTCGAGGTTGTATACTGTAGTGTTTTGGAACATGGTAGATGATTTGTAGCTGGTCCAAGATGGATGACCTATTGGATCAGTACATAATTGTAGACAGCAGTAACCTAAACCAACTTCTATGTTCAATAAACCACTTTAAGCTTGTACAAACTGGTTGACCAGCTAACAACCAGATGTTTTCTAGTTTTAGTTAACTATAATTACCCTGAAGTAAAATCAAAACAGTAAAAGGTAACACTTTACAAAAAGGTTCATTAGTTAACTACATTAGTTAACATGAACTAATAATGAATATATACTATACTTATACAGCATTTATTAATCTTTGTTAAAGGGTACATAACATACACAGTTTCACCTAATCTCATGTTAATCCTGAGTACCTATAGAGTAGTAATGTATCCTTAATATCTCCAAAAAGTCTTTAGTTTTATTGTATTTATAAAAGAAAAATACAGCTTTCCGATTTTCTCCGGAAAAAGCCGAACTTCTGGAGGCGCGCTGTGGGCGGAGCTAAATTCGACGGTCACTCGCGCTGGGATTGCCAATAAAACAGACATTTGATGTTGTTTCACTTACCATCTGCAGTTCTGATCATTACCGGGATCTTTTATAGCCGGGACCACTCCATCTTTCAGTATCAAACAATGTGCAAATCCAGCATCGAACTGGTCCTCGTATATGAAACATAACATGCGAAACTCCATTGCTACCCAGGAAAAAGGAATTGTATCCACTAGGGATGTGCATCTCCATAACTGAGGCCGATGCGATACGCATCTCGATGCATAGCCAACGATACGATACTTTAAAGATACATGAAGCAGCTAGCGATGCGATGCGATACGATACACCCCTGTTACGATGCAGTGCGATCCGGTTTCGATTCGATTCAACACGATTCGATGCAGCATAATGGAATTAAACAAATATGATGCTATGCATTTCATGTTACAGATACTTGTACTTCTTTGTTTCAGATAACAAATCATAAATTAACTTAAGTGCCTTCTGATTTGTAGTGCATGACCCTTACACAAATAGGCTTTGGTAGTGCAAAATAAATAAATAAATAAATAAATAAAACTAAATGCTTTTTTCCTGTTCTGTCTCCACTTAAACTTTTAACAGCTCAAACATTTAACAGCGAAACAATTTCAATTTCAAACAGTCATTTCTAGGGCTGTCAATTGATTAAAATTCACTGATTTTATTCATTTTTTTTAATACCGTGAAATGGAGGCGCGCAAGATGTCTGTGCCCTAAACGATGTTAGTATATTTTACCATTTCACATCCAGAGATGAAGGATCGAATGATGAAGTTACTAAAGAGGAGTCCGATGACAGTCTGTTATATAGCCTAGGCTAATCAGTGCGCAAACAGTTGTGCTGCGCTCGCGTTTCTAAATTTTAACTACAACTACAAGGTACATTATTCGTGCTATTTAAACATACAAGGGGTGATCAGAAGTTCGGAGACTATACCCGTGATAAACAACGGGAAAAAAAGACGTTTGTTTGTGTAGTAATGCCGTATCGCGCTCCTGATAGCTCTCCATAAAAGTAAAAGTAAAAGTAAAAGTAAAACACGTCTCACTTTAAACCCAATTTTCTCAAAAATTCAATTCCTGAAAAAATTAATCATATTAGCCATTTTCAGATAGATATAACTTTTGTTATGTTTAAACTATGGACAAAATAAAAAAAACTGTTATGGAAAGGGCTTGAACCCAGCTTTACGTCAAAAACTAAAAAAGGTAAGATTTCACCATGTGTTGGGTTTTGCCAGATCACATCACATCACATTTCAGTAGACCCTCGTCCTCTACTACATTAACCTGCCTACATGCCACCCATTTCGCGATCGCTGTGGTGAGTCTATTGCCTGCTCAAGCGCCGCCGCCGCGGTTTGCCGTTGGCGAGGGGGAGGAGAGCTCTGCATCAGTTGTATGTTTCGCCATCAAGTGATACTTTAAACTTTATAAAGAAATAAATCGGGTTTTACCGATGCAAATATGTTAGAAACGATGCATCGCGATACAAATGCCAATTTGTATCCGATGCACACTTTTTAAACCGATGCATCGCCTCCTTAACTTTTTAAGCCGATGCACCGAGCGAATCGGGGAATCTTCCCATCCCTAGTATCCACTGTTCACGTAACGCTGGGTTCTTCAGGAAGCTGAGCAAAGTTATCTTTGCCTTACAACCAAAACCACACTTCTTTAGAGACATTCTTCCCGAATAAATCCCTTGCAGAGTGCAGCCGAATGAAGCACGCTGATGGCGAGCTCTTTCTCACGATCTGGCCGACATTATAGCGGGCGCCGCGGACGCGCATTTCCGGGAGAAATGCTCATATAAGGAGTTCCACCACCAGATTACGTCATTATTGCCACGATCGAAAAAAAATCAGCCGAAACTTGTACCAACCCGGAAGTAAGATTTTCGGCAAAGAAACTGTCATTTGTCCAAATTATTTTTTTAAACTTTGGCCATGTTTAGCATGAGAATCCAACTCTTTAACACTGTTAACAACTCTGAATATACAAAACACCATTGTACCCCCCCCCCCCCCCACTGTATTTTCATAACTAATGTTAATGAAGATTAGCAAATACAGTAACAAATGTATTGCTCATGGTTAGTTCATGCTAGTAAATACATTAACCTATGTTTAACTAATGAACCTTATTGTAAAGTGTTACCCAGTAAAAATATAATAAATCATTAAAATATAATTTTTCATGGTCAACAAGCGTTATGGTTCAGATGTTTAGTCTTTGTCTTTAGATCTGCATGTGTGATCGGCCTAATGCTAATGCTTGTCTACACATTTTCTCAATACGTCTCATGTTTTCTTTTATTTGGGTCATTTCCTTCCAGAGCTCCTGCTATAGTAAGCACTCTTTCTCTCTTTGCCAAGAAAAAGTTTAGACGTGCGGCTTTTATGTTTCTTTCTTTTCATAAACCCTCTGAGAGAAACTAGCTAAAAAGATGTGCAGTGAATCGTCTTCACTAACAACAAAAGGATAAAAAAAGCCACCAGAAAATCCATTTTAAAGTCTTAAAAAGACTGACAAATGTGTTCCCTGGATGGCTATATTATGTCTGCCGTCCGCCGGCCACTTTTTGCCTCAGTGGAAATCACTGCCGTTTGCCTATTAAAAGACAGGTTCATTTTGTCAAGTCTGCTAAATGTTCACATTTAAGTCTTCAATTTTCTGTCATTATCAGGCTGTTCCCTAATGGAAAATCCAACAGAAAAGAACGCCTCATTCAACAGAATTTCTAGCTGGTTGATTATCGTCATTAGCTGGTCCAAGCTGGTTATGCAGCTGATACCTGGACTGCCAGCTGGTGAGACAGAGATCAAACCGGTTAGGCCGGGTGATTCGCCTTAGTTTTATTTTTTATTTATTTTAACCTTTTTGACCTTGGATAGAACATCCAGATCACAGGGTGGGTTTTCTTTAGTGTATGCTAACAAAAACTGTACAATGATATTATCATTATGGCTGCACAATTTTGCCAAAATTTCAAATAAGTTTTGCGATAAAACTTGAAATTTAAAATGCGTATTTTTCTCCCAGTTCATAAAATTTAATTTTATAGGGTACAACAGGGCTAAAGGCACCTCGGGGTAAAAGGTGCCTTTGATATTATTTTCCTCCAAACCACTACAAGGCAGAAAAACGTGACATAGCACTTTCCAAAACGTCTGCTTTTCAAAGTCAAATGCAAAGTCAAATGCAAAGTCAATTCTGTGCTTACTTTATCTAATATTTTATGTCTTTAAAAATGTTGTAGATTTAAGTCGCAAATGAGAATCGCTAAAATTCTTAAATATATCTTGAGACAAAGTACTTCTTCATGATTTTCAGTTTTAAAATAATTAAAGCAACAGTTTTTAAATAATGAAAGAATATATAACATTATGGTATTTGGGGTGAAACGCCCTTGTTGTTAGGCTAAAAGGCACAATAATTAACATGGTAATTAACAGAAGGCTGACTTTTTTTATTTATTGACATGACATTCAGATTCAGATATCATAAATATCATATATTATGTCCATCTTAAAAATAAGCACCATGTTTAGAATGAAACCATGAAACCATCAGTCTATTTAAAAACATGCTATTAATCATATCATATAATAAAATATAATTTGTCGTTACTACTGTAAATCTATATTAAATTACTATGGGATCTCTTTCATTCTTTCAGAATCTTTACATTTTAAAATGATTTTGTTTCTGTATTTTAAAGTATTTTGTTTGAATGTATTTTAATGACAGTATATTTATTGAACAAAAATTAGACTCAATATTAAAAAAATCATTATCAGCTAAAGTATTTGTATCAATACTGTGTGCCTTTAACCCCGTGTGTGAATCACGTTTTTAGTAAATCAAAAACATACAGTGCAACTGGTGTAGTCTTATTCATGAGAAATGACTCTTATAAACTGGTACTTTTTACTGAACCAAAAACATACAGTGCAACCGGTGTAGTCTGATTCATGAGCAAATGACTCTTTTGAACTGGTTCTTTTTAGTGAATCAAAAACATACAGCCCAATTGGTCTAGTCTGATTAATAAGCAAATTACTCTTATGAAATAGTTCTTTTTAGTGAATCAAAAACACAGTGCAACCAATGTAGTCAAATTTATGAGCAAATGACTCTTTTGAACTGGTTCAAACAAAGAGTTTTTTAATTAACAAGAAAGCAGGAGAATACATAAGAGAACACATGAAGACATTTAAGACCGGACAGAGAACCAAGGAACAAACAGGAACTAATATACACGATAATTACAAGGGCAGGTGAACTGAATCAAACTAAACGAGAACAGGAAAATGACCAAATAAGGAAACAGGTGACTGAAGGAGACCTGAAAGGCCTCCTGGGTGGATCAGGTAGCTCGGGGAGCAATGGTGGAGCAGACAGTTTAGGATGCCATGGCGGAGCAGGCAGTTCAAGAGGCCATAGCGGATCAGGGAGCTCGGGGAACTATGTCGGATCAGGCAGTCCAGGCTATGGGCACTGTGGAAGCGCTGGCTTTGGAGGCCACTCAGGAGGAGCAGGCTCTGGACGGCGCTCAGGAGGAGCGAGCTCTGGACGGCCCTCTGGAAGAGCGGGCTCTGGTCAGCGCTGAGGAGGAGCGGGCTCTGGATAGCTGGACGGAACCAGCGGAGATGAAGGGGACTCAGGAGGGCTGGATGGAACTGGTGGAGACGAAGGAGACTCAGGAGGGCTGGACGGGACCATCGGAGACAAAGGACACTAAGGAAAGGGGACTGGGGCACAGAACTCCAGCAGGAGAGCCATGTCCATAATGTCTATAAAGTCTGCAGGAGCGGACTTTGGGGGGCTTGACAGCAGTGAGGCCGGCATGCTTGGGTGCTCAGAGACTGGCTGACGTGATGTCAGAGAGGCCAGCTGATATGACGTCGAAGAGGCCGGCTGATGTGACAACAGAGAGGCCGGCTGACTTGAGCGCTGAACGGCGGCCAACGGTTCTGGGCTGAGGACAAGGATGGAGCTTCTGAGGACTTGGGGAAACATGGAGAACCATTGGAGCTGTATGTGGGGGGGACTGGTTTAAGGTGAGCTGGCGCATTTGCATGCTTCCGGATGCAAGGATTAATCCTCCACATCAACAAAAACTTGGAAACATTTAAATCAAGAACATACTTTATCAAATCTGCTACGGGTCTATAACAGTAACTAGAAGAAAGTAATCTAAACACTGACAACCACTGCATTTCAAAATGCCACACTATTACTATAAAATACTATCACTGCACCATGGTACCACAACAGCAGACATCTATTTCAAACATTCAAACTGACTGCACACACTGACATTCATGAATCATGTTGCATTAGCTCATTTTAATTAAGTACGAAAATTGAGCAAGCAGCTAAAAATTCATTTTTTGAGTGTAGCCTGAATCATCTAGCATGTATTTCCTGTAGTATGGAGTGTGTATTCCTGCAACGCTGAGCCTGAATCTCCCATCGGTTCCAGAGCTCATTACCCTACAGCGTCTCTGAGAGTATCTCTCCAGCACTGAGATCAATGTGAAGAGCTCGTGAGCGCACACTGTTAGCGAGACAGATGAATGAATATGTATCGTAAGGGGCGAGCGAAAAGGCCGCCATTCGTTCCATGCAACCCGGTGTTCTTCAGACGGGGGAAAACTCAATCAGAAAACAAATATACTGTTACAGACGAGCCAAAGTTCTTCAATCGGAGTCGGCGCGTGTGGGTTACACCCCAAAAGAGTTTTCATGAGCTGTATGAAAGTCTGTGATAATCAAACATGTCACTCACTACCTCCATAAGCTCAGATCACGGGGGACGCCTTCCCATCATGCCTAGAGAGAATTTAATTATAGTATCGAATGGAGGCAGGAGATGCTGGATGGCACGGGGGAATTGAAGGCCTATCGGTTTGCCCCAGTCTCTGCGAGTCTGTCCAAATGGGCTGTAATGAGACATTTTGAGAGTCGATGTACTCGGACCCCAGACCAAAACCGGTGAGTGTGTAATCTCATCCCAACCAGACCGGCGTGCCGGGTACGATTTGGGCTTTATCTGCCGTGAAGCACTCTTCCCCCGGTGATCTCACGCACACAGTTTGATCATCCTACAGTAATTAATCAGCTAGTACTGGTGCGATTACTGCTCATTACACAACACTGAATTATGCGTGAAACCCAGCAGAAGGTGCGTTTCTTAGAAAGAACTGGATTATTTTCCGCCGGTTTGATCTCTTGTGTTCTGGCTGTATGTCCGAAAAGAAAAAAAATATATACATCACAATAAATAATAATAGTTATAATAAGAAGAATAAAAAGCAGAAATTATAATATTTATTAAATAAAAGTACATTAAAAATATTACTAATACTATTTTACAATCAATTGGACTGTACTGCTTCTGTGCACTATATTTTTTATTCACTAAAAAGAACCATGAGAGTCATTTGCTCATCAATTGGACTATACCTGTTGTGCTGTGTTTTTGATGCACTAAGAACATCTGGTTCATTGTAAGAGTCATTTGTTCATTAACCAAAAAATTGTTGAATCCGACTACAATGATGTAGTTTATGAGCAAATGATTCTTATGAACTAGTTACTTTTAGTGATTTAGAAACATGCAGCGCAAACGGTGTAGTCCGATTCATGAGCAAACGACTCTTATCAACTAGTTATTTTTACTGAATCAGAAACATACAGCGCAAATGATGTAGTCAGCATCATGAGCTAATGACTTATATGAACTAGTTCTTTTTAGCGAATCAAAAACATACAGCGCAACCGATGTAGTCCGATTCATGAGTGAACGACTCTTCTGAACTAGTTCTTTTTAGTGAATCAAAAACACACAGCGCAACTGGTGTAGTCCGATTCATGAGCAAACGGCTCTTGTGCACTAGATCTTTTAAGAGTCAGTTCATGAGAGTCATTTTTTCATGTATCAGACTACAATGTTTGTGCTGTATGTTTATGATTTACTAAAAAGAACCAGTTTATAAGAATCACTTGCTCATGACTCCAATTACACTGATCAGGCTGTATTTTTAATGTTTTTGATTTACTATAAATGACTGGTTTATAAGAGTCATTAATTCATAATTGCCTTGTATGTTTCGGATTTACTCAAAGAACCAGTTCTTGATAGTCCTTTATGAATCAGATTACATTGGTCATGTTGTATGTTTTTTTGCTAAGAAGGAACCAGTTTATTAGACACATTTGCTCAAGAATTGGACTACACCGGTTGTGCTGTATGTTTTTAATTCACTAAAAACAACTGGCTGATAACAGTAATTTGGTCATGAATCAGACTACACTGGTTTTGCTCTATGTTGGTTTTTCCATGCAGCCTTCAAAAGAAATAACAGAAGATTTTTTTGTTTGCCATTTTTACTGTATTTTTTTTTATTATGTGTTTTAGAATTAGGAGGAGAGAATCTCTCATATTATAAAAGTCACCTCACCACTTTTTTTTAAAAAAATCCCTAATGTGCTAAAGAAACATGTATTCCCTCTTCTAAATCTCTATGGTGGTTGGCTCAGGGCCAGCCGTCACTGTATTTCAGGGCCATGCAGAGCCAGCCTTGCCCATTTCACCCCATCCTGACCTGGTTCTGACCCACTGCGCCTGCAGAATAAATTATTTACGTCCTCTAGAGTTTTAAGTGAAGCATCTGAGCGAGGTCTGTGGACTGTCATTCTGCAGCTTGAACCGATGCATGACAATGAACATGAGTCACACGAGAGCGCACGCGGAAAAAAGAGAGACCCGTTTAGCAGGAGGGACGGCAGAAAGGACGCAGGACAGACGGCGTTTATGCCCTCCAACCACCCACGACACGTTTTGTTATGGTCTATTGCATACGACGAGAATAACCCAGCGGAAAATAATCCAGCTCCTTCCAAGAAACGCACCTTCTGCTGGGTCGCACGCATGATTTAACATAGTATGATGAGCAATAATCTCACCAGTACGAGCTGATTAATTAACAAAATTAACTGTTAATTTTTAAAATAAATTTCTTTTTAAATTTTCTAACATTCACTTTTCTATTACAGTAAAATAATATTATAATTGTAATATTTTTAATAGTAAAATTGTTATTTTTATTGTTGTTATTTAAGAAAATAGTCAAGTCACCTTTATTTTGTGTGTGTATACACAATTATATATTTTTTTTATTCCTTTATCTATAACTGTAAAATAGTATTACAATAGTAATGTTTTTTATTTGTAAGAATGCTACTACTACAACTAATGATTATTATTTGGTGAATTAAACATACAGTGTGACCAGTGTGATCAGAGTCATGATTCTTATGAACTGGTTCTTTTTAGTAAATCAGAAATATACAGCACGAACATTGTAGTCTGATTCAGAGCCGATCCTCTCTATACGCAAGCTGCGTAGGGCCCCCGGAACACCAGGGGGGCCGCCTTGTTCTCAAAAATGATTTCATTCTAGTTTCATTTTCGAATTTGGCCAGTGGTTTAATTCATTTAATTTAACAAAACAAAAACAAAAAAACAGCTGAAAGCATACCGAGTCGCGGAAGAGTCCTTGAGCGTGATTCGAAACTCGGACAAATGCATTTCATTCATTCATAACCACTCAACACCCTAACCGACCAGTGTAGCTTGATTCATGAACAAATGACTCTTGTAAAACATTTTTTGATTGATGAATAAATTACTCCTATGAACCATTTTTTTTTTATTCATGAACAAATGATTCTTCTGAACCATTTTTGTTGAATCAAAAACTTGCAGCACGAACAGTGTAGTTTGATTCATGAACAAATTACTCTTATGAATAATTTTTTGGTAAATCAAAAACATGCAGCACAACAAATAGTCTGATTCATGAACAAATGACTCTGACAAACTATTTTTTAGCAAATTACAAACATACAGCACGACCAGTGTAGTCTGATTCATGAACAAATGACTCTTGTGAATCATTTTTTGACTGATGAATAAATTAGTCTTATGAACCTTTTTTTTATTATTCATGAACAAATGATTCTTATGAACAATTTTAGGTAAATCAAAAACTTGTAGCACAACCGATATAGTCTGATTCATGAACACATGATTCTTATGAACCATTTTTGTTGAATCAAAAACTTGCAGCACGAACAGTGTAGTTTGATTCCTGAACAAATTACTCTTATGAATAATTTTTGACTGATGAATAAATTACTCTTATGAACCATTTTTTTGATTCATGAACAAATTACTCTTATGAACCATTTTTGCTTAATCAAAAACTTGCAGCACGAACAGTGTTGTTTGATTCATGAACAAATTACTCTTATGAATAATTTTTTGGTAAATCAAAAACATGCAGCACAACGAATATAGTCTGATTAATGAACAAATGACTCTGACAAACTATTTTTTAGCAAATTACAAACATACAGACGACCAGTGTAGTCTGATTCATGAACAAATGACTCTTGTGAATCATTTTTTGACTGATGAATAAATTAGTCTTATGAACCTTTTTTTTTTAATTCATGAACAAATTATTCTTATGAACAATTTTAGGTAAATCAAAAACTTGTGGTACAACCAATATAGTCTGATTCATGAACAAATGACTCTTATGAACCATTTATTGGCAAATCAAAAACATGCAGCACAACCAGTGTAGTCTGATTCATGAACAAATGACTAAACATTTTTTTAGCAAATCAAAAACATTCAGCACGACCAGTGTAGTCCGATTCAAATTTAAAAAAGACAAGTTACAGATTTAAATGAGTCTGAAACACTGGCATGTAAAATCGACATTATAAGTGAGAAACTTGAATCAAAATTAAACAGTCAAATTCTCAACCAAAAACAATGGGGAGCTCACTTGATTTTTATGTATGGCTCTCCGTCAGATGCTTCACCAGAGCTTTCTCTAATGTGTAACCACTCCAACATCCTTCAGTCTGATTGGCTAACAGGAATGTTGTTCCATGATAAACAAGGATCCAGTAACCATGTCCTACTTGGCAAATCATCTCCTGTACACATAAACAACCCTCTTAAGTCACTCATCACCACAAAAACAACACCAACCACCATCACAAATGATCAATAATGGAGTCATAACCAAAAGCGTCATTGATTAGATGCACAAGTTGTAGTTTCATTACAGGATAGATGTCATGAATATAATTGTTGTGTAAATGTGGTTCTGCCGTTTACCCAGCGCATCCTGACCTGCTTTAGTGTCCAGGCAGGAGAGCGGAGCTGACAGGCTGCTGTGCTTTCATTCTTTCTGCCGTGCGCTGGATTAGTGTCTCTCGCTGTCAGACAGCCACTATGGGGAATGCTGGCAAATCTATATTTAGAAGTTTTTGCATTACATATTCATGGATGATTCAGAATCCAAAGTCCCTGAGTAGATCTGAAACTTCACCATCCAATCTGTTCCTTTGCTTTTCTTTCTGTCGGTTTTCAATGGACGGATCATATCAGATGAGTCTGGAAAACACAGATACCCATAACTGGAAGACTCCATGGGAAACATGCTTCTCACACAACTTCATGAAATGCAATAATGTTTATCAGTGTAAAATGTATGACAGGTTTTAAAGGGATAGTTCAGCCAAAATAATAATAATAATAATAATAAAAAAGTGTTATTTACTCACCTTTACGTCCTTGCATACTTGTTTGGCTTCATTTTTTTTCTGTGGAACACAGAGATATTTCAAGGAATGTTTCAGCTGAAGAGAAGTCGTTATTTTTGTTAGCTTCATAACATTATGGACTATTTTAATGATGTCCTTACTATCTTTCTGGGCCTTGAATGTATCAGTTGCATTGCTGTCTATGCAGGGAAAGCTCTCGGATTTCATACAAAAACAAAGGTCTTACGGGTTTGGAACGACATGAGGGTGAGTAATTATTGACAGAATTGTCTTTTTTGGGAGAAATATCCCTTTAAGGATTTATGTCTATATATTTTTGTCCACGAATTGTTAATGGAAACATGTCGGGTGAGGGATTTAGCAATAAACCTGCATTCTTTTCTTTATTTGTACGGTTCTTTGGAGTCTGGGTTTGAAATGGCACTGTGTGGTTCAGGTTGGTTAGTCCAGCTTGTGTCTTTGACAGGGTCTGGAAATCTCCTGACTGATGACAGTTTCATAATTGGCAGTCAGGAACAAGGCTGTCATGATGTGTGAGTGACAGCCCGTCTGTTGGGGGGGTGGAGGATACATACGAGTTGACTTTGAAGGACACTGAGGATTTTCTGAGAAGAAGGGGCGGGACGCACTGTGCCGTCTCTCTAGGATACTCGGCATAATTGGTATCTTTCGCCATTTCTTTATTAAAGAAAAGAATGAAATTGTATTCTTTTATAGGATTGTAAGTCAGCGTGCAGTACAATATCTTATAATGAAAAACATACAATTTTTCCTCTTTACTGACTGTTCTTAACAATGCTGGTGTACCTTTAAGAAATACTTTTATGTGCAAATAACAGTACATTAACAAATTAAAAATAATAATAATAATAAAAAAAAGAATGATTTAGGGTCAATGGATTCTAAATCTTCACATTGGTATAACTCTATGTACTGTAATAGCTCAATCTAATTTGGACTAAACCAAAAATGTGTAGTTTTGGAAGCACATTTCTGCAACCAAGTAAATAAAAAAGTTAATTGCAACGTTTTATCTCACAATTCTGACTTTTCTCTGTATTGTAAAATATAAATTCACTATTTTGAGAAAGTTAGAACTGACTTTGTTTTGTCTCTTGCAATTGTGAATTCTCTCTTAATTTTTAGTTTATATCCTGCAATTCTGACTAAAGCACACAATTGTGAGATATTAAGTCAGAATTGTGAGATACTCGAAATTCTGAGATATGTTTATTTTTCCACTCAGAAATTGTAAGTTATAAACTCATTATTCTGAGAAAGACAGTTAGAATTACTTTTTTATATCTCGTAATTATGACTATAATATGCAATTGTGAGATATTAAGTCAGAATTGCGAGATATAAACTCAGAATTGCAAGATATAAGCTTGCACTTGTGAGAAAAAGTCAAAATTGTGATACAAACTCACATTTGCGAGCAAAGTCAGAAATCAAGCTTTTCATGCAATTCTGACTTTATTTCTCACAATTGCGAGTTTATATCCCGCTAATTTGACTTTATATCTAGAAATTGAGTTTATATCATGCAATTCAGAGAAAAAAAAATCTCAATAGTGAGGAAAGAAGTCTGAATTGTGAGAAACGAATTCGCATTTTTGCATTTTGTCAGAATTGCGAGATACAAACTTGCATTTGTGAAAAAAGCCAGTATTGCGAGAAAAAAAAAAGTCAGAATTTCAAGATAGAATCTCACATTTGTGAGAAAAGATCAGATTTGCTAGACGCAAACTGCAAGATTTTCTTGCAATTCTTACGTTATTTCTCGCAATTGCGAGTTCATATGATGCAATTCTGAGGAAAAAAATCTGAATAGTGAGGAAAAAAGTGTGATTTGTGAGATACAAATTCACATTTTTGCAAAAAAAAGTCTGAATTGCAAGATACAAACTAGCATTTGTGAGAAAAGGTCAGATTTGCAAAATACAAACTGCAAGATTTTCTCGCAATTCTTATGTTATTCTGACTTACCGCTCATGCAATTCTGAGAAAAAAATCTGAATTGTGAGGGAAAAGAAAGTCAGAATTGCGAGATAAAAACTCGTATTTGCTTGCAATTCTGACTTCATAACTCACAATTTCAAGTTTATATCCTGAAAAAAATCTGAATTAAGAATTTGTGTCACTCATATCAGACAATACAAGTCAGAATTACAAGATGTAAACTCGCAATTGCAAAAATAGTCAAAGTCACAATTACCTTTTTCCTTTTTTTTCATTCACAGGTGAAAACAAAAAATTTATCATTTAAAAATAAATGTAAACATATTTTATATATATATATATATATATATATATATATATATATATATATTTTAACAAATTTCATTAAAATGCACACATAATGCACTATATCATAAATATTTGGACAAAAAAAACTTGCTGTTCAAAGCCCAGTGTTCAACACTTTCTTTCAACATTGCTGTCACACTGTCAGGATCTTTAGAAAGGCTTAATTAAAGTTAATAATCTGAGGTACGGGCAGGTGTAGCGCACACATCTCTAATAATCAGTGTTAATTAATTGCCATTTATAAACACAGCTGTGAGCCGAGATTGCCTCAGACTTACTCTGGACGTGCTGCTCCTAACGGTCAGCTCACAATTAGTTTTTCCACCGACATAGAGACAACAGCACCAGTTGAATCTTGAAAGATGCATTCGACTGAGACTCTCAGGTGGGCATATCTGAAAAATATCAATAGTGATTAAAATACGCGGATCAAGGGTCAGTTTGAGTCTTTGCTCAAGTTCTTGACATGCGAATGCTGTTTGTCCTTTGTCCCGAGGAAGATGAAGGTATTGATTCCTCCGTTTCGTCGTCTTTTTTTTTTTTTTTTTTTTTTTTTTTAACAAAATGTCAATTGTGCCAGGTTTCAAACCGGCTGTCGGGCAGCTCCGTGAAGCGCTCATGAATAATGCAGATGCACGGGGGAAAGAAGTGAGGGAGTTATCTTCTTTCTTTCGGCATCCGAGAGGTGGATCCTCACCTGAAGGTGTGAAAGGAAGCCGACGGGGCGGGACCGCGAGGTCGAAAATGTCAGGGCAGGTTGTGTTGACGGTGGGGGGCTGAGACATGTTCAGTGGGCTCAGAGCAAATCCTGCCGCTGAATAGAGGAACGACTGTAATTATTCTCCTGCTCCAGTTTTCATGAGAGAGGAAGGCCATTAATTCCGAGAGACATTCAGGCACTGTCCCACTGCGCCCCCAGAGAGAGAATGAGAATAAAGGGAGAGGACGAGAGAGCGAGCGAGAGGGAGAAAAATGGTATACAAAGCTTTCTGCTTTGACAATGGCATGCAGGCACATTAGGACCCAGTGCAGCGTATTTAAAACTGAAAGGATCCTGCATGATAGTCAGCCTCCATTTTTCATCTGACAATGTGTGGTATTCCGGAGTGGTCGTTCTGCAGATGAGACATTACGGCTGTTAAGATTAAAGGATGCATTAATTAAGATGCCACAGTGTATGCTGGAATCTGACGTGCACAACAAAAGAAAGCAAGAGGATTAGAAGTAGATAAATAACCCTTTACCTAGTTACTCTAGCAGACACATGCATCATAGGTAATGGCAACGCAAGAAACTATTAGGAGAGACATGTTTTTAAACCAAAAACAAGTCAGGTATGGAGTGGTAGAGTGATGGGTTTCTCATAACATTCATTTACTTCATTATTAACCCTATCAATCCTATCATTAACACAGTTAGCAATGGGTAAAGCGAAGGATTAGTGTAGGGTAAGTGATGAGATATAGGACAGAAAGAAAATGCTGGGAACCCATAATCTAATAACAGATTACCTCATCATTAACCCATTATACTATCATTAACCCAGTTTGCAAAGCGCTAGAGTGACAGATTAGTGTAGGGTTAATGATGAATTCAAGTGATGGGTTAGTGATGAGAGGCTGGGATTCCCTGCTCAGTCTTAAAACATCACCTTACCTCATCATTAACCCATTATACCATCATTAACCCTGTCAGCAATGGGACAAAGTGATGGATTAGTGTAGGGTTAGTGATGAATTCAAGTGATTGGTTAGTGATAAGAGGCTGGGATTCCCTGCTCAGTCTTAAAACATCACCTTACCTCATCATTAACCCATTATCCTACCATTAACCCAGTTAGCAATAGGGAAGAGTGGTGGATTAGTGTAGTGTTAGTAATGAATTACAGTGACGGGTTAGTGATAAGATTGAGCAGACAATTCCAACCAATCTCATAACAATGCCTTATTAACCCATTATCCTATCATTAACCGAGTTAGCAGTGAGGCAGAGTGAAGGATTAGTGTAGAGTTAGTAAAGAGAAATAGAACTAAAAAAAGGTTGGGGACCCATAATCTAATTCATAACAGATTACTTTATTTCATCATTAACCTTTATACTATCATTCATTCAGTCTGCAAAGCATTAGAGTGATGGATTAGCGTAGGGTTAATGATGAATTTAAGTGATGGGTTAGTGATGAGATTGGTTGGGATTCTCTACTCGGCCCTATAACATTTTTTACCTCATCATTAACCAATTACCCCATCATTAACCCTGTCAGCAATGGGACAAAGTGATGGATTAGTGTAGTGTTAAGTGATGAATTCATGTTATGGGTTAGTGATGAGAGACTGGGATTCACTGCTCTTAAAACATGTCTTAAAACATCACCTTACCTCATCATTAACCCATTATCCTATCATTAACCCAGTTAGCAATGGGGAAGAGTGGTGGATTAGTGTAATGTTAGTAATGAATTACAGTGATGGGTTAGTGATGAGATTGAGCAGACAATTCCAACCAATCTCATAAAAATGCCTTATTAACCCATTATGCATCATTAACCCTGTTAGCAATGGGAGTGATGGATTAGTGCAGGGTTAGTGACAAATTCAAGTGTTCAGATTTCCTGCTCAGTCATATTTTCATATCTTAATTTTCATATCTTTAACCCCATTAGCAATGAGGTAAAGTGACAGATTGGTGTAGGGTTACTAAAGAATTCCAGTGACGGGTTAGTGATGAGATTGGTTGAGATTCCCTGCTCAGTCTCAGAACATTACTTTACCTCATTTTTAACTCATTATCCTACCATTAATCCAGTTAACAATTAGGCAGAGTGGTGGATTAGTGTAGTTTAAGTAATGAATTAAAGTGATGGGTTCGGAGGTCACCTGCTCAATTTCATAATAATACTTTACCTCATTATTAACCAGTTAGCACCAGTTACAAGTGGGGTAGAGTGTTGGATTGGTGTAAGGTTAATGATGAGATGAAGGACTACAGAAAAGTTTGGAAACCCATAATCTACACAATCACAAATTACTTTACCACATAATTATCCCATTATCATATCAAAAACCCAGTTAGCAATGTGAGCAAGTAATGTATTAGTATAGGGTTAGTGAAGAATTCAAGTGATGGGTTAGTGATGAGATTGGTTGGGATTCCCTATTTAGTCTCATAACATTACCTCATTATTAACCCATTATCCTATCATCAACCCAGTTAGCAATGGTGTAGAGAGGTGGATTCGTGTAGAGCTAGTAATGAATTAGTATAGGGTTAGTGAAGAATTCAAGTGATAAGTTAGTGATGAGATTGGTTGAGTTTAGCTCCTCAGTCTCATAACATTATTTTACCTCATCATTAACCCATTATTCTGTCATCAACCCTGTTAGTAATGGGAGCAAGTGATGAATTAATGTAGGGTTAATGATGAATTCAAGTGATATATTAGAGATGAGATTGAGCAGGGAATCCCAATGAGTCTCATAACATTACTTTACCTCATCATTAACTCATTATCATATCATTAACCCAGATAGCAATATGGCAGAGTGGTGGAATAGTGTAGGGTTAATGATTAATTAATATGATGAGATTGGTTGGGATTCTCTACTTGTCCCTATAACATTACTTTACCTCATCGTTAACCCATTATACCATCATTAACCCTGTCAGCAATGGGAAAAAGTGATGGATTAGTGTAGGGTTAGTGATGAATTCAAGTGATTGGTTAGTGATAAGAGGCTGGGATTCCCTGCTTAGTCTTAAAACATCACCTTACCTCATCATTAACCCATTATCCTATCATTAACCCAGTTAGCAATGGGGAAGAGTGGTGGATTAGTGTAGTGTTAGTAATGAATTATGAGATTGAGCAGACAATTCCAACCAATCTTATAACAATGCCTCATCATTAACCCATTATCCTATCATTAAACGAGTTAGCAGTGAGGTAGAGTGAAGGATTAGTGTAGAGTTAGTAAAGAGAAATAGAACTAAAAAAAGGTTGGGAACCCTTAATCTAATTCATAACAGATTACTTTACATCATCATTAACCCATTATACTATCATTCACCCAGTTTGCAAAGCATTAGAGTGATGGATTAGCGTAGGGTTAATGATGAATTTAAGTGATGGGTTAGTGACGAGATTGGTTGGGATTCTCTTCTTTTTCCATATAACATTACTTTACCTCATCGTTAACCCATTATCCTATCATTAACCCTGTCAGCAATGGGACAAAGTGATGGATTCGTGTAGGGTTAATGATGAATTTAAGTGATGGGTTAGTGATGAGATTGGTTTGGATTCTCTACTTGTCCCTATAACATTACTTTACCTCATCGTTAACCCATTATCCCATCATTAACCCTGTCAGCAATGGGAAAAAGTGATGGATTAGTGTAGGGTTAGTGATGAATTCAAGTGATTGGTTAGTGATAAGAGGCTGGGATTCCCTGCTCAGTCTTAAAACATCACCTTACCTCATCATTAACCCATTATCCTATCATTAACCCCGTTAGCAATGGGGAAGAGTGGTGGATTAGTGTAGTGTTAGTAATGAATTATGAGATTGAGCAGACAATTTCAACCAATCTCATAACAATGCCTCATCATTAACCCATTATCCTATCATTAACCGAGTTAGCAGTGAGGTAGAGTGAAGGATTAGTGTAGAGTTAGTAAAGAGAAATAGAACTAAAAAAAGGTTGGGAACCCTTAATCTAATTCATAACAGATTACTTTACATCATCATTAACCCATTATACTATCATTCACCCAGTTTGCAAAGCATTAGAGTGATGGATTAGCGTAGGGTTAATGATGAATTTAAGTGATGGGTTAGTGATGAGATTGGTTGGGATTCTCTACTTGTCCCTATAACATTACTTTACCTCATCGTTAACCCATTATCCTATCATTAACCCTGTCAGCAATGGGAAAAAGTGATGGATTAGTTTAGGGTTAGTAATGAATTCAAGTGATTGGTTAGTGATAAGAGGCTGGGATTCCCTGCTCAGTCTTAAAACATTACCTTACCTCATCGTTAACCCATTATCCTATCATTCACCCAGTTAGCAATGGGGAAGAGTGGTGGATTAATGTAGTGTTAGTAATGAATTACAGTGATGGGTTAATGATGAAACTGAGCAGACAATTCCAACAATGCCTCATCATTAACCCATCATTAACCCATTATCCTATCATTAACCAAGTTAGCAGTGTGGAAGAGTGAAGGATGAGTGTAGAGTTAGTAAAAAGAAATAGAACTAAAAAAGGTTGGGAACCCTTAAACTAATTCATAACAGATTACTTTACATCATCATTAACCCATTATACTATCATTCACCCAGTTTGCAAAGCATTTAAGTGATGGGTTAGTGATGAGATTGGTTGGGATTCTCTACTTGTCCCTATAACATTACTTTACATCATCATTAACCCATTATGCCATCATTAACCCTGTTAGCAATGGGAAAAAGTGATGGATTAGTGTAAGGTTAGTGATGATTTCAAGTGATTGGTTAGTGATAAGAGGCTGGGATTCCCTGCTCAGTCTTAAAACATCACCTTACCTCATCATTAACCCATTATCCTACCATTAACCCAGTTAGCAGTGAGGCAGAGTGAAGGATTAGTGTAGAGTTAGTAAAGAGAAATAGAACTAAAAAAGGTTGGGAACCCTTAAACTAATTCATAACAGATTACTTTACATCATCATTAACCCATTATACAATCATTCACCCAGTTTGCAAAGCATTAGAGTGATGGATCAGCGTAGGGTTAATGATGAATTTAAGTGATGATTCCCTGGTCAGTGTCTTTAAAAGATGTCTTTTTGTTGTGTGAATTAAGACGACGTTTTCACCAAACAGAAAGACAAGGTCGAGTTACTGAGGCAGCCCGCTGAGCAAGATTCACAATGAAGCTCATAGTAATCTTTAGCGAGGTACGATGAAAATCTCCACCATTCATGTGCCAAAACATCTTCAATAAATGGCAAAACACCTTGAGATGCTCTAAAATAAAAAAAATTAAGACATTCTGCAATGACCTTGATGAGTCACGATGAGAATTTTTCTTACATCTTCAGCTCTCAGGTGATCTACCATTTTTTTTCTCCTTATAATTTAATTCAAGCGTTCATGAGAAGTGGCTGGCGTGAATCTTTACTCAGCATATCATTGAGCTGTTTAGTTGGACTCACCAGCATTATAACTTTATTTCTGGACTCAAGAAGGATGCCTAGGGAAATCATAAAATCACGCGATTAGACATCAAGACTCGGTAGAAGATGTTGAGGGGGAAAAAAACACAAAAACATTTCACTCCGAAAGAACAGTGCCCGATTTAGCGCCCGATTCACTAAAATAATTATGGAAATTAGCTTCTGTGGGTGGTAATGGCACAACGCTAATTGCAGCAGGCAAATACTGTTGAATTTCGTGAATAAGGTACAATCTATAATAACCCTAATTTGCATATAAAGAGGCGTGTTTCCACAAAGAATGACAATTACTTAATTTACATCAGATGCTGTGCTATTTCAGCATATTTAGCACCTGGTTAAATGGATTGTGGGGTGCTGAAATATGGCAGGCTGATGTGAAACAACTGTTTAGGAAATTCACCCCATGATGTTTTATGATAACATGAAGTTTAATGCAATTTTTCTTTCTTTTCTTCAGGCCATAAGGTTATTATAGAGTCGAGAGTATCTGAGGACCTGGCAACACGACGCGCTCTCGCTCGCAGCATTAAACGTGATTCATGATTCATGACTAAAAAACCCAGGAATTTTCCTTCAGTTAAAACTCCAGTGATTAGTTTATCCTTGAATTTCGTTTGTGAAGCCGGAATATATATGTGAAATATGAAAGCGTGGGAGTCGCTGACTTTGGCGATGTATTTACAGTTAAGGTGGTTCTTGATAAGCGTTTAAGAGTTTGTGAATAAAACTCTGCATTCGGCTGTTTTAATGAAAGCTCTCTTGGCCCACTTCTTTTTCCCTTCAGCATCTTCAGCTTAAGCTCAAGGATCAGACTGACATGAATAAATAAAGAAGCCTCGGGACACAAGAGTCTTTTCCACCCGAAAATCCCTTCAGCTCAAACATCAGCACAGACCCAACCAAATCTCAAACGCTCCAGACATCTCAGCCTCCGGAGGAGTGCTTGTTCGCACGAGTCTAGTGAAAAGTCATTTCTAAGAAAGTCACCTTTGAGTTTATGGCACAGAAATACTGTACATTTACACTTTAGGCTCTAAAGACAGGTTTCAGAGATGTAGGCCTACATTAATTGTCTGGTTAGAAATGCTCCTCCTTCATTTTTATTTTGTGTTCCCTTTTGTGAGCAAACTCTTCACATGACACTCTCCTTATAAGAAGAATCAAGTTTTAGGCAGCATCCCAAGTTTGTATACGTCAACACACTAAAAATCGGAACCCTTTGTAGTGCAAGAGATTATGGGTAATATTAATCCAAACCGCATGCACACTTTGAATCCACCGTAAAATCCATTCAGGAATTTTAAGAATATTATTTTTAACATAGTAGGATCTGGTATGCACCATTTCTAATTTTATAGTTTTGGGCAAATTGGGATACAGGCTTATTGGTTATTTTAACGGTTTAAAATATGTAAATCGTTTTAAAAATAGTAAAACAATGTCGAAATAGAAAAATGCTAAACACACGTGTGACTCTTTTGCTCACCAAGGCTGCATTTATTTGATAATAAATACAGGAAAAACTGTAATATTGTGAAATATTATTACCATTTGAAATAACTGCTTTCTATTTGAATATATTTTAAGATGCAATTTATTTTTGTGATGCAAAGCTGAATTTTCAGTAGCATTACTCCAGTCGTCAGTGTCACATGATCCTTCAGAAATCAATCTAATATGCCGATTTGTAATTTAAGAAAAACGTATTATTATCAAGTCACAAGGACTATTGTGACTATCTATCCATCTATCTACCTATCTATCTATCATCCATCTTTCTCCAGTTTGAGTTATTGGTTGTTTTGGATTTTGTAAGGGGAAAAAATACAATTAATATTAAAAAAGAAGAAGAAGAAGAAGAAGAAGAAGAAGAAGAAGAAGAAGAAGAAGGAAATACTTATTATTATTGTTTGTGGGTAGAAACCCTGACACTGGTATACATTTTTAAATGTATATAACTTGGAATAACTTAGAATATTAAAATGTACAGTATTTTATAGCAATAAGTCCAAGAAAAGATCTTATATGTTGCTATTCTTTTTTCACTTTCATTTGATATATTTGGCATATTTCTCTCTCTTTTTCAATCTTCTTTTCTTTCTTTCTTTCTTTCTTTCTTTCTTTCTTTCTTTCTTTCTTTCTTTCTTTCTTTGTATCAATGTTTGTTGGGGGAAAAACCCTGACACTATTGTTTTAAATATAAGATAGCAAGAAAAAAAAAAATAAATATTATATATATATATATATATACACACACACACATTAAAGAAAATATATTATTATCAATGTTTGTGGGAAAATAAACCCTGACACTGATGTTTTAAATATAAGATAGCAAGAAAAAAAAATAATAATAATAATTATATATATATATATATATATATATATATATATATATATATATATATATATATATATTATTATATTATTATTATTATTATCAATGTTTGTGGGAAAATAAACCCTGACACTGATGTTTTAAATTTAAAAAAACATGAAAAAAAAGAAGGAAAAAAAAAACTATTGTTATCAATGTTTGTGGGAAAAAGACAAAAAAAAAACCTGACACTGTTGTTTTAAATATAATAAAAAAAAATAAAAAAAAAAGAAGAAGAAAAAAAAGAAGGAAAAAAAACTATTGTTATCAATGTTTGTGGGGAAAAAAAACCCTGACACTGATGTTTTAAATATAGAAAAAACAACAAAATAAAACTAATAACTATATATATATATATATATATATATATATATATATATATATATATATATATATATATATATATATATATATATATATATATATATATATATATATATATATATTTTTTTTTTTTTTTTTTTTTTTTTTTTTCTCAATGTTTGCAGGGATAAAACCTGGACAGTGATGTTTTAAATATAAAAAAACATGAAAATAATAATAATAATAAAAAAAAATAATAATATTATATATAATGATGATGATGATGATTATCAATGTTTGCGTGGGGAAAAACCTTGACGCTGATGTTTTAAATATAGAGAAAAACATGTCAGTGATGTTTTAAATATAAAATCTTAATAAAATGAATATTCTAAAAAGCAAAAAATTAATAATAATAAAAAAAAAAAACATAATAAAATTGATAATAAAAATAGAAAGAAAAACATAATTTTAAAGTTTGTGGGGGGAAAAACTCTGACAGTGATGTTTTTAATATAAAATCGTAATAAAATTAATATTCTAAAAAGGAAAAAAAAAAAAAAAACATTACTATCAATGTTTGTGGGGTAAAAAAAAACCCTGACACTGTTGTTTTAAATAGCATATATATATATATATATATACCTTGGAATAACTTTGAATATTCACGTACAGGATTCTAAAGCAATAAGCCAAAGAAACCTCGAGTTACAGTAATTTTAACTACGGTTAAGACATTGAGATGATGCAAAGTGGAGTCAGCTGTGGGCTATTTACGCTTGTCGAGTTACATCACTATCAAAGATCATTGCATAAACAGAGTGGCTTTCTAATAATCCCCATACAACTTCATACAAAAAAATCCAATCACATTTAGAGCCAGAATGATCAGTTGTATTAAATGGATTTAGCCTCAGCGTTTCTCTCTTTGGGAACGGTTCACATTTCAGACGAATCTCATGAAAACACATTAAGCTCGGTTTGTTTCTCTCGCTGCCGTCTCGTATCGCAAACCTCAGCCATAAACCTCCGAAAGCCATATGCACAAAGTCATCCAGAAATTAAGCTTCGCAGGACAAAAGCGAAAAACGCGGGACACAGAGAGAGAGACTGGGGGTGTTCGGCTGAGACAGATGGAGAGATAGCCTGCAGGAACATCGCTCTCTGTGGGAGTCGAGCCACTTTACAGACTCAGAGACAGAACGATTCCTCAGGCGTTCGATCCCCGAACCGTCCCCCACGCTGGCGCTTAAACGCGCTGCTTTCTAGCATTCCTTCACGTGGAGAATGGCTTTTAGAGTTAATAATGCAAGAGGTACTTTATAGAGCAAACAGTCGTGGTTTTAAGATCCGATTGGACGAGGCTCTCGCTGCTTAATTCGATCTCAATTCTAATCAGATTCCTCTCAGATCCCACAGAGCTAGCAGAGGCCGCGGCGCACATTCGCTAATGCATTACTGCCCACAAAAGGAGCAGGAAGCGGCAGAGCGGCACAGAGAACACATTCAGCCCGAGGAACACAGCGCGGGTGAGACGGCACACCAGTGACTGCCAGACATTCAGAGGTGGGAACAACTGTTGGAACGGAGACAGAGATCGGAGAAGGACAAGCTGGAGGGCACAGCTGCATTTCGGAAACAAAAGAGAGAAAGAGATCTGCAATGCCCACTGAATGCTGCCTTAAATATTCCCTGGAGAATATCATGGGGAAAAAACATGCTTGGTTTACATTTTACCTCAAAATAAAAAGAAAGAAAGTTAGTTAGTTACTACCAAAGTAAACTGTATAAAATGTTTTAATTCAAAAAAAGGAATTAATACTTATCTTCAAGAGGGATGCATTACATTTACCAAAAGCGAATCAGAATCAGAATCAGAATCAGAAAGAGCTTTATTGCCAAGTATGCTTGCGCATACAAGGAATTTGTTTTTGTGACATTAGCTTCCAGTGTACATAGACAACAACACAGACAATAAAAAATAAATAAATAAATAAATAAATTAAAAAAAAAAATTATATGTATCATTCACATTTGAAGTAAAGACTTTTGACATTTTATAATAACATTTATCATTTAGAAATGCTATTTTTTTTAAACTTTCTATTCCTCAAAAATGTAGTATATATGACTTAATATGTTAACATAGATTTCTTTATTTAAAAATGTAGTTATTATTATTAATGATAATAAATTATTAATATGGAATGAATAATAATAAATAAAAATTTAAAAAGCAATAATAATTGCTAATGTAATAATAATAATAATTTGAAATATAAAACACTGCAAAAATACGTATTTTATTAATAATGATTATTAAAAAAATGTATATGTTTATTCAGAAAGGATGCATTAAAATTATTAATTATTAATGATAATATGAATTTATTAATAATAAATAAAAAAAATGAATATGTTTATTGGGAAAGAATGAATTCAAATGTATCAAAAGTTAATTATAAATATGATAAATACTATAAATATACAAATATACAATATTCATATATTCATATATAATATATAATTATTAAAGATAATAAATTAATAATATGAAATGAATAATAATAATGAAAAAGATAAAAATGTAAAGTAATAATAATAATAAAATATACATTTTAAATTAAATGCACAAAAAAAACATTATTAAATAAAAAACTAAATTACAAATATTATTATAATAATTATTAATTTATAAAAAAATATGTGTATTCAGAAAGGATGCATTAAAATGTATCAAAAGTTAATTATGTATATAAATATTATTATATAATATTAATATATAATTATTAATGATAATAAATTAATATGAAATGAATAATAATAATTAAAAATATAAAAATGTAAAAAAAATAATAAAATAATAATAAAATAACATACATTTTAAATTAAATGTACAAAAAAACATTACATTATTAAATTAAAAACTAAATTACAAATATTATTGATAATGATTATTAATTTAAAAATATATTATTATGTTTATTCAGAAATGATGCATTACAATGTATCAAAAGCTAATTATATAATAATAATTAAAAAGATAAACATGTAAAATAAATAAATAAATAATAATAATAATAATAATAACAAAATAATATAAATTTTAAACTAAAATGTACAAAAAAACATTCAATTATTAAATAAAAAACTAACTTACAAATATTAATAATGATTATGTTTATTCAGGAAGGATGCATTAAAATGTATCAAAAGTTAATTATGTATGTATATGAACATGAATATATTCATATCTAATATAGAATTATTACTGATAATAAATTAACAATATGAAATGAATAATAAATAAAAATGTAAAACAGTAGTAATAGTAATACTACTACTACTACTAATAATAATAAAAAAATATACATTTTAAATTAAATGCACAAAAAAAACTAAATTATTAAATAATAAAAACTAAATTACAAATATTATTAATAATGATTATTAATTTATAAAAAAAATATATGTTTATTCAGAAAGGATGCATTAAAATGTATCAAAAGTTAATTATGTATATAAATATATAATTATTAATGATAATAAATTAATATGAAATGAATAATAATTAAAACTATAAAACTATAAAATAATAAAATAATAATAATAATAATAATAATAATAATAACATACATTTTAAATTAAATGTACAAAAAAACATTAAATTATTAAATTAAAAACTAAATTACAAATATTATTGATAATGATTATTAATTAAAAAATATATTATTATGTTTATTCAGAAAGGATGCATTACAATGTATCAAAAGCTAATTATATAATAACAATTAAAAAGATAAAAATGTAAAATAAATAAATAAATAATAATAATAATAACAAAATAACACATTTTAAACTAAATGTACAAAAAAACATTAAATTATTAAATAAAAAACTAACTTTCAAATATTATTAATAATGATTATGTTTATTCAGGAAGGATGCATTAAAATGTATCAAAATTTAATTATGTATGTATATGAACATGAATATATTCATATCTAATATAGAATTATTACTGATAATAAATTAACAATATGAAATGAATAATAAATAAAAATGTAAAACAGTAGTAGTAGTAATACTACTACTACTACTAATAATAAAATATAAATTTTAAGTTAAATGTAAAAAAAATATATATATAAAACAGCATAAAATTACAAATATTATTAATAATGATTATTACTTTTTTTTAAACAGAAGAAATAGACATTTATACTGTTTTATAATAACATTCATGAATTATAATCTTAAAAAAATAATAAAACATTAAAAATGAATATCAATATTTTTGTTTTTAAACAGTGACATATAACGTATGTCCACCAAGCATCTTTTCCATTCAAGTTCGCATTCCTGAATGTTTCTGTACACAGTTTGTGTATCATTATTATTTGTGTCAAATCTTTTTAATGTTCTAAAGTTTTTAAAGAACTTTTAGGGGTGAAGTAGGACCTAGTCTTTGAGAAGTTTGGTAAGTTTTCTGATTTTGGTCCTAAACTTACTCTGGGATGAGTTGATTGCAGGTCTGTAAGTCATCCTTACAGCTCCAGCATAAAGCTCAGCTGTCGTCTTCTGGCCCGAGCAGTAAAGTTCATGCCCCACTGACTTTGCTCATGGCACTTGCAGGAATGTAAAAGCCCTGATAGAAATCATAATTCACGCTTTGACCCATTACTGCCGGCCCTTTCAGGGCCACTGAAGAGCTTAGTGGCTCTTTTCTCCTGCGGCACAGAAGCTTCTCATTCCTGAACTGCTTCCTGTCTGGCACCGGCGGGGGAATCTCTCACTTTCTCTCATTCCCATTGTCCAGCTCAAACCAAGCATGACTGATAGAAAGATCATCCGGTCCGAGTCGAGAAATGCCAGCAACTTTATTAGAGTTAGGAGTCCGCTCATGTTCCAATCAACTCTTGGCGCTGCAGCTCGCACTTTAAATTAAACTGATTTGCATTTTCTTAAGTAAATACCACTGCTTGCGAGACAAAAAGAAAAACTGACAAAGTAATTTACTCACCGCTTCAAACTCTGATGGCTTTCTTTAGTGGAAAACAAATGCTGTTTTGAAGTTTGGAACATCCTGGTCACGCTTTCCTATAAAATAATACATCAAATATGGCAGCATTAGTAGAGTCGTATGATTTCTTTAATACAGAAAATGCAGCCAACGTGACAAATTTCAGACAAAATCGGCACAATGAATCAAATTTAAATCACACATTGATTATATAATGTGCTTTTAAACAGAAGCAATCTTAATAAATAAATACAATATAAAAAAATTATAATTTTGGGAAGATTATTTAAAATTTTTTGTAAAATACAAACACTAAAACTCTTTAACTGATTTCCACTCAGATAAAAAGCACAATTCCATATAATAATAATAATAATAATAATAATAATAATAATAATAATAAATGCATTTAAAATAAATGCAAATAAAACATATTTAAATTATTATTTTAATATTTTCTGTATTTAAAAATAATAATGATAATAAAATATTAATAGGAAATGAATAGTAATACATAAAAACGAATATATGTATCATAATAATTAATAATAAAAAATTATAAATGCATTTAATTAAATGCACATAAAAAAATTCAAATAAAATAAACAAATGTATTTATTTCTTTATTAATATTATTATTATTATTATTATTAATAAATGACTCATATGAAATTAATAACAACAAAAAAGCTAATGTAAATAATAATAATAAATAGAAATTTTACATAAAATGTAAATAAAACAATTAAAATTATTATTATTAAAAAAAATACAATATTAATTTAATATTAATTTCTTTATTTTACAAGTGTTATTAATAAATCAAGATAATAAATGGTTATTACATGTAAATATTAATAATAAAAATAATTATTATTTACTGTAATATTATTATTATTAAATATAAATGTTAAATTAAATGTAAATAAAACATTACAAGTATTATTTAATATTAATTTCTTTATTTTACAAATATTATTAATCATGATAATACATGATGGATATGAAATGAATAATAATACATAAAAGTAAATGTAAATAATAGTAATAATAATTAAATAATAACATTATAAATGTTAAATTAAGTGTAAAGAAAACATTAAAATGTCCTTATTTAAAAAAAAATAATGATTATAATTTAATGACTAATGTAAAATGAATAATAATAATAATAACAACAACAACAACAACACCAAATGTATTTCAATTTAATGCATATGCATATATATATATATATATATATATATATATATATATATAAAATTTTAATATTAATTTCTTTATTTAAAAATATTATTAATAATATAATAAATGATTAATATGAAATTAAAAATAATGAATAAAAATGTAAATGTAAATAATAATGAAATATTTTTTTATTAAATGCAAATAAAACATTATTTTTTTAAATATTAATATATTCATTTAAAAAATATAAATAATGATAATAAATGATTAATATGAAATGAATAATAATAAAATGTTAAATAATAAAAACAACAACAATAAAAGCATTTAAATTAAATGCAAATAAAATATTAAAATGATTATTTTATTATTAATTTCTTTTTTTTATATTATTATTAACAATAATAAATTATTAATATGAAATAAATAATAAAATTAAAATAATAAAAAATATAATATAATATAAATGTAAATAAAATTAATAATAATAATAATAATAATGAATATTATTAATAATGATAATAAATGATTAATATTAAATGAATAATAATAAAATAACAACAACAACAAAAAATTAATTTAAATTAAATGCAAATAAAATATTAAAATAATAATTGTATTAATTATTTTCTTTATTTTAAAAATATTATTATTATTATTATTATTATTATTAACAAAAATACATGATTATTATGAAATAATATGAAAAAGTAAAAAATTCAAATGTAAATAAAACAGTAAAATAATTTAATATTAATATCTTTAATTAAAAATATATTAATGATAATAAATGATTCATATGAAATTGATAATAATAATATAAATACATTTAAAACAAATCTTTAAAAGTCATAATAACAACACAATAATAGTATAAATAATAATAATAATAATAATAATAATAATAATAAAATATATTAGCATTTTAAAAAATAAAAAAATATATAAAGTGTAAAGAAATGTAAATTAAACAAACAAACAAAAAAAATAATAAATGTAAAAAAACAAAAACAAATACAAACAGACAGACATATTTGGAATAGAGCTCAACAGTCATAAAATACTTCTGTGCTATTTTAGTTTTTCAATAAAAATGTTCCTCTGGGTTAGGCCTAAGTGGTTTGAAAAATTATGCAGAAGAGCAAAAAGAAGAAAAAAACATGACAAAAATAAGACGCAGTGCCGCCTTGGGAACGCAGCAGTGTCCTTTAGCCTGCCACAAGTATGCGGGCATTGATTACATTGAACATAATTAAAAATTCTGTATCAATTCTTAAAGCTCCTGTAGCAATCAAGCGCTACACAACGCACAATCCAAGCAAATTCGATTAGAGATTATTCTCACATTTTGGACGGCATGTAAGATACCGCAGATGTATTTTCCGCGGCCGGTGGTGAATGAAATGATGGATAATTCTATTAGTATGTGGAGCGTGAGATAAAGTCCGGAGCGTTAGGTAGTAATCACAGCAGACGGCTTTGTCGTAATAGAGATAAGTTACACACACAGTCCGGAATAAATGAAATTTAGTTCAATTATGGGCCACCAGTAATATGTTTTTTTCTTTATCAGCGGACTCGTGTGAAATATTACATTCATTCCAAAAACGCACAAAGATCCGGTAATGTAGGTCAATATGTTTGATTAAAAAAAAGCAAAGGCTCTGGACAGCAGCTTCAGTCCGCGGCTAATATGGCCCTAAAGCAGCCCGCAGGTTCCAACAAAAGCAAATGGTGATTTCAACTGCCACCCGCACCACAGCCTTCCCGCCTGATTACAGTCATTTTTCATCATTGCCCAATAGAGCGATTCAAAGTGTTAACAAGTTCAGACTGGAACAATCTCGGCTAATGTTCACGGGACGCACGCACACGCCTTTCCAAAGAGGCCTGCGTTTGTTCGGAGGACATCAGAGGCTCTTTTAGATGAAGCGTGAACGTGAATGGAGCCTTTGACGCACAAACGCAGCTGAACTTCCTTTTTTCCTTTCTGAGTAAGGGCTCTAGTGGATACAAAGCGGCAGCATTCACACTGAGCAGTCGCCATCCGCTGGTGCTCCAAAACTAGTGATTAGGACAAATTACAAAGATCATATGTGACCCTGGAGCAAAAAAACAGTCATAAGCAGTGTTGGGGGTTACGCAAGTTACGTAATAATATTACTTTTTTCAAGTAACTAGTAAATTACTTTTTCATTTCCAAGAAAATATCAGAGTTGCTTATTGTTTCCTTCATGTATTTAATCCCATTTTATTAACCAATGACTTTGCTGCTGATCTTTGTTGATCCAACTGACCTATCGGTAAGCCCCGCCCCTAGAATGCAGATGAGCCAATGGCAGTTGAGTATCAGCTGAACGGAGATGGAACTCAGACATCTGTAGGTTTTTAAGCTCCATAGAGAAACATTGGAAGATCCGAAGCTCTCGTCGTTTTAAGAGCGTTTATGCTACAAAAATAATAAAAAGATGTGCTTGAGGTATCTGTAACACTGATTCTAGGTATCCTGAGAGGATTGGCAAATTTATTTGATTATTTAACGTTTATTTTCTGGTTGTCATACTCTCATTAAGTGGCCTTTTTCATCTGCTCAAGCAGTTAATGTCTGTAAATATTGTTAATATCTCTGGCTAACGTCAAAAAGCTAGTGAGTCCATGCTAACGTACACACCTCAGCTAACTATTCTCATGTCATGTACAGTGTAGGCCAAAAACACAAACAAAGGTCTACATTTCAGTGCCTCTCCATATTAAACTGGTTAAATGTAAAATAATGAATCTTACACTGCGGTACATGAACAGTGTTGATCCTGGATGTTGTCATCTGTGATCGTGACGACCGTAACTTGAGATTTCTTCTGCTTGCATTGCGATCTGTAAACCCTCAATTTCAAATGAATCATGTCACACACTATATTTATTTTAAAATCATTTATATGTCTCTCCATGGCATATTAAAGTCCTACTTGTATGCTCCTCAACGAGAGGTGGTCCTTCTATGTTCAAAATTTATCAAAAATATCTTTGGACAAGGTTTTCACACTGACAGCTGTTATTGTAAGACAGTGGGAAACTCTGTTTGTTTGTCCGAGGCAGCAACAGTAACTAAGGGGGGCGGGGCTTAGCGATAGGTCAATTCAACCATACACTGCAAAAAAAAAAAAAAAAAGCTTTTCTTACTTCAATTTTTTTGTCTCGTTTCCAGCCAAAATATCAACAACAACAAAAAAAATCCAGACAAGTAAATAATTATTTTCTTGTTTTCAGAAAAAAAAAAAAAAGTCAAAATTAAGTGAGTTTTTCCTTCGAACAAGCAAGATAATCTGCCAGTGGGGTAAACAAAAAAAAAAAAAAAAAAAATCCTATTTCAAACACAAAACAAGATTGTTTTGCTTAACCCATTGGGAGATTATTTTGCCTGTTTCAAGCAAAAACACACTTAATTTAATTAAAAAAAAAAAAAAAAAACATAATTAATATACAATAATATCAATAATAATCATTTAATCTTGATTAAATAATTTTTTTTTAGATATTTTGGCTAGAAACAAGACAAAATTCTTTAGAAAAAAAAGTATGTATATATATATATAATAAAATATATTGTTGCAATGTAAAATAATAGTTTTTAATATATAAAAATAATATACTTTAAAATATAATTCATTCCTGTCACGCAAAGCTGACATTTCAGCATCAAATATTTCATTACATTTTGTCATATTTTTTATTTTAGCTTTACATTTTATATGTAAACATATTTTATATTATAAATATTTGTTTTAATATTTTAGAAATATTTTATGATCTTTCCCTCTCCGTCTATACCTGTATATATAATTAATATTAATATATATATATATATATATATATATATATATATATGTATGTATGTATATTCGATTTTGTATATAATAAAATGAAGTGTTTATCTGCAAAAACATTTATTTTTAATTTTCAAAAATCATGTTCTTTAGTTGGCTGCATTTTTTTGCTTTTACTTTAAAAGTGACTTATTATAATTAGTATTTTTAAATAACAATAACTAATCATATTCACAGATCTTCTCTTCTTGTCTAACAGCCTTATGGTAACAAGACAAGCACAGCGAGTCTCACAGGTTTATACTGTGTGTTTAAAATCAGTTCTTCAATTCTGTCTGAAGGTTGTGAAAGGGATTCTGCTTCTGAAATCCTCCTGGAAACCTCCGTTAGAGAGGAAGAAACATGAGACCTCAGGTTATCATGTGACAGGAAAGATTCCACAGAGATTAAAGCAGGAGAATCCAGAAGTTGCCTGGTCAGATTTTCAGTGCCTGTGTGTGTGAGTTTGTCTGAGTCAGCAGGACGAGTGTTTTTATTCAGGTACACGCTGAGAAACATCTGCAGTCGGCCTCTCTCTCTCTCTCTCTCTCTCTCTCTCTCTCCCACCAGCTCATTTGCGTTCAAGATCCCTGCTTTCTCTCCTGAGGTCAGAAGAAGAAGGTGAACATATGCTCGTCTATGTTTAGAGCTTCTAGAAGAGCAGAGACGAAAAGAAAGGAAAAGGGAGGAGAGGAGAGGAGAGGAGAGGAGAGGAGAGGAGAGGAGAGGAGAGGAGAGGAGAGGAGAGGAGAGGGCATTTGAAATCTCCCTCCAGCAAACTGTCAGATGATCTACACAGAGTCTCTGTCGCTCAGTGCTCCCAGCATGCACCAGGACACAACTAGAGCACAGGTGACTCTGCGTTAATAATAGCTCTGCCTTTAGGACAAAGAGAGACGGAATGAGAGAAAATGAAAAAAGAAACTGAGATTTGTATGGAGGTAAAACAATGGTGACTGGGTTCATAAATGTCCTTTTGCTGGGATTTTTATTAGCCATCCCATAAGGCTTTGCACACTTCCAACCATCCATCTATCTGTCCAGCAATCCATTTGTCCTTTTAATCCAGCCATCCGTCACATATTTACTATCCATCCTTCATCTATTTATCCATCTATCCATCCATTATCTATCTGTCCATCTGTTCATCATTTATGTATCCATCCATCCATCTATCCATCTATTCTTTATCTATTCATCCATCCATTCATTCAACTATCTATCCATCCATCATCTGTATTCACCCTCCCATTTTCTATTGATCATCCTTCCATCATCTATTCATCCATTCATCTATTTATTTAATTTATTCATTCAGTCATGTTCATCTATCCACCAATCATCTATTTGTCCATTTGTTCATCATTCATGTATCCAATTTATCCACCAATTATCTATTCATCCATCCAACCAACCAACCAGTTTTCCATCCAACCATCTTTCATCTATTGATCCATCCATCCTTCCTTCATGTACTGGATCCATCCATCCATCACCCATTTATCCATCTATAATCTCTTTACCCATCCATCCATCCTCATCTGTCTGTCCATTTGTCCATCATTCATGTATCCATCCATCCGTCTGTCTATCCGTCTATGTATTTGTCTGTTCATTCATCTGTCTGTCTGTCTATCTATATCTTTCTGTCTGTCAATCTATTAGTTTGTTCATTAATCTGTCTATCTATCTGTCAATTTGTCTGTCTATTCATCTGTTTATTAATCTATCTGTCTGTCTGTCTGTCTATCTATCTATCTATCTATCTATCTATCTATCTATCTGCCTGTCTATTTGTTTGATCATTAATCTGTCTATCTGTCTGTCTATCTATCCGTTAATTCATATGTCTGTCTGTCTGTCTATCCGTCTATGTATTTGTCTGCTCATTCATCTGTCTGTCTGTCTATATCTGTTTGTCTGTCTATTCGTCTGTTCATTCATCTGTCTATCTATCTATCCATCTATCTATTCGTTCATTCATTCATTCATTCATTCATTCATTCATTCATCTGTCTGTCTGTTCGTTTGTTCATTAATCTGTCTATCTGCCTGTCTATTCATCTGTTCATTCATTCATCTGTCTGTCTGTCTGTCTGTGTCTATCTATCTGTCTATTCGTTTGTTCATTAATCTCTTTCTATTTGTCTGTCTATTCGTTCATTCATCTGTCTGTCTGTCTGTCTATTAATTTGTTCATTATTCTGTCTATCTGTCTGTTCGTCTGTTCATTCATCTGTCTGTCTGTCTGTCTATCTATCTGTCTATCTATTCATTAATCTACATATCTATGTATCTATGTATCTATGTATCTATCTATCTGTTTGTTCATTAATCTATCTATTCGTCTGTTCATTCATCTGTCTGTCTGTCTGTCTGTCTGTCTATCTATCTGTCTATTTATTCCTCTGTTCATTCATCCATCTGTCTATCTATCTAATTGTCTGTTCATTCATCTGTCTATCTATCTGTCTATTTGTCTGTCTGTCTATTCATCTGTTTATTAATCTATCTGTCCATCCGTCCGTCCGTCCGTCCCTTCCTCCCTCCCTCCCTCCCACCGTCCATCTGTCTATTTGTCTGTCTGTCTATTCATCTCTTTATTAATCTATCTGTCCATCCGTCCGTCCGTCCCTTCCTCCCTCCCTCCCACCGTCCATCTGTCTATTTGTCTGTCTGTCTATTCATCTGTTTATTAATCTATCTGTCCATCCGTCCGTCCGTCCGTCCCTTCCTCCCTCCCTCCCACCGTCCATCTGTCTATTTGTCTGTCTGTCTATTCATCTCTTTATTAATCTATCTGTCCATCCGTCCGTCCGTCCGTCCCTTCCTCCCTCCCTCCCACCGTCCATCTGTCTATTTGTCTGTCTGTCTATTCATCTGTTTATTAATCTATCTGTCCATCCGTCTGTCCGTCCGTCCCTTCCTCCCTCCCTCCCACCGTCCATCCAACTTTCTGTCTGTCCGTTCATCCCTGTCACCTGTATAATCAGTGGTTATTTCTGATCTCTGTTAGCCATTCAGGTGAACCGAAAGCACTCAGGAAATGAAAGGTGTCTTATTAAAGCCACGCTGATTACCTCACATGCTGCTGATTTCCCACAGTTACTGGCAATCAAAGACAAAACCACGCAATCACCTGTGGTCCACATTTAACCGCTCACACAAACACAGAGCCACATGATGCTTTCATGACACTCAGAGTGGGAGACATTCAGAGGTATGTTTTCCACACAATATTCAAGAGCCTCATCACAACATGCAGTGCGAGACCCTCACGCAGCCACACAAAGGACTTCAGGACCACGGACAGCAGCACGTGGGCCATTCAGCACCAAGGACAAGGTCCCTGCTGAGAGCCATCAAACAGAGAAAGCAGATCAAATCTAGCTGGGATTGTTTTGGTATATTTTATATTTTTCGCTTCAGTTTATTTTTTTCCAAACATCCTCATATAATATTAATTTAAAGATTTATTTTATATTGTTTTATAGTGATTTACTTCAGTGAATTTTATTTTATTACACAGATGTGCTATATGTGTATTATTATTCACTGTTTAGATTTATATAATGCTTGACAGTGACAGCAGATTTCACATGTGTACAGGAAAATTCACTTTGAGGATAATTACATACATTTGAATTCAATTGTGGTTTTCACGGTGCCAAAACCAGCCATAATTAAATGTTCTATGAGCATTTCCACCTTTTCCAACTTTTACATTTACATTTAATCAGTTAGCAAACACTCACTGACTAAAGCGTCTTACAAATGAGAAACATCGCAAACAATTTATCACAAAATCCAAAAACATTTGCAGTACGCAATGCCAAATCTTAAGAGTGAGTTCAAGTGGCACTCAACACTAGAAAGACATCATGTACATGAAAGACTTCATAAACATCCACATCATGGCATCAGATCTTGTTCAAAATAAACTTTAACCACAATTTAGCGATTTTTTGAATGAATCTGCAGAGCTGTAGGTGCTACACACCCAGATCAGACAACATCTATCCCATATCCTCCATATTACCTCATTGAGACTGGCAGGGTGAGTTTCTAAATAAATAATAGCTGTTGTTAACATGTAAACGTGGGTGGTCATGCATTAATGTTTTTAAACATAGCAAGTCGTTTTTGCAGCTCAGTTTTAACAGATGGTCTTTTTGGACTTGGAAGGAAGTTTTGAGTTTCCACAGAACATTTAAGTTTTTAATCCTAAAAAAAAAAAATCTATGAAAGTGCTGCTCAGTATATGACCTTCTAGTGTTCTCTACTGACGGGTAAACCCTCGCTTCACCTGCTCTCATAATAAGAGCTTCCCCAGTCTTACTGTAGGAGTTTAATTAGTCCCATATCAGATATACAACGTAAAACAATCTAATTAAGAGCTGCCTTTCCATTCATCAGTGAGGAGGACACGAGAGAACGAGAGAGAGATCAGACAGATCCTCCTGTCTCATTACCAGAAGCAGACATTAGATCACAGGTGTGCCGAAACACCCACACCGGGCATCATTACTGTAGGGACCGACGGCACATAGCGGGACTGCGTATGCTAGTCCTCATCATCATTTGCACACCTGTACTGTTACAGCATTAGCAAGATGGTACTCTATTCATATTCCGTAAACACTGCCGTTATGGCTTTTTTTTTTCAAATCCCAAACCACATTAAACTTCGGCAATTAATTAAGCTCCGAATCGCTTAGTGTACAGACTACATGCAAACTTAGTTTAGTAGATAATTTCAGGATTAGATGACCTGATTTTGGTTTTTGTAAACTTTATAATTAAGAATGAAGTTTAAGAACCTCCCAAAGAGAGTTTACGGGCTCAGGGAAAGCTTAGAAATGGTTTAAACAAAGCCGTCTTGACTTCTTGATGTGGTACCAGTTGCTTTTCTTACCGCAACAACACGTTCTCACTCAAAACTCGTCACATATTGACACTTGGTCAGGATCCCTTGGCGTTACATTTTAAGTGCCTTGAAACACGCAGCGTTATTCTATGTGGTGATGCAATTTCAACTGAAACAGGAAAACAGGTGAGCCATATCAAGTAGCCCCACCCACTTTTTAAAATAGCCAATAGCGTTCCATTTATATCCGCTTGGGCCAGAACCGCTGAGCTCGATAAAGCCGCATTTGACAGCTTATGACAGTCACAGTCTAATAGATTACCCCCTAGATTCAATATGAAACTTTTACTAAAACAAAATAGTGATCATAAACATGCTGAGGCTGTGTAGTTCAATACAAGCCAACTCGTGCATATTATCTGCTCCGTGCGATCGTGTCTCTGGACCGGAGCCAAAGTCCAGAGTAGACTGCGTGCTGCCACGGTTCGCGTGACAACATGAAAACAGACCTCATTTGCCCCCAAAGGAAAGCGTATTTACACTGTCTAAATCGTTCCCTATCGCCTACAATGCGCACTACCTGCCATCCACCGTACAGAAAGCACTAGCTCTGTGAACAAATGACTGATCTCAGCCGCAGCTTCTGCGTCTATTTATAGTGTAGGGGGCAGGATGCTATGGATTCTAGAGAGCATTTGATTGGACATTAGAAGCTGAAGTGCAGCGTGATGTCATCAAAATCGTTGATTCGTATTGGCGGAAGTGAGAGACAGTAAGTTGTAAAAATGTGAATTTTGTCGTTGCTTTGGAGCACAATAGCTTATAGATAACCTTAAGTCACATATTCATACCAAAAGCCAAAAAATTCATTCTGATTTCATGGGGACTTTAAGAAACCCTTGGCATCAATAAGCTGACGCGAAAGGCACTGGGAATTGTATCATCATGATTAAATGATGTATTGGGTGATTTTTCAATACAAACAGTCACAACAGTTTCATTTATATTACACTATTTACACATTAAGGAGCACAAAACCCAACCCAACCCCTGCCCCTAAACCTAACCATTTGTCAATAAAATACAGATACAACAGGCAGATACAACTACAGTCACAATTTATTTAAAAAATATGAATATTCCAAGTGTTCCGAGGCAAAACGATTGATTTGTGAGAGGAACAGATGCGATCGCCATCTCTGACCATCCGCCGTAAAGCTCATCCTGTCTGCCGCAGTCTGTGCACAAATTCAAAAATTGCCGCCAGAACGTCAGTCTTCGTTGTGAAATTATATTGGCTCTTGTGTGTCTTGTGACTGATTGCGTTATGCTGTTGTGAAATGCCATAGAGACAGAGCGACACGTGTCATAATCTGAAAAATGCACCCTATGTAAACCTGAAAAGAGGAGATATATTGACAAACTAAATTTTATTGGTCTGTGTCAGTGCTACTTTTCCTTATCTTCCGTTTGTTGGAGAAATGATCCAAATGAATGGCCCATCATGAAATTCCCTGACATCTACAGCTATTTGTGTCCTTAAACGCTCGTTTTTGGGGTCGACATCTTATAAAAACGTAGTTCTGTGTTTTTTAGCTTGTTTACTGTACACTCCTCATCACACAGCAGCTTTTAGACATTGTTTTGTTTTTTTGTTATAAGCCAGAAATGGCAAGAAGGCAGCTTCCCGCAATTCAAAGTCAATGGAGAGCGTTGGATTGTCTCTATTGGCTCTTGTGTGTCTTGTGACCGATTGCATCATGCTAATGTTTGGAAGTATCTTTTGAATGAAATGTGAGCGTTACAGTTTTTCTCAGTCGCTTTGGTACATTTCTCAGATCAGAATTGAAAAAAAAACTACCTGTTCACATCGTCACTTGTGCACACCAAAAAAGCAGTTTTTAATTTCTTTGAACAAGTTGCAGATGCTTTGGTACATCCATGCAAATGATTATGTACAATTCTCTGCTGTTTCCTACATTATCAATTGCTTTGTTGATTAAAATGTATCATAATGGGTCTCTGTTTAATAGGCTCACCCCTCACAACATTTAGGCGTTAGTTCATAGCACAAGTCTTTACATGCAAAATGGTTGAACAAGTTGTCATAATATGTCAAGCATATTTCTATACATTTCTATACATCTGTCCTGAATTAGTAAATTGCTCCCAGGTAAATCTTGACTTTCTCTAACAAAGGTGTATCTCATAAACCATCAGCTGGCAAGTATATATGAAGAGTTCAGATGCAAAACCAGCTAAAAGCCATCTCGGTCAAAAATGAGATAATGATACTGAGTGAATGCTCTCGACACATATTAGACATCCATCAAATACTTTTACTTCAGACTCGCTAAAATCCCACCCTCAGCCCAATCAGAAATACCAGCACTTACATAGAAACCTATACATCAGAGCCTGATAAAAATGCTTTTTTTTAAAGAAAGTTGTTAGATGGATTTAGAGGCTTTTGTATCTGAACTCTTCATATATAGCCGGAGCACAACACAATGTTACAATGTCTGACAATGGAAGGACAAGGAATTGGACATACACTAAGGTGTAACCTACAATTTACAATAATTGCCATTAAAACTTTAGCCATAGTTTACATCAGAACATCCCTCCAGAGTACACTGTTATATTGACAACATGACTAAGCAATTTGACTGTCTTATCCGTACACAATGGCACAAGGACTTGTCATTCTGATGGCACTGACATGTTTATTTTTGAGAGATGAACTAAGGAGACTGGCTTTTGCAGGTAATCCATGGTGTTTTGCTATTTGTACAAATTGTTTTGAGAAATGCACTTACTGTTTTGCAAATGTCAAGAATGATTTGAGAAATGTACCAAAGCGACTGAGAAAAACTGTAATGCGGGATCATTTTCAGCGATTAAACCTTGTTTTATTTACCGGCACTTAATCCCACACAAAAAATGAATGTGACACAGGGTACATACCAGTTGACCGTCTCTTCCTGTCTAAGTGGGAAGTTCTTGGCCAGAATAAGCTGCAGTTCATTCCAGACTTTATGACGACAGTCAAAAGTCTGGCTACGCAAGTTGCATCGTGTTTATGACTCGTCTGAGCGTCAGTGGGATAATTCTGCGCTTTCAAAAACTCAGCAGAACCTTTCGTCTCGCACCCACAGATGGTGGAGTTATTAGCGAGCGAGTGCGTGTAGGGGTTTTAGCAGTAATGGATCTTTTCTGAGATGCATCTGAAGAGTGTTAATTCTTACTGAGGGTTATTTTCCTGAGTGAGTCGTAATCAGACGACACCGGTCTGCTGCTGAGTCTGAGATCCACCTGAATCACTTTTCTAATCACTGATGAATCCGAGAGAGAGTAATAATCAAGTCCCGAGCACCGCGTGGACGCTTCTTAATGGTCCGTCATACATGATGTGCTCTTCTTCAATCAACACGAGATGAACGTCTGGGGGAGAAAAGAAAATATTTTAGCTTTATTTTGCAGCACATCATAAAAATCACATTGATTCTGGGGTTCAAAATGTTCTTATTTCCAGCCAAAATATCTAAAAATTCTTAAGTAAAAATTGTCTTGTTTTCAGAAAAAAAATGTACAATTAAGTGAGTTTTTGCTTGAAACATGTCAAGCTACATGTTTGTAAGAAATAAATCCATCAAGTTTAATTGTGGATTATTTTGGTGTTTTTATCAGCTGTTTAGAATCTCATTCTGATGGCACCCATTCACTGCAGAAGATCCATTGGTGAGCAAGTGATGTAATGCTAAATTTCTCCAAATCTGATGAAGAAAACAAATTTTCAGCCAATTATAATTTTAATACAAAAAGGTGTAACTTTTGACTCACTGTCACAAAGGGACGCCAAACCATTCAAAAGAGGCAGGACCACTTTTAGTAAAATGTCTATAACTCCTGCATAGAAAGAGATAGGTTTGCCAAACTCAGAACACTTATGTCAGAGCTCAATCTGAGGTCACAGGACCAAAAAATGCAGAGCTTGGCCATTTGGTGGTGCTATAAGAAGGAAAAAACACAAAAATGGCATAAAAATTACTAGTCCTAGGTTTTTCATCCAACTGGAACCAAACCAATGCAGAAAGATTTTCTGGAGGGTGAATAGCAATAATTCTCAAAAAAAAAGTCTAACTTTCGACTCACCGTTGCAAAGGGACGCCAAAACCGTTCACAAGAGGCAGGACCAGTTTTAGTAAAATGTCTATAACTCCTGAATAGAATGAGATATCTTTGCCAAACTCAAAACACTCATGTCAGAGCTCAATCTGAGGTCGCAGTACAAAAAATGTGAAGAAAACAAATTTTCAGCCAATTATAATTTTTGGGAGAACTATTCGTTTAAATCATCAGGCAGTCAAGATATTCAATAAGAAAAAAAATAGGCTTGACTTACTTTTTTTCAATATATAACTGATTGGATCATTAGTGGGTGGTACAGACATCCAAGAGGACTGAAACAGAAAAGAAAGAAGTAATTGTTATAAAAAAAATAAATGATTACAAAGAAAAAAAAAACTTGATTATACAGAATAACCTGCTTGGAAGGATTTATTAGGCACATATTACATCATTTTGCGGAATGGAACATTTATAATGATAATTTTAAACAAAATATGAAAATAAAAAAATAAAATAATAAATATTGCATTATGTTTTGTAATGTTTATGACCGTTATAGTGCCAGCTGTGGTCAGATCTCCTTAAAATAACTGAGTTTTGAGTTTGGCTTTTTAAGATTTTAGGTAAATACAGACTGGCCCCTTTTCCCATTATAGCTTCAAAAAGGGTATATTTCAACTTTTTTTGATAATTATTGAATCAGAAAGTCCAGAGAACTGTACTACAGTTGTTGTTGTTTTTTATCTTTTTTGTTTTTTCAGATTAAGTGAAAAACCTAAAACTACTTTGCAAAAGAAGTTTTTTTTACTTCTTCTCAATCATTTAACAAACGATGTGATTGACAGCAGTAGTTCTAGAGGCAAAGTTGTCCAAAATTAGGAATTCTGTCATATGATATCAATATAGCATGTATGTGTAAAAAACTGTGCAATGTACAATCGTTTACGCAGGACAAAAAAAATGTGGAGCTTGGCCATTTGGTGGCACTGTAAGGAAAAAACACAAAAATTACATTAAAAAAAAAACTAGTCCTAGGTTTTTCGTCCAATCTGAACCAAATCAGTGCAGAAAGATTTTCTGGAGTGCAAATATCAGTAATTATCAGAAAAAGTCTATAACTCCTGAATAGAATGAGATATCTTTGCCAAACTCAGAACACTTATGTCAGAGCTCAATCTGAGGTTGCAGAACAAAAAATGTGGAGCTTGTCCATTTAGTGGTGCTTATAAGAAGGAAAAGAAACACAAAAATGGCATAAAAAAACTAGTCCTAGGTTTTTCGTCCAGTCGGAACTAAACCAGTGCAGGAAGATTTTCTGGAGAGCAAATATCAATAATTATAAAAAAAAGGTGTAACTTTCGACTCACCGCCGCAAAGGGACGCCAAACCATTCAAAAGAGGCAGGACCACTTTTAGTAAAATGTCTATAACTCCTGCATAGAAAGAGATATCTTCGCCAAACTCAGAACACTTATGTCAGAGCTCAATCTGAGGTTGCAGAACAAAACATGTGGAGCTTGTCCATTTGGTGGTGCTTTTAAGAAGGAAAAAACACAAAAATGGCATAAAAATTACTAGTCCTAGGTTTTTCATCCAACTGGAACCAAACCAATGCAGAAAGATTTTCTGGAGAGCGGATATCAATTATACAAAAAGGTGTAACTTACGCCTTACCATCACAAAGGGACGAAACCATTTAAAAGAGGCAGGGCCACTTTTAGTAAAACGTCTATAACTCCTGAATAGAATGACATATCTTCACCAAATTCTGAACACTTATGTCAGAGCTCAATCTGAGGACACAGGACAAAAAAAATGTGGAGCTTGTCCATTTGGTGGTGCTTATAAGAAGGAAAAAAAAAAACACAAAAATGGCATAAAAAAAACTAGTCCTAGGTTTTTCGTCCAGTCGGAACCAAACCAGTGCAGAAAGATTTTCTGGAGAGCGAATATCAATTATACAAAAAGGTCTAACTTTCGACTCACCACCGCAAAGGGACGCCAAACCATTCAAAAGAGGCAGGACCACTTTTAGTAAAATGTCTATAACTCCTGCATAGAAAGAGATATCTTCACCAAACTCAGAATACTTATGTCAGAGCTCAATCTGAGGTCGCAGGACAAAAAATGTGGAGCATGGCCATTTGGTGGCGCTATAAGAAGAAAAAAAATGGCATAAAAAAACTAGTCCTAGGTTTTTCAACCAATCGGAACCAAACCAGTCTGGATTCAGATCATCCATTTGGAACCAAACCAGTGCAGATAGATTTTCTGGAGAGCTAATATCAATAATTATCAAAAAAACAAACAAACAAAAAAAACAAGTCTAACTTTCGACTCACCGTCGCAAAGGGACGCCCAACCATTCAAAAGAGGCAGGGCCACTTTTAGTAAAATGTCTATAACTCCTGCATAGAAAGAGATATCTTCACCAAACTCAGAATACTTATGTCAGAGCTCAATCTGAGGACACAGGACAAAAAAAATGCAGAGCTTGGCCTTTTGGTGGTGCTGTACGAAGGAAAAAACACAAAAATGGCATAAAAATTACTAGTCCTAGGTTTTTCATCCAACTGGAACCAAACCAATGCAGAAAGATTTTCTGGAGAGCGAATATCAATAATTCTCAAAAAAGAAGTCTAACTTTCGACTCACCATCGCAAAGGGATGCCAAAACCATTCACAAGAGACAGGGCCAGTTTTAGTAAAATGTCCTGAATAGAATGAGATATCTTCTCCAAACTCAGAACACTTATGTCAGAGCTCAATCTGAGGCCGCAGGACAAACAATGCAGAGCTTGGCCATTTGGTGGTGCTATAAGAATGAAACAACTTTAAAAATGGCATTAAAAAAAAATAGTCCTAGGTTTTTTGTCCAGTCAGAACCAAACCAGTCTGGATCCAGATCGTCCAATCGGAACCAAACCAGTGCAGAAAGATTTTCTGGAGGGCGAATATCAATTATACAAAAAAAGGTGTAACTTTCAACTCATCGTCGCAAAGGGACACCAAACCATTCAAAAGAGGCAGGGCCACTGTTAGTAAAATGTTTATAACTCCTGAATAGAATGAGATATCTTCACCAAACACTTATGTCAGAGCTCAGTCTGAGGTTTGACGGCCAAAAAAAGTGGAGATTGGCCATTTGGGGACGCAATAAGAAGGAAAAAACATAAAAATGGCCTAGGTTTTTCGTCGAATCGGAACCAAACCAGTCTGGATCCAGATTGTCCTATCAGAACCAAACCAGTGGTTTGAAAAGAAAATCTAAACTACAGCTGGTACTATAACTGTCATAAACGTTACAAAACATATTTCTCTGGTAAATTACCTGTATTTCCAAAAACAACAAAAAAAAAAAGCCTTGTTACATAGTCTTTCTTTTATATGTGCTTAAATGCCTTAAAGTAGCTATATATTTTTTTTTATTTATTCTGAAATAGATTTATTAGAAATCACCACCTCTGTTCATCCAACCATGACTGAATCAGCATCCTCCTCCAAACACACCTAGACCAATCACCACTCTTCCTCCACCCTTAGCCCCTCCCACTTTTAAAGCAGCGGTGCACTATGAGCTTTTAAATGTGCGCTGTCAGCTTTAAGACCGTGGTTATGGTTCATTACCGGTAAACAAGTTTGTCTCAGCTGCTTTTTTATGCGTTCGTAGTTTGTGGTCCAGGCGCTAGTTTGGAAGAAGAAGAGGAGAGCCGTTCATATGCGCGTGTGTGTGTGTGTGTGTGTGTGTGTGTGTGTGTATGTGCTTCAGGATATGATAAATGAGTCTTTACGACTCTAGCTGTGCTAAACTGCTTCCCTCCACTGCTGTGATGACAAAGTGATTAATATTCCTGAAGCACTGAGCTAATTCATCACGATCATGTGCGTGCGTGCGTTTAGCATGGACTCTGGAAACCGTCAGTTGATGTGAGAGCCTTTATGCCGGAACAAACAAATATTGGAGTACATGTGCCTAATCTTAACCTACAGTAGAGCGATAACGAATGCCTGAGAATCAGAAACACACACACACACTCGCTCGGTTTTTGTCTACCTGCCGCATCTCACCTGCTCAATCCTGTGACTGGAGTGGGTTGCCATGGAAACAAACTAATATCAGAATCACATGCTTATTTATCAGCGTTGAAGAAAGTGGGACGTGAATCTCACTCTTTTTTCTCTCTCTTTTTTCCTGGGATCACTGTGGAGACACAAGGGACAGCACAGGGATTTGTGGGTAAAATGACATCACTACAGAGAGCTCATTAGCACCTTTCACCTTTGCAGAAGGGGACCAGGAAATAAAAAGTTGCATAGCAACTACAATTTCACACAACAAACAAACAGTTGAAAATGTCCACATAATAATAGTCAACATGGAAGGGTTTTGCCGCTCTTTTGATCTGACAAAAACGTCAAGGCAAGACACATCAACACTGCATGCTAAACATAGTGACACTACATAAAAAAGTGTCAAAATGCTAAACAGTGTGATAAAATGCTAAGCAGAGAGATTATATGCTAAGCTCAGAGATAACATGCTAGCTGACGGACGGTTTGTAGCAAATTGCCTGTTTTTAAATGCATCTCAAAAGGTGAAAAGTCAAGTATTTGAGGAGGAAAAAATTGGAAGGAAAAAAAAGTTGTTTAAAGTTAATGTGAAGTGCCATTTACAACATTGTGACATTTCTGAATGAACATGTTTGTAAATATTTTTTTTTAATTAAAAACAAACAAACAAAACAAAACAAAACAAAACAACAACAAATTAAAATAAACCAAAATTAAAAAGTAAAAAAAAAAACGACATATGTAAAATAAAATAAAAAGTAAACCAGAAATTAGCTAAACATTTAAATTATTTTTAATTACAAAATTACTCCAATAGGACAAAATTACACAACAAGTGGTTTGGTCTATGTATGGATAGTAGTAGTAATAATAATAATAATAATAATAATAATAATAATAATAATAATTATTATTATTATTATTATTATTATTATTATTATTATTATTATTATTATTATTATTATTATTACTACTACTACTACTACTACTACTACTACTACTACTACTACTACTACTACTATTATTATTGTAAAATGCAATAATAATAACAACAATAATAAAATAATACAAAATAAAAAAAGTAAAAAAAATAATTATAAAACATAAGTGGTTTGGACTAAGTATAGATGTAAAGTAAAGTAAAGATAAAACAAAAAAGTAAACAATAAATGAACAAATAAATAAACAAATCAAACGTAAATAAAATATTAAGCAAAAATTGTATTAATTTTTAATTATACAATAAGTGTTTAGACTATGTTGATGTAAAATAAAATAAAATAAAATAATAAACTAAACTAAACTAAAAAAAATAATAATTAAATACCGAATTAAAGGTAAACAAAAAAACTAAACAAAACAAAAAAAGTAAAAAAAATATATATATAATAATAAATAAAGTACAAATTATTTTTAATTATAAAATTACCCTAATAAAAAAGTGGTTTGGTCTATTTATGGATTTAAAATAATAAATATAATAATAATAAATCCCCCACCAAATTAAAAGTTAATAACAACCCCCACCCTAACTACCCTAAACATAACAAGTGGTTTGGACTGTGTATAGATGTCAAGTAAAGTAATGTAAAGGTAAAACAAAAATCAAAAGTAAACAAAAAAATGAAACCACAAATTACATTTTTTTTAATTACAAAAATTACCCTAAACAGAACAAGTATTTTAGACTATATAGGGATGTAAAATAAAATAAAATAAAAAACAGCAATTTGGACCTATAACCATTTGATCCCCATTGAAGTCCACTATATGGAGAAAAATCTTGGAATGTTTTCCTCAAAAACCTTAATTTCTTTTCAACTGAAGAAAGAAATACAAGAACATATTGGATGACATGGGGATGAATAAATTGCCTGGCAATTTTAATATAGGAAGTGAACTAATCCTTTAAGGTTTCTCAGCTGCGTTTGACTCTGACTGGAAAACTAGAACTCTCATTTTGCAAACAAAATGCCTCAATGAGTCAAGATTTCACAGAGGTCAGAAGATACAAGTGAACAATCATCTGCTAAGCGTACACCTACAAAACAAATGCTAGCTGTCTGTTTGCCAATGTTCTTTGTTGGCAATCATACAGTACATATGCAAAACTAAATGGTGGCTTTGCTGCATTGTTTTTTTGCACATCATCAGTCAATAAAAGACCTTCCTGGTCTAAAGTCTGAGATATTTGGATGGAACAGAATTCAACCCAGCTAACAATCTTACAAGCGTCTTCATCATCATTGTCGCATTCGGTTTGCTCAGAGGGGGGCCGTAAGACACTATTCTCTGTAAAGCTGCTGGGTGACAATGCGTATTGTACAAAACTGAATTACATTCAATTGAATCTTCTCTCAAAATGTGAGATCAGTATTGAAGTGCCATCGTTAAAATCTTCAAATGCCGCACGCACCATTTCTGTCACTCCTGACCTGACTGGAATAATTATCAGCAATTAACACACCGGAAAAGTGCAAACGAGAGATGGTAAGAGCCGTTCGCGATCAACCCCCATACATGCACTGTTTTGCTGACTTGCTCACTCTTGCATGAACCTTCTGGATCCAGCTCATTCTCCCAGAGCTGCGTTTAATGAACTCGTTTCAAAGACAACGAGGATGTGAAATGTCATGTCATTTCATTATCTGACTGTTTCTTTAATGCAATGGAAAACTAAGAATTAATTATAGAAAGCCACAGAGCATGAGATCAACAAATACAATACAGTTCACTTAAGGTTCTTCTAAGCTGCATCTCGGTTCTTAAATGTCTACTATGGACTAAAAATACATTGGCTGGAGGTAAAGTTCATTACTGGTCAAAAGTTTGGGGTTGTAAGTCTTACCAATATACAGTAAAAACAGTACTATTGTGAAGAAAATCTAAAAATTTTAAAGAACTGATTTATGCTTCAATACATTTTTATTTTATTTTTATTTTTTTTATTTTTTTTTGTGTACAGTTCCAATACAGTTGAGGTCAAAAGTTTACATACACCTTGCAGAATCTGCAAAATGTTAATTATTTTAGCAAAATAAGAGGGATCATACAAATAACATGTTCTTTTTTATTAGTACTACTGACCTGAATAAGATATTTCACATAAAAGATGTTTACATATAGTCCACAAAAGAAAATAATAGTTTACACACACTTGATTCTTAATACTGTATTGTTGCCTGAATGATCCACAGCTGTTTTTTTTTTTTTTTGGTTTATTCATAGTTGGACAACTTCGGGACTCATATGCAACTATTACAGAAGGTTCAAACACTCACTGATGCTTCAGAAGGAAACACAATGCATTAAGAGTCGGGGTGAAAACTTTTGGAATTTGTAGATCAGGGTAAATTTAACTTATTCTGTCTTCTGGAAAACATGTAAGTATCTTCTGTAGCTTATGTAGGGCAGTACTAAATAATAAAAAAAATGACATTCTGGCAAAATAAGAAAATGTACACATCTTCATTCTGTTCAAATTTTTCAAAATGCTGAAAAAAAAAAAAAAACAAAGAATTTGTGGGACCTGAAAGATTTTTCTGAAGAACAGTGGCAGTTTGACTGTTCAGGACAAACAAGGGACTCATAAACTTATTAAAAAAAAAAAAAAAAAAACAGCTGTGGATCATTCAGGTAACAACACAGTATTAAGAATCAAGTGTATGTAAATTTTTGAACAGGGTCATTTTTATAAATTCAGCTATTGTTTTATCTTGTGGACTATATGTAAATATGTTGAAACATAACTTTCTTTTTTTCAGGAAAATCAATTTCTGTTCAATTATATTTTTTGATTATTATATAGAATTTTGAGGAGATTTTATGATACTATGCAATATTTATAACATTTGAATAAGCTATTTTTCTTTGTAACTAATATATATTTTTGTATTCAAATATTTATATATTATTTTTCAACAAATACTACATTTCATCTTAAAAATCCATTTTATTTTTTGATATGAGAATTGTGCCACTGATGGCATTAAAAAATGTAAAACTTGTGTAATGTCATGTAACCTCCTGTATAGTTTCCTATATAGATATATACAGAGGCTTTTGGATTCCCATTGTTTTTTTTTTTTAGACAGTTTCTTTTTATTTTTTTTTGCGTTTAGAAATATATTCAGACATTCTAAAAAACTACTTTTTATTTATATATATATATATATATATATATATATATATATATGGTTAGATAAATATCAAGTTTACAACCAGAAACCAGGCCTGTTGCAGTCTTAGCAGTTCATCTCTCTCTCTCTGTGTGTGTGTGTGTGTGTGTGTGTGTGTGTGAGTGTGTGTGTGTGGAGGGTGTGTGCATGTGAAAGTGAAAGATAGAGAGAGACTCTTTTTTGCTGTGCACTTTTTTTCTGCACAGTGGCTGATATGTAGTTTGTACCATCAAAAGATTCTCTGAGTTTTCATATTTTTTTGTTTTTCCCATTCATTTCCTATGTCGGTCATTTTTGACCACAAAGAAGTCAAGTGTGACTATTTTTTTTTTTTTTGACCCTTTAAAATATCCGAATCATGTTCATGATTTTTTTGTGTGTTCACATTGCTAATGTGACAAGTGTCACCAACTGTCATCTCATTCCAATGAAGCTATGATTTTTTTACATTTAAAAAATAAACATTTTCGGTCAAAAGTGATCAAAGAGGGCCAGAGGGTTATGTAGGTAGTAAGACAAATATCAGCCATAAAGGTAAATATCAGCAATACAACCTCTTTTACAGCACAATGTTAGTGTTAGCATTAAGCTAAATATGCTTAAATTATTAAATGAACAAGTTCATACATTTATAAACCATTATGACCGTTGTGACCTTACATTTCCTGCCATTTCAAAATATATAAAACTCCTCAGCTGTGTCTAAAAGCTAAAAAACGCTGGCTTTGCAGTTGTTTTACATCATTGGACGTTGAATTGTCTTGCAAGCCTGTGTGAAATTTTGCTTAAGAGATAACTTCACACTTCATGCCTACAGCGCCCTCTTGTTATTTACTGCAAAGGAACATGGGTAACTATAACTCAAAATACACTACCAGTCAAAAGATTTTTAATATTTTTTTAGATAAAAAAGTATCTTCCACTCATGAAGCCTGCATTTAGTTGATCCAAAGTACAGCAAAAGTCTTAAAAATTGTAAATATTTGTATCATTTAAAATAACTGCTTTCTGTCTGAACATATTTTAAAATGTAATTCATTTCTGTGATTTCAATGCTGAATTTTTAGCATCATACTCCAGTCTTCAGTGTCACATGATCCTTCACAGATTTTTTTAATGAATAGAAAGATCCAAAGCATTCAGTATACTTATTTTAAATTAAATTATAGAAATAAATACTTTTATTTAGCAAGGATGCTTTAAACTGATAAAGACATTTATAATGCTACAAAAAAATATTTCAGATAAATGCTGTTCTTCCGAACTTTCTATTCATCAAAGAAACCTGAAAAAAAATCTATTTTCATTAAATTCAGCTGTTTTCAACATCACAATAATAATAATAATAATAATAATAGTTTTTAGCTGCAAATCAGAATACTAGAATGATTTCTGAAGGCACATGTGACTGGAATAATGATGCTAAAAAATTCATTTTGAAATCACAGGAATATATTCAATTTTAAAATATATTCAAATAGAAAACAGTTATTTTAAATAGTAAAAATATTTCAAATTTTACCATTTTTGCTGTACTTTGGATCAAATAAATGCAGGCTTGGTGAGCAGAAGAGACAAAAAAAAAAATCTTACTGTTCAAAAACTTTTGACTGGTAGTGTATATATGAATGCTTTAAACTCAAAAGTATGCCATTTGAGCCTCTTTAAGTGTACTATTCTAAACACATACTATGATTTGGGACTCATTTGAAGCCTAAATACTATCTAGGGCACTTAGTATGGAATTTGGATGCCATTTTGCAGCAGCAAAACTCTAAAATCTGCTCATCTGATTTACGACTGAATCATTTGCTTTTTTTTTTTTTTTTTAAAAAAGGATATTAGGACATTTTCACAAAGTGACATTTTTATTACAAGAACTATTTGATCAAGTTCGTTCCTCCAGTCTTAGAGGCGAATGTGTGTTATTGTATTGTGTTTAAAATAGAACCCCTGGAGTACAAATTTAATTACAATTTAATTAGGCAAGACATGTCTTAATGTTACTGAGGATGTTTCGGCGCTCACAGAAAATGAGAGCGAGCAGAATCTGACATTTGAGGCTCGGCGTCCCAAATAAATTCAATCAGGCAGATGTAAGGAAAACGCAGGAGACTGTAATGCTCTCAGTTCTCACTAAAGGACGATACAGATACTACAAACCTCACTGAGAGCGCATAGCTGCGATAAACATTTAGCCGTTCCCACATATCTGTGCTTTTGCGCATTCTGGACCAATCAGCCGAGGAGTTCAGCCCACTGTGTTTATGTACAGTGTCAGATCACATCAGACTGTATAATCAACTGTTATGAGCTGGTGGATTGTTGTTTTGCTTATGAGCTTGCATAAATTTAGTGCTCTGCTCACCGACTACTGTTTACGCTCATTACCCACGCATACGCAGGTTTTATTATATACGAGACACCAAAGCTGTTTCTGATGAATTTGTGCGATCATACGCAAATGTCTGCGTGGATGATATTCCCGACAGTAGAAATGAGCGCACTGTCAATAATTACCATTTAAATGCATTATGGGCTAATGGTTAGCACATGTACTAATGTGTCTGAATGCGGCCTGCATTTCAATCTCGATTTCCCTCCTTTCTACCGTTATCTTATTCACCTTTCTGAAGGGTAAAGAGAAAAGCATTGACTGCCAGTGTCAATGGACAGGATCAATTCAGCACGTTAGCCAGTTAACTCTTAACACAACTGTTTTGCACCTCACGCCTTAGGGCTAAATAAACAAAAACATTGAGTAGGCATGCTAATTGTTAGCCCAAAGCTACAACAATGTGTATGTATATACAGAGCTGGGTAGCAACTGATTAGATGTAATCTGGATTACGTAATCAGATTCCAAAAATGAAGTACTTGTAATCAGAGTAAGTTACATTTTAAAGTACTCGTAATCAGAGTACAGTTACTTTTTCATGGATTACATGATTACATATTATTCACACAATAGCAATAAATTACTCATAATTCATTGATTTCCCCCTAATTTCTCTTTTTTATCTTTTCAATTTTCATTTCTAAAACAGCCTGCCAATTACTGGTGAACACATTCATTTTAACAGGTTTTTAACCATGCATTATTATGTAAGGCTTTTGTCTTCCCAACTCATTAAAAATTAGTTTTTATTTACGTTACATTTACATTATTTCTTATTTACATGTCATGCAGTCATTCCAAAACTGTTTGTCATCTAAACCTTATATGCCAAATGTACAGGTGCATCTCAATACATTAGAATGTTGTGGAAAAGTTCATTTATTTTAGTAATTCAACTCAAATTGTGATGATTTTGGCTCACTTTTAACAAATTACTGAAATAAACGAACTTTTCCATGACATTCTAATTTATTGAGATGCACCTGTATTTATTATAATTACCCCTGATTTTTTTTTACCCCTGAGATCCCTAAAAAATAAGCTTTTTAATTGCTATTTGAGCATAAGAAACTGCATTCATGGGGCTATTAATTTCAGTTTTATTGCTTATTTGGCATGTAATTTAATTGTGAGTCCAGCAAGCAGGTTTTGAGATTTCAGGATTCACCCATGTATTAAGACTTGGTCGTGTATGAGCTACCCGGAGGCGTTGCAAATGTAGCGTACAAACTATCTTTGAAAGGGACTTTGTTTTAAAATGATTTATTTTAATTTCATTTTTTTATGAATTAATTGTTAGCTTTCATTAAACTCACAAACCCCCTGCAGTTCCTTTTACGAACCCTAGTTTGGGAAACCTTTGGGAAACCTTCATGTTATAAATGACAAAGAATGGAACATATTTTCTTACTCTTTGCATTTTTTACATCATTATGGTACAAGATAATCCTATTTAAATCAATTTGATAAACAAGTTACGTTAAAAGTAATCTGATAGTAATACAAAAGTAATCTGATTAGATTACCTAAAATATGTAATGTAACTGATTACACTACTGACTACAATTTTTGTCATGGAATCCGGAATCTGTACCTGATTAAAATTTGTAAGTAATCTACATATAAACAGAACAAAATTAACAGGTGTTGCTGTCAAAAGAGTTTAAACTTTCAAGTGAAATCAACCTAAAATTTTAACCTTTTGGTTACCTGAAAACCTACTTATAACTGCCTATGCATATGTGACAGATAAAGGCATTTTAACAAAAAATACACTAGCTTTAAATGTTGTTTCAGTACTGAATTTACATCTAAAACAACAGAGAGTCTACTAAACAAGTGTTAGTTTTCGTCTTGGCATTTTTGAGTGAAACTCTTTCCAGCTGAGGACAGAATCTCATCATCCCCAGAAACAGGTGAACTGGGTATATCTGGCACTCAGTGATGTCCTTAATTATGACAAACGGGTGCCAAAATCTTTCCCTGATGACTGGAAAACGTCGCCAGTATAAAAGACACACACTCATTGGAAACAACACAGTAGCTCTGTTCCAAAACTCATCCAGCTGCATTTCTAGACAGCACACTTCCCGATAGATTTGACAGAAAGTGCATCTACAGGTGCAGCTCAAAAAATTCGAATATCGTGAAAAAGTAACAATTTTTTATTGTAACTTATCTCAAAAACTGAAGCTTTCATATATTCTAGATTCTAAGTTTTTTTGGTTTAATTTTGATTAGACCTTACAGCTCATGAAAGTTAAAAATCCAGTATCTTAAAATGTTAGAATACTTCCTAAGATCAATCAAAAAACGGCTTTGCAAAACAGAAAAGTTCAAGTTCTTTAAAGTATGATCATTTATGCTCTCAGTACTTCAGCAGCACATTTACAGCAAATGACTTGCTCCTAGCACAAATGACAGCATCAGTGAAGTGATCAGCCTGTGGGACTGCTGAGGCACTATTGAGCCTTCAGATCATCTGTATATTGCTGGATCGACTGTTTCTTATCTTTCACTTGAAAATATCCCATAGATTCTCAATGGGGTTCAGGTCAGGCATGTTGGCTGGCCAATAAAGCACAGTAATATCATGGCCAGCAAACCACTTGCAAGTGGTTTTTGCACTGTGGGCAGGTGCTAAAGTCCTGCTGGAAAAGGAAATCAGCATCTACATAAAGCTTGTCAGCAGGTGGAAGCATAAAGTGCTCCAAAATCTTCTGGTAGATGGCTGCATTGACTTTGCACTTGATAAAACACAATGGGCCAACACCAGCAGACGTCACGGCACCCCAAATCATTACTGACTTCAGAAACTTCACACTGGACTTCAAGCAGCTTGGATTCTGGGACTCTGGAACCAAGATTTCAACATGAAATGCAAAATGTACTTTTATCTGAAAAGAGGACTTTGGAGCACTGAGCAACAGTCCAGTTGTTTTCCTCCTTAGCCCAGGTAAGATGCTTCTGATGTTGTTTCTGTTTCAGAAGTGGCTTGGTAGTCCTTTTCATGAAAACGTCTGAGTGTGGAGACTCTTGATGCGCTGACTCCGGCTTCATTGTACTCCTTGTGAAGCTCTCCAAGGTGTTTGAATCGGCTTTACTTGACCGTATTCTCAAGCTTGCGGTCATCCCTGTTGCTTGTGCACCTTTGTCTACCCAATTTCTTCCTTCCAGTCAACTTTGCATTTAATATGCATTGATACATTACTCTGTAAACAGCCACCCCATTCAATAATGACCTTCTGTGACTTACTCTCTTTGTGGAGGGTGTCAGTGATTGTCTCCTGGACCATTGATGAGTCAGCAGTCTTCCCCATTAGTGTAATTTCAAAGAACAAGAGGTACCCAGAATTTATACTTTAGGGATGGTCATTTAATGAAACTCAAATGTAAATACTCTAATATTTTGAGATACTGGATTTTTGACTCTCATGAGCTGTACACGCTCACTCATCAAAATTTAGGCAAACTCAGAGTTGCTAGAAAGTAAGTTTATATCTCACTATTTTTTTAAAATAAGAACAAATTGTGAGATATAAACTCAGAGCTGATAGAAAGTAAGTTTATATCTCACTATTTTTTTAAAATAAGAACAAATTGTGAGATATAAACTCAGAGCTGATAGAAAGTAAGTTTATATCTCACTATTTTTTTAAAATAAGAACAAATTGTGAGATATAAACTCAGAATTTTCTAGAAAGTAAGTCAGAATTCTGAGTTATCTCAATTCTAAGTTTATCTTGCAATTCTGAGTTTATATCCTACAATTTTGAAAAAAAGGAAGAAATGTGACATATATACTCAGTTGCTAGAAAGTCAAAGTTCTGAGTTTATATCTCATAATTCTGAGTTTATCTTATAACTGAGTTTATGTCTCACAATTCTGAGCTTATACCTCACAATTTAAAAAAGAATTGTGAGATATAAACCAAGAATTGCTACAAAGTCAGTCAGGTTACTGAGTTTATCACAGTTTTGAAAAATACAAAGTTACTCACAATTGTTAAAGTCAGAGTTTATATCTCAATTCCGAGCCTATATCTCACAATTTAAAAAAAAAAAAAAAAAAAAAAAAGAGGAAGAATTGTGAGATATAAACCAATAATTGCTACAAAATAAGTCAGAATAGAGTTTTTATCAGAGTTTTGAAAAATACAATGTGAGAAAGAGATTCAGAATTGCTAAAGTCAGAGTTTATCTCACAATTCTGAGCTTATATCTCAATTTAAAAGGAATTGATATATAAACTATTTTTAAAAAGAATTGCTAGAAAGAAAGTCAGAATTCTGAGTTCTCAATTCTGAGTTCATATCTCGCACTTTTGAAAAAAAAAAAGGAGGAATTATGAGATATAAACTCAGAGCTGATAGAAAGTAAGTCAGAATACTGGAGTTATCTCAATTCTAAGTTTATCGTCCAATTCTGAGTTCATATCTCATAATTTTGAGAATTTAGAGTTTATATCTCGCAATTCTCTGTTTATCTTGCAATTCTACATTTATATTTCACAAATTTGAAAAATGAATTGCATATAAACTCAAAATTGTCAAAATTAAATGTTAAAATTCTGAGTTTATACCTCATAGTTTTAAAAAAAGGAATTGTGAGATACAAACTCAGAACTGCTAGCAAGTACACTCTAAAAAATGCTGGGTTAAATATTAAAAAAGAACCAGAATTCTGAGTTTGTATCTCACAATTAAAAAAAAAAAAAAAAAAGGCAATATTGCTGTGTCATGTTTAGTACTACAGTCACAGTGTTTACACTTTTCAAGGCAAATCAACCTCCAGATGACTTCTAGTTTTCCGTGCATATTAAGTAGGAACCGAAAAGTGTTTTACCATCAAAAAAATTACACGCTTCACCTTTGCTAAATAAATATATAACATTTCTAAGCTTTAAAAAAGCACACACACACTTGGAGTGGAAAGCAAGATAACCGTGGCAGCTGTGAGGTGAAAATCTCTGGAGCTGTCTTTCACTCACCCACAGAAGCAAAAACAATCAAAATATGCAAATCTACAGTCAAAGACACAAACAAAAGAATAAATTATCCAGAGGAATATCACACGGCTGAAATTCATCTATATGAGGTTTATTTACTGTGGAACTCCTCTAATATCATACAGCTCTTCCAGCAGAGCGGATGAGAAATGAAGCCTGCCAGGAATACTCTGACGCCGCTGCTGTTTTATGAGGCAAAATGGCCTCGCTATAGATTCGGAAAGTCCCTGCTGTGTGTCTGAGTAAGTGCGCCTTTACTTAGCTATACTTTGGGGACAAAAATGTCCCTAGAAGTTTGTGAAATCTGAAGAAAGAAAAAAAAAAATTAGGAGACATTCTAGGACGTCCTATCTTTGGAAAAAAATATTCATAATTGAAATACATGAGGTTGCTAAATGATTTAAAATAGTAATTACATTCACTATATGCAGTGCTCAACAGTAAGGATTTTTTCAGATTGTCATATCAGATTCTGACTTCATCCATCATTATTTTTATTATCATTAAAAAAAAATTAATAAATAAATAATAATAATAATAATATAAATATTATACATAATATTATAAATAATAATAATAATAATAATAATAATAATAATAATAATAAATATATATTTTTTGATACATACAAATAAAGTTATACTTTTATATTAACATCAATCATTTTAATTCTTACTTCATAACATTTATTTTTAAAAGCTAAAACAATTATTAATCTTTTATAATTTTTTGAAATTGCATTATTAAATGAAATTGCTAAAAAGATTTTTATTTTGTATTTTTATTAATATTAATATTAATTAATATTAATAATATTAAATGTATTTTAATTAATATTAAATAGAAATATTGATGCTAAAGTTTCACTTTTACAGCTATTTGTTTTTGTATATTTTTAAATTAAATATTTACAATTGTATATTGACTTTTACTATTTAAATGTATAATTTTACCATTATGTAAAAATGTTTACATTCATCAATTGTTAATTATTTTACAATTATTAATCTTTTATTCATTTTTTTTTAAATGGCATTAGCAAATTAAATTCATGAAAATATTTTATAATTATTTTTTGCTAATTAACATCAAATAAAAATATTAATATTAACTTTCACATTTACAACTTTATTTACATTTATTCATAAAATATTTACAATTTTATACTGATATTTAATATTTACAATTTTACTGATATTTACAATTTACATTTTGTAAAAACAATTTTAAACAAAAAAATCTTTAAACATTTTTTTTACTGTTATTTTCCCTCCAACCACTGTAATTTGCAATAATAGCTGTAAATTACATTTAGAATTAATTCCAAGCCATCTAGATTCATAAACACTGGAAAATGAAAAATAATAAAATAAAATAAAATAAAATAAAACCCTAAACAGAACAAGTGGTTTGGAAAATATATATATATATATATATATATATATATAATTTTTTAACGATATATGGATGTAAAATAAAATAAAATAAAAATTAATTACATTTTTTTAAATTAAAAAAAATATATATAAAATTTATAAAAATAGTGTTATTTATGATTTTTCTTTTTTTTTTTTTTCCTAACCACTGAAATTTGTAATAATAGCTGAAAATTACACATTTACAATAAATTACACAGAAAATTCCAAGCCACCTAGATTCATAAACAGAAAAAAATTATGCATGGTAAAACGTTATTAAATAAAAATAAAAATAAAAATAAAATCATAATAACCTTACCCTGAACATTTTACAGATGTAAAATAAAATAAAAAAATGAATAAGTACAAATTAAAAATTTAAAACAAAATTAATTACATTTTAAATTCATAAACACAGGAAAATGATGCATGGTATTGATACGATGATTAATTAATTGAAACGCACATCAATATTTGCTCAAAATAGCCCCTAAGCAAAAATATTTCAAATACATTTCTCATTGTTACTGTGGCAGACATGTACATTACTAAATAGACAAACAAGCATTTGTGTGAATGGACACAGAAGCTTATTATTACAAAACGCTGCGACAACGAGGCCCGGACAGCTCTATATCAGCTCAAAAACAAGCACAGGGATGTAGTTTAAACAATCGCTTCAGCCGCTGCATTGGGATGCAGTCCAGGAACAGGCATTAAATTGCAGGTTTCTTACAGCAGTTCAAAAACTCCTCCCTACAGAGAGTTTACCTTCCCTCCATCTGCTCGCTCGGCCGCTCTCTCTCTCTCCTCGGCTGATGGAAGGCAGCGCTATCAGGAAACATGTGCGGCTGGAGCCTGCAGAGATGGAGAGCAGGTTTAACAATCACTGCGCTGCCACTGACCCCACAACACAGCGACCCCGCGACCCCCGACCGGGGCCCCGCCGCTGAGAGTGAGCATGTGCAGATGTGAGAGCGTGCGCAACACAGAGACTATGATGCACTGTCTGTGGCTTTAAAGACTACTTGAAATCAAAATGTCTTTGCATGCATACAAAAACAAGAGAAATAACCAAGGGTATGTGGGCAGGGAAAAATCAGTCTGTGTTACCATTCAATTAAATCATGATGGATTGAATATGGAAACTCGCTCTATATTATTTCCTGCTGGATATAGTGTACGGTTTCACTCTGAAATATTAGACACATTATATGATGCACGTACAAAAACAAAATTAAATCAAGGAAAACTGTATATATTTTAATGGTTTAGCAAGCCCTTGTCACCTAGGCATTTGATGTAAAAAATAAATAAATAAATAAATAAAAAGTAAACAAAAAAATTATGAACGAATGAATGAATGATTGACTTTTAATAATAATAATTTATATAATTAACCTAATCAGGAAAAAAAATAAAATAAATAATAATAATAATTTAATTAAATTAATTATTAGTTTACCCTAAACACAACAATAAAACATAATACAATTTTATATATACAGTGTATATATATATAAAAAAAAAATATTTAATTAAAAATAAAGAAAAGAAAAAGAAAAAGAAAAGAAAAAGTTATTTTTTTTTTTTTTTTGTAAATGGCCCTAAACAGAACAAGTGGTTTGGACTATGTATGCATGTAAAATGAAATAAGCACAAATTAAAATGTAAAATAAAATTAATTATAAAATTACCCTAAAGAGAACAATAAAACTATATATATATATATATATATATATATATATATATATATATATAAAAAATATATATATATATAAAATTAAATTAAAAATGTAATTAATTTAAAATGACCCTAAACAGAACAAGTAGTTTGGACTATGAAAATAAAATAAAATAAAATAAAATAAAATAAAATAGTATCCTAAACAGAACAAATGATTTGGACTATGTATGCAAAATTACATAAATTAAATTAAATAATAAAAAAAGAAACACACACACAAATTATTTTTTTAATTTTAAAATTAAAAACGTAAAATTTTAAATTACCCTAAACAGACTGGACTGTGTATGGATGTAGAATAAAATACAAATAAAATAAAATAAAATAAAATAAAATAAAATAAAATAAAATAAAATAATAAAAAATAATAAAATAATAAAAAAGTACACATTATAAAATTACCCTAAACAGAAGAAGTGGTTTGGACTTTAATAATTGAAAAAAAAAAAAAAAAAAAAAAAATTAAAACATAAAAAGTAATTTTTAAAATTTTCCTAAACAGAACAAGTGATTTAGACTATGTATGGATGTAGAATAAAATAAAATGAAAATAAAAATGTAATGTTTAAAATAAAACTAATTATAAAATGACCATAAAGAGAACAATAAAAAAAAAAAAATAAAAAAAAAAATTGAAATTACAAAAAACGAAATTAATTAAACAGAACAGAACAAGTGGTTTGGAGTACATATGGATGTAATATATAAAAAATAGTTACTACAGTACTACTATTATTTATTTACTTATTTATTGATAGTTATTTGTAGCTATTACTACTAAAGAACAACTGATAATATTTTAATTAGTATTAATTATTAAGTTAGTGAATCATTATTAGTCATTATTAAGCATTAGTTGATCACAATAACATGATACATCATCACACAACAGCTGAAATTTGAATGTATTGCTCAACTCAACATCACCTTACAGACATCAGATGCTCTTCCTGCAAACCTAAAATGTAATGTATGATGGCCTATGATTTGTAGCTACTACCGCTATGAAAGGACCACTTAAAAGATGATTTTAATTTAAAACCTCATCACAAATATAACACATTATCATGCATCTTACACAAATCAGTAGATGTTTTAACATTTAACCAAGCCAACGTCACATCATAGACGTTAGATACAGCTGATATGCTGATCTTGTCGACCTGCCATCACACCTTTCTCACATCTTTGAAGTGCGGTGCTTGTGATCATTACGCAAAACTGTCAGCTCTGATGCACGATCAAATGTCAAGCTGACATTGACAAGCTCAAATTAAAGATCGCAGGAGGACTTAATGCCAGTAATGAATCAATCCTGCCTTCTCACATCTGCTCATTAGCGGAGAAAAAGCACAATTCTGGTTGCACTCAACAGAAACGCATTCAAAACAGCTTTTTTGAATAATCTTGAATTAAAAAAAAACAGAACTAGTTTGACAGCAGTTTTGTGTATAAAATGTTTTTTTATGTCAGTCAATGTAGGAAGAAAATCAAACCTGATGCAAATCTGTTTCCCCAAAGTATAATATTCCCTCATTATCTGTAGAAATCTGAAAACTGACGTGCACAGACTTCATTAGCTGGCTCCTTACTGTACTTATATAAATACCTTTACAGGAGAAAAGATGTTCGCATCAGCAAGACGTGGAGTTCACATTTGCAATGGAGATTGGCCCCTGTTTCTAGCTGGCACTTCTTCAAAGAGGAGATCACCACATCCCCTAAAACTGCTGAACTGCTTCTCCAAGTGCTCTGGGAATGTTGTCAAAGGCTGGAGAAGAAATCTGTTTCGAACAAACATAAGGATCAAATAATAAACAAGCGATGTTCCAGGTTCAGGCTGAGCTCTGTCAACAAGAATAATGTAAATAACCTCAAATAAAAAAAATAAATAAATAAAATAATAAAAATATCAAATGATTGATAAAATGTCAACAAAAAAAGGAAGTAAAATGTAAAATAATAATAATAATAATAAAAAAAAATCAATAAAATTATTTTAAAAAACCCATCAAATTAATGCTAATAAAAATCAACACAAATTTTACGTACAACAAAATAAAAAAAAATGTATTAAATTATGAGATTACACTCGACAGAGCAAGAACAGCTAAACAATTTATGGGAAAAAAAAGAAAAGAAAAGAAAATGTAAAAAAAAAGCAAAAAAATAAAAATTACACTAAACAGGACAAAAAACTGTTTATTCTTTATAAAAAAAAATTATAAAATAAATATGAAATGTAAAAAAAGAAAAACAAAAGAAATTATACTAAACATAAATTAAAAATAAAATAAAATAAAAAAAAAAACAATAATAAAACCATCAAATGAACAATAATAAAATATTAAAAATATTAAAAATGTAAGTAAAGCGTAAAATAAATATTCATAATACAAAATATAATATTACATTACACTAAACAGGACAAAAAAAAGTTTATTATTTATAAAATAATTTTTTATAAAATAAATATAAAATGTAAAAAAAAAAGAAAAAAAAAGAAAAAAGAAATTACACTAAACAAATAAAAAATAAAAAGTTCTTTAAACTATTTATGGCAAACAAAACAAAATTTTAAAAAATAATTATACTAAAAAGTGCAAGTGGTAAATAAAATGAAATAAAATAAAATAAAAATAACAAAATGAATGATCATAAAAAAATTACTAAAAATGTAGGCAAAGCGTAAAATAAATATTAATAATACAAAATATTACACTACACTAAACAGGACAAAAAAAGTTTATTATTTATAAAATATTTTTTATAAAATAAATATAAAATGTAAAACAAAACAAAAAAAAGAAAAACAAATAAACTACACTAAACATAAATAATAAATAAAAATAAAAAGTTCTTTAAACAATTTATGGCAAACAAAACAAAATTTAAATAAATAATTATGCTAAAAAGGGCAAGTGGTAAATAAAATAAAATAACACAATTAATTATCATAAAAATCATACAATTTTAAATAAAACATAAAATAATAAAATAAAAAAGTAATCCCACTAAACAGGACAATGTGAGGAAAATAAAATAATAAAACATTAAATTAATGATAAGTCAACTAAAACATTTCAGTGAAACGTAAAATAAAATGAAAATCAAATTCTCAACTTACAC